>JAOWBF010000027.1:11302515-11322260 GCA_028566175.1 Vinca major
GTTTAACATTGATCAATCTTTGGGTTTCTAAGGAGATTCTTCTTCCTTTATTTTTTTAACTGAAATCTGATCCAAGTTTACAACTTTAAAGAATGCACTGCGAAGGATAATCAAATGTACATTAAATTTCCTATATTACTTCTTTTATTAGTTTTAGAAAAGCTAAAGCTAATTAGAATAGGGTCTCTGTGTAGTGTCTGAATCCATTGCATACTTCCCGTGTTATTCCTATGCCAAGTTGACAACAACCACCAGATGAAGAGTACTTCGGGTGATTAATTGTCCCCTTTGTTTTATCATGTTCCTTAGAGAATTGATTGTGTAATAATATGTTAAAAAATATTTCTGAAGATTGCCACCCTTGTTTCCGTCCTTTCCTGTGCTCTTTGAAGTTAAATTCTTTTATAATCGTATACATATTTACAGGTAAGAAAGCAGTCACATGTTTGCCTTCGTGAGGTCTTGATGAGGTATCAGATGTCGCCAGCGAGCGCTCCACTATTGACATCTGCTAGCGAAAACTTAACCAAAGTATTTGAACGGTTTCTTCTACTTGCCGGAGGATCAAATGCCAATGCCTCGGAAGGTCCAAAAGGAGCACAAGAGGTTCTATATGTTCTTGATGCTCTAAAAGACTGTCTACCTTATATGTCTTCCAAGTCTTCAACAAGCATCTTGAAGTATTTCAAATCTCTCTTGGAACTGAGACAGCCGGTTGTTACTCGCCGGATAACAGATTGTCTAAATGCAGTTTGTCTCAACCAATCTCAAGAATTTTCTGCAGAAGCTCTTCTTGATTTGTTATGCTCCTTAGCTTCTTCTATCTCCGCAAATGAGTCGTCTGCAGATAGTATGACATTTACTGCTAGGCTTTTAGATGTTGGGATGAGACGAGTT
Organism: Vinca major; assembly: GCA_028566175.1. Taxonomy (NCBI): domain Eukaryota; kingdom Viridiplantae; phylum Streptophyta; class Magnoliopsida; order Gentianales; family Apocynaceae; genus Vinca; species Vinca major. The sequence goes on from JAOWBF010000027.1 coordinate 11,303,413, forward strand.
TATTCCCTCAACAGGCAGATATGTGTTGTTAAGCTCCCTGTCGTGTTCACCGCCCTCAATGGTTGGTTGTTGCATACTCAGTTTATCCTTTCAGTGCATTTGTTATTTGTCTAGTTACCAATTACTACTTTTGTGCTTTACTTGGCCACAAGCTCTGTGCTAAAGTAGACTATAATTTATTTAAGCTTTCTAAATCTTCTTGGAGAATAATGAAATCCAAAAGATGAAAACTTGCGATCCGAATATAATTATTTGTCTAATAATTAATTTGGGCTGAGAAAATGGCAGGTTAATCGAAGAGTGGATGAATACAGCCAAGTGCAGGACCTTTCTTCTTTGAATTGGTCTCTAGTTAGATAGTTTCTCAGATTAAAGTTTTGGTTAAGTAGTGTCTCATTTGTCTTATTTGTTGGGCTCTGCAGATATTTTGGCTTCTGAACACGAGGAGGCCTTGTTGGCTGCAATGCAGGCATATAAGAGTTTGATTCAAACGTGTATTGATGAAAGTTTAATCAAACAGGGTGTGGATCAAGTTACCTCAAATGACAGTAAAAATGCCAGGAAAACTATGCCGACTATCATGGAAAAGCTTTGTGCAACTGTTGGAAGCTTACTCGATTATCATTATTCTGCTGTCTGGGATACGTCATTTCAAGTTATTTCTGCAATGTTTGATAAACTAGGTATTTGCATTCCCTTTTCTTCTTTTCTCTTCCACATAACCTCTTTTTTTTGTAATAAAGATAAATTCAAAAGCATTTGATATTCATCCATGTACATTTGCACAAAATGGGAACTGATCCATGCTGTCAGAGGGGGGAGGTAGGGAGGTTCTAGTTCTACAACTTTTATCATTTTCTTTTTAGAGCTTGGCTATCGATATATGGAAATGTTTGAAATCTGAACTGATGTGTCGTCAATGAATTCATTTCTGAAGGACATTATTCTTCATACTTTTTAAGAGAAACACTTAAAAGTTTGGCGGACATGCAAGAGTTGCCAGATGAGGACTTTCCTTTTCGAAAACAGGTAGCTTTTCTCCGTTGGACCTTGTGTTAATTGGCTGCATAGAAGTTCATGTTTTATTAAATGTTATTTTCTATGACTTTCCTGATCTCCTTCAATTTTCATGAGATATTTTGGGAGATATCTAGCTATGCCTTGGTATACTTTTACTGGCACTTATTTTCCAACATTAGCAGATATGAGGTCGGCAAAGGGGTCTCAGCTCAAGCTTCTCATAATTTTTGTGAGCCTAGATGGAACATAGGGTGGGAATGCCATTGCCAGCTAGTTCTGTTTACTCATGCTTCCGTTGTATAACAGTTTAGACGTTTTATGTCTCTTAACACTGTTCTCTTTTATTAATCTATTGTTGAAACGGTTTATTCTCAAAGATTGGAATCGTGCCGGACAAACTGAACTAAGCTTTGTTGTAATTGTTAGTCTTAGTCCAAAAGGTAGAATCTTGTAACCCAGTAGGACATGTCTGGGCCACTCATAATTGTCTTCCCATTTTATGGTGAACCAGGACTGTAATAATTATCAAAATACCAACTGGATCTTGTGACATTTTAGAGGCTGGGGCTTCTTGATGGAAATTTTTTAGGGTTGGTCTGGAAATTTTTTAGGGTTGGTCTTTTATGTGCTTTCCTTTTTCTCCCTCTCTTGAGAAAACTCTAGTTGAATTTGCTGAAGTTTCTTATGTACCAGTAAAAAGGGGAAAATGATTGCAAATTGATAGCTTTTTTCACTGTTCAATTAGCTACATGAATGCGTGGGATCGGCAATTGGTGCAATGGGACCTGAAACATTTTTGAGCCTTCTACCTCTTAAATTGGATGCTCAGGACCTATCTGAAGCAAATCTTTGGCTTTTTCCAATTCTGAAGCAGTATGTTGTTGGTGCTCGATTAAGCTTCTTCAATGAGTCAATCCTATCCCTCATTGGAGTTATGAAGCAAAAGTCAAAAATGGTATGAATATTCTGATATCCTCCTAGACATTTCTTTCTCCTATCTTAAATGACACCCTTGTATGCTAATTGGATGTGGCAGCTTGAGCAAGAAGGAAGAATTTATTCAGTTCGGAGTGTTGACGGAATTATATATGCCTTGTGGTCCTTATTGCCGTCTTTTTGTAATTATCCATTGGATACTGCTCAAAGCTTTAAAGATCTGGAGAGAGACCTTTCTTCTGCACTTCGTGATGAACCTGATGTGCGTGGAATAATATGCTCCAGCTTGCAAATCCTTATTAAGCAGAATAAGAGAATTTCGGAGCCAGAAGATGGAATATCTATAACAGAGAGAAGCATTTCTGAAGAGCGAGCTGTTACCCATTATGATTCAAAAGTTGCAGCTGATAATTTGAGTGTGTTGAGTTCCTCAGCCCGTGCATTGTTGTCAGTTTTATCAGAAGTTTTTTTCAAATCATCTAAAGATACCAGCGGTGCTATACAGGTAATTCCATAAACTTTCCTTATTGTCTAGAGAATTGTGTATCTTAGTTCGAAACCATAATAAAATGACATTGTTGTTGGTGTTCAAATAACCGTTCTCCATTAAGGTACTTGCTGGTGCTGGTGCTGGTGCTGATTACTGTTTTTGTGTTAATTAATCTCATTTGCTATCGTTAGGTGATGCATTTGACTACTCAAACTTGATATCTTGTTAGAGGATTTCAACTGTTTCTCTTAGCATTTGAACATAGTTGTAAAGTTTTGGCTAGGCTTTAGAATAATATTGCTCTCAGTTATTTCATGTAGCCGACCTCGATTTTTTGGGATTAAGCCTTTGTTGTTGTTGGTGTTGTTCTCTCACATACCTATTCTCAATTCATAAACAAAAGAAGTTGATGAAATATTATTTCCAAAAGGTTAGCTAAAAGACTGTTAAAACATAGTATTCTATGGCACTTGATTTTCTTAATAATGTATTGCTCGCAGAGAACAATTGGTGAGCTGGCTTCTTTATCAGAAAAAGTGGTCGTGGCAAGATTCTTCAAGACTACAATGCAGAAACTTCTAAAAGTTACTCAGGAAGCGAGTAAAGCAGAAAACACTAGAACTTCCAATTCAATGCAGGTTGACAACTCTTCTGCAGAAAATTCGCTGTCATTGGCGAGGTAGGATTTCTTGACTTGGCATTTCTCCAGTAGTTAGTCAGCCAGCCACTGGCTATTTTTAGTGGCAATACGAACTCTACATTGTTGGATTTATGACCATTGACAATTCTGTTTGTTGATTTCTTAGGGCGCAGTTATTTGACCTGGCAGTTTCATTTTTGCCTGGTTTAGACGCTAAAGAAATTGATCTGCTATTTGTTGCAGTAAAACCTGGATTAAAGGTTAATTTCTCCCCTCCGTGTGTTTCAATTGAAGTTTGTGATGCATGGCTGAAATTTACTCGAGTTTATTATTTTCAAGTGGTTAACAGAATGATGTTAATTTCAGGATGCTGAGGGTTTAGTCCAAAAGAAAGCATATAAAGTTCTTTCCATAATTTTCAAGGTGATTTATGTTCCATTTTTTAAGTTGGTACCTTTTAGCCTGTGACCATCTCATTGCATGACTACAGTCCTTGGTGTGATCAGTGGCAAATGGTCCTGTTTTTTATTATTATATTTTTTTAATCACTAGCACCAATAGGAGAAAGCATTAAGATCTCCCCCCTTTTTCTAATGCAACTTTTGACTATAGTGTCAAAAGCAAATGGTTGTGATGACAGCCAGTTCTAAGTTTCTCTGGCTCAATAAAATCATGTTTTGGTTCATGCATAATGAGGTGATCCAGAGCCCAGGTAGTGGCTTAGATGGTAAAGCACTCCTTACCAGACCGAGAGTTCTCAGGTTCAAATGCTCAGCGGGAACATGCCCATCCCCTGTCCCCCTCCCTCCCCTCCCTCTTCCCAGAAACAAAAAAGAGAGAAAAAAACTGTGGTTATCCAGGGGTAGCATAACACACTAATAACAACATTTATTGGGAAGCTGCACCTCATGTTATTGCCACACTTTCAAGAAGGTAGTGGCTTAGATGGTAAATCACTCCTTACCAGACCGAGAGTTCTCGGGTTCAAATGCTCAGCGGGCACATGCCCATCCCCTGTCCCCCGACCTCCTCCCAGAAACAAAAATAAAAAAGAGAAAAAAAAACTGTGGTTATCCAGGTGTAGCATAAAACACTAATAACAACATTTATTGGGAAGCTGTACCTCATGTTATTGCCACACTTTGAAGAAACCTGTCCTCTGAGGTATTGCAATGAAATAATAATTCCTTTTCCAGTATTACGCCATTCAGAAGATAATAAAATAAGCTTGTGTTTCTCAAGCTTGGAGATGTGGATGTTATTGAGATGGTAATTATTATATATTTCTGTTCCTGAAGCAATATTGTTTTTTCTTTACAGAACTGTGATGAATTTATTGCAAGAAAGCTTGAAGAGTTGTTTGATGTGATGATTGAAGTTCTTCCTTCATGTCATTTCTCAGCCAAACGACATAGACTTGATTGTTTGTACTTCTTGATTGTCCATGTATCAAAGTTAACAACCACTGTAAGTAAACTTTTCCAAACTTGGAAGTTATGTTACGCGTGGCAGTGAAATTCTCTTAAACAATCACTAATTGATTAACATAAAATTGCCTGCCTTTTTTGCAGGATCCGTCTGGACTGAATCGCCATGACATTATCAGTTCTTTCCTGACTGAAATTATACTTGCACTGAAAGAGGTGTGACTCCAATAAATTGACCATCTTTTCACAGGATCATGTTTATTCCATCATTTTGATTTAGTAGTTGTAGTTCTAATCGGCGAAATTTGATCGTTGTGATGTCATTCTATTTCAAACCTTCTAATCTGGGACATCCCAGTTTTAGGTCCAGAAAGCCAGACCACAATTCCCTTCTTTTCTGTGGTTACTTTTTTTTGTTTCTCTCTCTCTCTCTCTCTCTCACCACAATTCCCTTCTTTTCTGTGGTTACTTTTTTTGTTTCTCTCTCTCTCTCTCTCTCTCTCTCATGCTTTGAAGCCGTGACAATTAATGCTGCAGAACATCTAATTATTTTATTTCTGTGGCAGACTAATAAAAGAACTAGAAATAGGGCTTATGATATTATTGTGCAAATCGGACATTCCTGTGGGGATGAAGAAAACGGTGGCAAAAAGGAAAACCTGCACCAGTTTTTCAATATGGTATAGAATCTTCATCGTTTATGCACTGAAATGTTCTACTCTTGAGTTGTTTCGCAATTCTTACGCTTGTTGCATACTTTTTTTTTGTTTGTAGATTGCTGGAGGATTAGCTGGAGAGACCCCTCATATGATTAGTGCAGCTGTTAAGGGCCTGGCTCGACTGTCTTATGAGTTCAGTGATCTTGTTTCTGCCGCTTATAACATCCTCCCATCCACATTTCTCCTCCTCCAGAGAAAGAACAGGGAGATAATTAAGGTTTGCTCCCAAGCTTGAACTTGCTTCGGATCATGGTAACCGATGTCACTACAATTTACGTCTTACGATTTCAAGTCTAAATTTCTTCTTCTAATGTAGGCTAGTCTAGGTTTACTGAAAGTATTGGTTGCAAAATCTCAAGCTGAAATCTTGGAAACACACTTAAGGGGCATGGTGGAAGGCATATTTAATTGGCAAGGTAGCAGCAAGAACCATTTCAAAGCTAAGGTGTGTTTCTTCCTCTGGTTTTTGTTTTTGAGTTGTGGGGTCTTAATTTCCTTGTTGGCTGAATAGTTTTACATGAGACCGAATTTGGTTTAGTTTAAGATGCCCCCCAACCCGCTCGTACATTCCAAAAGGAAAAAGGGAAAATAAGAACATGCTTTTTTAGAAGGAAATATCATTCTTAAGATTCTCTCTCTTACATTGAAAATGAAAAAAAAATGTTCTAATATGGAAGAAAATTATTTCCTTGTCTTTTATCCCCACTCTGATATGGGAAGCAATTAATGAATTAGTTAAGGGAGATGGGGTTTTTGCTAGAGGCCAATGCACTGAAAGTTGCCTAGTAATTTTGGAGTGAGTGATGAGTGACTGGTTAATATATCTTTTCTTAATTTTTCTTGCTGAAACTGAGAAAAAGAGTTTTAACAGATTTAAGATTCAACTGGATACAGTTCATTTGAGAATGAAACTGGAGACACTCGACTCAGTATCTAAGCAGGAATGCTTGAGCCAAGAACAAGAACAATTTACAGACGGGAATGGGGAGAAGACATGGGTTTAGAACCTTCTGTAAAATAGAATTAAAATTTGAATGTTTTTATGTCGAAACACAAATGCTTATGTTTTAATTCATGAAAAATACTTGTCCTAATATAATTTTTTGTACAGATAAAGGTGCTGCTTGAAATGCTTGTGAAGAAATGTGGTTTGGAGGCTGTCAAGAGGGTTATGCCTGAAGAGCATATGAAACTCCTTACTAACATAAGAAAGGTGTGTTGAATATTCTGAAGAATAACAGTTTTAATAGTAATATTATTCCGCAGAAAAGTTCAATAATCTTCCGGCATTGCAGATCAAGGAGCGAAGAGAAAAGAAACTTGCCTCTAATTCTGAGGACAGTGGATCTCATGCGTCAAAAGCAACTACTTCCAGGTAATATTTTTTAATCAATGCTTTCTTCAGCTTTTAAGTCCTGTGTGCCAGCAGCCTCACTATTTTAACTTTAGAGGAGCTGTAGGTTCAACAACTGTACTTTTTACTGGCTGATCAAGATGTGTATTCAGCTGTGTTTCTTGTCAGACTTTCCAATGCTTTCAATGAAACAGTCCGTTAGAAGAGTTATACGTGATCTCGGCCCTTAATTTATTTTTTGAATTACTAGGATATATTATAAAGCTTCCCTCTGACATTAATTAGTTTTCCGCGGAGTTTCTTGTATCTCTCTCTATTCTCATGGAATACAATGCTAATATAAGTCATTTGAGGCAGGACTTCATTAAATTGGGTTCTTTCGTCTGTTTTACAACTCTCAACATGATTAGACATTTGGGCGTTGAATGCACGAGTTTCTTTACTGATTCTTTTTATCCTCTCTATAATACCATTGTATAGTAATAAAATTTTCATTTGCGAATAATAATTCAAGAACTTTCTTTTAATGTCTTTAACCTTTATGCAGGCAAAGCAGATGGAATCACTCAAAAATATTTTCTGATTTCGATGATGAAGAGAACAGTGTTGCTGACTATATGGATGCTGGGACCTTCTCTGATCGACAGATGAAAACATCATTGTCAAAATCCAGTGCATCTTCACTAAGGTTAGTTCTGACACTGGGGTTTTATATATTTTAAGGCGGCAATGTTTATGGTAAATATTCTAAAATTTATTGAAGTTTAACAGTTTTATGGAATTGGTAAACTCGGGGTTTCATGAACTAGTTTCACTGTCAGGTCTAATATTGTTCAAGGACGGTATACACTTTAGACAGTTGCCGTAAGTTCTTATATCAAGTAATAATAACAAGTCATCTCAATCATACAGGCCTAAGGGGACACGGAATTTAAAAAGAAGCTTACAAGAAGACACATTTGATCAAGAAGATGATGAGCCACTTGATCTCCTGGACCGGAGAAAGACAAGATCAGCTCTTCGATCATCGAATAATCTTAAACGAAAATCTGAACCTGATGATGAGCTAGAGATAGATGACGATGGACGTTTGGTCATTCAAGAAAACGGCAAGAAACCAAAGACAAAAAGAGAGATGACATCTGATACTGATTTTGACAGAAAGAGTCGGGCGAACAGTCATGCATCCCTGAGTTCACGAAAAACACAGAAGCGGATGAAAACATCAGAGTCGGGATGGGCTTACACTGGTAATGAGTATGCTAGCAAGAAAGCTGGGGGAGATGTGACGAGGAAGAATAAGCTGGAGCCATATGCGTACTGGCCACTTGACCGCAAGATGTTAAGTCGAAGGTCAGAGCACAAGGCAACTGCAAGAAAGGGCATGGCGAGAGTGGTCAAGCTGACAAAGAAGCTAGAAGGTAAGAGTGTCTCACAAGCACTTTCCATTAATGGTCCAAAACAGAAGAAATATAAGAAAAAGGCCTAAGAGAAGAGCGGTAGCCTATCAATACGAGTATTATTTATGCTATTACAGAGATTGGGTTGACTAGATTTTCTCCCGCAACATGGGGAATGCGACTATTGAGATATTTGCATCGAGGGTAGAGGTAAACTATATTTGCAGTTTAATATGGCCCAGACAGACTTTGCCATTGAGTGTTTGTGTTATTGTTAAGAGTGTGACAAATTTTGTGGGGGGCTTTTGTACAAGTCAATCTAAAGAAGTGCGTATTTATATTTATTCATATTTGTATATAGGCATACTTGTTCCGGTGTGGGTGACCATATCATCTACGATGAGCAAAAACCGACCCTCACTATGAATTAAAGAAGAAGAATCTTTAATTTGCAAGGGATTGCCATTTTGATGCTCTACCTATACAATTGTTGTGCTCTTATTCGGTACTGAAAGAGCTGTTCAACATTTCCAGCATTATAAATCCATCTCCAAATCTTCTTTCAGAACACAGTCCATACGTGGATGAATCCCAAAATCGGGACAAAACAACAAAGCCTTTATAAGAAATAACTGGAGTCGAGAACGAGATGAAACACCAAAAAGAAAAAGGTCAGGATATGGTAGTCTTCAATCGGTGGGTGGTTTTGTCAATTGTTATGGAAATAAATCTATCTTTGCCATTCAATGCCATAGGATGCGTCCAAGTTCCCGATGCAGCTAACCCTTCAAAGAAGTAATTACCATAACATACTATGATATGAAATGAGAAACTCTTTTTATGTCAAAATTTAATTTTCCAGATTCTCTACTTGTACACAAATGGCTAAACAAGCATCTGTATTTCTGGTAACACTGCTGCTTCACAAGTCACTGCCATAACTCTACAAAAATTATATATGCATATGAAGACGAGGGTTGGAGTGGGGGGAACCAACAAAATTTGCAATGGCCATCAACTACCGGCTCATGTTTTTCTTCACCAAATCCCAGAAGATGTTCTGGTGCCGTAAATCCAACTCCCATATAAGATAAAAAAAAATCCAGGGATACCACAAGAATGCATAACAGCCCGCTTGAGTTCTGCGGATGCTCTGAACGTAACTTGAAACTACCATGGAAACCGTCTTTGGTATCTTCCTGTATGTCAAGTTGGATGACATCAATGTAGAATTGTATTTATCGGAATGAAGATGATAACTCCCATGAAGAGAACGGTAGATAAATTATCTGAAGAAGAAAATTACACCATCTTAAATTCTGTGATATACATTCAGCTAGAAAAACCAGGTGGCAGATATATAATTCATACCTTTGACATGATTTCCAATTACTTGCAGTCCCTAAAGAAATCTATTTGTAGGGAGCAAATAATATCGAGGAGTTGTGGCCACCAAATCCAAATGAATTAGACAATGCCACTTTAATGTTCAATCGTTCTTTCTTCGGCCCCACCAACAGGTTGGTATCCTAGCGTCATGCAACAACAGAGCCAGTCATTGTAGTGAAACGAACCTGATTAGTATTTATAAGATAAACAGTGTATATCAAGTGTTACGATAGAAAGAATACGACTTTGTTCTTCCACTATTTATTCAGATATGATGTGTCAATTGCATTCTCCCAATATCTAATATCCCTATCTATTGCTCTTTGATCCAGGAGAATCGACATATCTTAAACATCAAGAGATTTAAGAAAATGATAAAACATGAAAACCTACCACACCATCATCTGGATTCTCAAGATTGATATTTGGATGGACCCAGCCTGTTCGTATTGCCTGCAAGGAAACAAAATAGTCCATCTCATGTCAAAGCTAAAATTCTGGCATTTGTCAGTCATAAAATAGATGGAAGAACATTTCTGCAGCAGAAGAATTTAAAAACGATATGGTGAAAGAAATCCGTGTTTTGACTAGTCAACCAGATTAAAAAATTTCATTTCAATCAACAACCAAATGTAGTAAATTTAACTAAAAATCAGAAATTGCACGCACCATCCGTAATACATAACAGCATGCTTTGACCAAATTAAGGAAAGTGACTGGCACAAAAAATGGCTAAGGAAGTTCCCGCAACAAAACAACTCCAAATCATAGAAATCTTAATTTGATGATACTAGTCTTGCAACAGATTAAACTATCCTTCTTCATGCCAGTCATACTGCTAGATTTTTTAGAAAATGCAAATGTCTTTGGAAACGTCGAGTGAGTACCAATTTTTTTCAAACACAGATTTCTCCAGGATTTCACAAAATGAGATTGCATGCAAACCTGCACAGTTGCAACAGCTTCAACAGCACCAGCTGCTCCCAGCAGATGGCCAATCATAGACTTTGTGGAATTCACTCGTAACTGGAAGATTTGAAAAGTTATACAAAAAAAACTGAGAGAGAATAAAGATATGATGCGAAAGAAAGTTAATACTATCATTTATCAACTAACATCCTGGTTCTGGCCAAAACAATGCATAAGTGCCTGATATTCCTTAATATCACCAGCTGGTGTGGATGTAGCATGTGCATTTATGTAGTTAACATCTTCCTTAGACACCCCAGACTGAGCTAATGCCCTCTCTATACACAGAATAACGCCAGTTCCTGCAGATAAGGTGCAAAAGTATAAAATTTACCCATCCATAACGAAATTTACTCATCCATAATGAATTCATCATGTTTTCCGTTTGTAACAACCATACCTAGATTTAAGTAAAAATATCATCTGAAATACCAAGTTTATTTTGGAAAACTAAATAGAACAAGGAGACAAAGCACCCAAATAAATAAGGATTAAAAACTATAACAATCTCATGCTTAAAACTCTTAAGTCAGCCATTGCTCCTCAACATCCAAATATCCATTGAGTTTATACATGGTGGCATCAACCCATGTGACTGGAATCCTACCAAGCTCGCTCTAGATCATCTAGAAAAGGAGCAACATGAGCAGGCTGCTCTCAAAACTATTAGTTGAACAAGACTACAATTGTTTGCGCTAGATATTTTAAAACATAAATCTTCCTTCTGGGGAAACTAGGAAAACTTGGTTCTTTCACAAACAAATTTTCATCCATGTAGAATTAACATGGGCACAACGAAAAACTTCAACCTGACCTGACTAAGCAGCTACTTGGTATATTCAATAAACATGTCTATCTAATTTAAACTACCAAACTCAAGGTTGCATTGGCGTTCTGTTCTGAAAAGTGTGTGTGTGTGTGTGTGTGTGTGAGAGAGAGAGAGAGAGAGAGAGCAAAGGTGTTGAATATATTGGATATTTATCAAACTAACAGAAGAAGCTTGTCATAATACCATTTGGATGAGGTTCTGTCATGTGATAAGCATCACACGTAAAGCTTCCACCCAAAAATTCTGCATAAATATTTGCACCTCTTGCCTGCCCATTTGGATAGAAATTGAAAAAAAGTGTCAGAAAAATCTAGATTTAAGAATTTCTTTTAGATCCCGAAAGAAGATTGCTTATACTGCATAAGTTTAGATCACCTTGGCATGCTCAAGTTCTTCCAAGAGTAGAACCCCAGAACCTTCTCCAATAACAAATCCATCGCGATTCTGTTCAGAAGCCAGTTAAAGGTTAGTGCAAGCTCTACAGAAAGACCAGGATACAAAATCTGAAATAATTTTGGAAATCATACTTTCATTATAAGGACCTTTTCGCAAGTTAAATACTTGAATGTTTCAAAGTCCAGAAATGTATAGCCAACAATAATTACAAACTTTGAAAAGTGTCCAAGATTTCAAAACACGAAATACCCATGCAACTGTGCCACACCAATTATGTAACAGTTACATTGACATTCCAGGAGAAACTAACACTAGGTTCCTGCAGGCTAAGCTGACGAAATATTACAAGAAATGGCTGAAATCAAATCTTAAACCACACGGAACAAGATTTTTCCTGGCAATAGGCACAACCAAGCTAAATTAGCAGTTTTACAAATGCATTCCAACTCACCAGTAATTATCTTGTTCGGTAGAACTTAAAAAACTACAGGGGAAAAAAGGGAATTAAAGCATGAGATGATGAAGAGAAGTACACTATCCCATGGACGTGAAGCTTTAGTTGGATCATTATTTCTTTGAGAAAGTGCTCTACAAGCCACAAAACCACCCAACCCTGCACCACAGTATATGACGTGAAAATCAAATTCCCTAGTTGGTAAAACAATTTAATCTCCAGGAAGAAGAAATAAGTACCAATTGGTATGATAGCAGCATCAGAGCCCCCGCAAAGCATCAAATCCTACAAGTTCTCCAAATATAAGAGATTGCAATGGTCAACTCCATTCTGTTTTAGTTCTTCCATTCTATAATATAACTAGACGCTCTTATATGTTGAAATTGAAACCCTCATGTCTATGAAGGGAGAAGTAATGAGACTTACGGCTTCCCCTCTAATTATGTGGTTAGCTGCATTCAATATACAGAAGTTGCTAGTAGCACAAGCAGTTGAAATTGAATAGTTGGGGCCCATCCATCCCTGAAGTTTAGTAAAGAAAGTACAGTACTTAGAAAAACACCCTTAAGTATGAATAAAATCTGGTGAATCAGTATTCTGAAAACACACCAGATCCATAGCCAGCATGGCAGAGCCCATATTTGTGGTTGCAAAAGGTACACAAAAAGGATTCATCTTCCTGTATGAGATCCGCAAAGCTTCTATAGCATCATTAAAAACCTGCTCCAATCACAAAAGAAGTTTGTCACTAAGCCTAACACAGAGCTATACAAACCTCTCAATTAGAAAGAAGGAAAGGTAAAGGAAAAAGTGGTGTAAGGCTCTGATGTAGCAATGGAAAGCCCCGATGCATGCTTGCTATATAAGGTTTCACAAGAAGATCCAACAACATGAGAAGCAAGAGAACGGGGTAAAAGATTGCAAGCTTCCACTTTGGCCATTCTTAGTAAGCTATATAGTGGTAGTGTACAAGACTTGAGTTCTGCAGGACAAGACTAGAGAGAATTTCTAGACGTGAAGGTGAGAAATCACGAGTAGGCTACACATGTTCATTTACCTTCTTCTTTTCTTTCTAATTACATGTTTAGTTATCTACAGTATACATATAGGGTATATGTGCCACAAAAACCAATTTAAAAGGTGCAAAGGTGACCATAAAAAATATATACACAATCATGCAGCCTATAAGTCCAAATCAACCAATAGAACCTCAGGTTCCAGAAGCTAAGAAGTTACCTTCATCCCACCCATAGCTGAGCCGATTAATACTCCGCACCTAGTTTTATCCAACTCATCCATGACATCTTCTGTAATTCCACCATCTGCCAGTGCCCTCTTCCCGGCAGTAAGCATATAGAGCATGAACTTGTCCATCCTTTTAGAAAGTTTAGGTGCAACCCAACCATCTGTGGAGAAAGACTTTATCTCTCCAGCAATTCTCTGTGTTTGAAGCCTAAATATCAAATTCCAAACCAATAGTCTAAAAAAAGTAGGAAGAGAAATCATGAAGCAGACATACTGTGGGATAGTGAGAACAATCAAAAGCCTCGATCTCAGTTATTCCACTAACACCTTCAAGCAAATTATTGTAAAACACATTTGGATCGTGACCAATTGGGGTCTCTACACCCATTCCTGTAACAACCACTCGCCTTTGCTTCGTAGAAGGCTTCTTCTTTGAGGCTACTTCCAATGTAGGTTGCACTGCTATGGCTGTTACTTGACCTGACACAGAAATACCGCATGAGTGGAAATACAAAACATAGGAACAGCAAGAAAACATTAGTTTGACAAGACAACTTTGCAACATAAATTGGGGCATCTCGACTTACGCCAATCATATCAGTAGAACGATATGATAGGACTAGAAAAAATATGTTAATATGAATGTCGATGAAACCGAAGGAGAAGAATAGAGTTCAATTGAGAAGAGCAAGGGATCCTTGGCAATCTCAACTTCTATGAACTGATACTGAATTTCCAACCGAAGCAGGTTTCCAGTGGAACCTTCCATATCTTAGTCATGCTTCCATTTTCCTATCACCTAGCCTGAATTAATTTCTAGGTGTTCCCACGATACCTTGTAAGTATACCATGCCCACACAGGACAATATGTCACATATTAAGTGCCCAGGTTATTGGTCAAAAAACGTTGACAACCAGCATCCCCAAAATCAACCCAACCTCACCCTTCGCATCTACACCCCTATGTAAAATAATCCTTACATTTTGAAGAAGTGAGATATTTAATGCAAGAAAGGAGAAATATAAAGAAATTATTTCCCTTTTGAAACCATTATTCTTCTCTCTCCTTGCTAAATGGACAAAAATATTGAACTATGCATTAAAACTTATACGAATGATGATGGAACATGAAAGCAGGCTTGCTAAATTCCACATTTGTAACAAATAAATAAGCTGTTATATTTCAATTAATAATTTGTGGAAACTCCAATACTCCATTGATGACAAGTAACAGGTCAAACAAAAAAGAAGCACAAATGCAATCCAAATTTACAAGTTGCACAGTTTTCTTATGTACTCTTAATACAACTACAATGACCTGCATGTTCACCCCAATATTAAAGGGCAATTTGTGCAAATACAAAATACGTGAGTCCAAATTTCAGTTCACTGCCACTGCCACCATTAGTCTACTGGCAAATAATCTACCAATAATAAACTTCACACTTTTCACATGATCACACTGTTTACTCAAGTAGCATCATTCTCAGGATCTACAAAAGTAAACTGAACACAGAGACATTCTTTTGCAGGAACAGGAAAATCAGAATAATAACAAATCTATGATCTTTCCAGAAACAAATAAGCAACCTTTTTAGAATTCCACCACACCAAATAACCCCCTTAAGTTGGCCCAGATCCCAAATCCCAAAAAAGTTAGAAACTTGAAAAGAAAAAATAAAACTGAAAGCAGTATTTACCCTTAAAAATCGAAACCCACCTCAAAAGTTTAACTAAACAGCAAAGAATTAAGGGAGAAAACAAGATTTTACCAGAATGTGCAGGCTGGCAAAATTTACTCCGCCTTCGACCACCCAGAGAAGGAGCTCCGCCACTATCACCAGAGAAGAACGGGGAAGAAGAAATACCCAAAGAAGCAAAAGCAGAAGGTTCTTTATAGAAATTATCACAGGGCTCAAAAGACAAGCAAGAATTAACAAGTTTACGAACTCCAGAAAATTCAGGGGCATATTTAGAAGAAACAAACAAAGCCCTCTTCTTTTTACGAGCAGCCCACTTGGTAAATCGAGAAGAGAATGAATGGTTTGAGCTCAACATAGAAATGGAGTTCGATGAATCATTTTCACAAGCAACTGACATGCATGCCGCCATTAACCAAGAACAAACCACAGACGACGCCATCACTAATTTCAAACCCAAACCCCACAAATTATTTCAACCAAAAATCCCAATCCCAATCCCAATCCCAATCCCACCTACTCAAAAAAAACCTTAACCTCGAATCTATCTATAACCGTTACTCATCAAGAATTCAAAACCCATTAATACCCACTATAAATTGCAACGAAAAAAGAGTAGTGGGGCGGACTAATACAAATCTGAATGGGAGAAGATCAAGAGAGAGAAATAGAGAGGGGGAGTGATGTTAATTGTCGTTTCAATTCAGCAAAAAAAAAAAAGTGATGTTAATTTCTCTCCCTCTGCGTGGATCTCTGGGTATAGGGAAGCTAAAGAAAAAGCCAAGTAATAGTGTGAACAAGAATTTTGGAAAAAAAAGTTCGGGTGGGTTCGGTTCCGATCACCACCACGGGTCAGGCAGGCCCTAGGGACCATGAGTTGAATGTACTTATATATCACTCATCAACACATCCCTCACATCGGCAGCGAAAATCGAACACTTAACCTTTGTAATGACGTGTCGAATCCTTACTAATTGAGTCAACTTGTGTTGGTGTACAAGAAAAATATGACACGCTGGAGTTGGTTGATAGTTCTCCTCACTTTCCTATGGTGATTCTAGTTATTTAAGGAAATTAGTTGTGTACATATGATATGTTAGGTTATTTTAGTGTACATTTGTTAGTTTTAAAATTTAATTGAATTATTCCGATCAAATAAAAGTGACATTTAACTAAATATCATAACGCACTCAATTAATAGCTCGCCTCATTAAGAAAAACACTTTTGTGTACAATATTTTTTTATATATAAATCATTTTTTTGTACATATGTTAGGTTACTTTAGTGTACATGTATTAGGTTTAGAACTAGATCGAATTATTAGGTTAAATAATTAATGTGTTTTCTCTTTTTTATTAAATATTTATATTTAGTTTTAAAAAAAGGATTAAAATAGTTTAATTAAAAATAAATTACAATAATATTTTTAAATATAAAATAATTCATATGTTAGTAAAACTTTTATGTTAGGAGGTTAATCATGAAAATTTAGAAAAATATATTTATTTGAAGAAAAATATTTAATTTAATATAAATTAATATATAAATAAAACATTAAAAATGTATTTAAAAAAGAGAAAAATAGTGACCTTTATATTTAAGGGATAATTTAATAGTGATACTAGGGACGGAGAGTATCTGAGTAGAGTTCCAGAGAAATTAGACAGTTTGAGGAGGGGTTGGTGTCTAGTATGCTCTCTCATCAATAAAAAATTAATATTTTTTAATTTTTTAATTAAAAATTATAATTTAAAAATAATAAAACTTATTAAAAAAAATTATATGTAACAAATATATATTCGTAAAAATAGAGTAAAAAACACTGAATAGTGATAAAGAATTTTTTTTTTGCCGTTTGCAGGGCTTGGAAGAGAGATGCCAAGTGGAGGGTGTGTGTCATGTGTGTCTTTTTTCTTTGCTGATTTTGTGTGGCTTTAAAAGCATCACTTTTTTTTTTACACATCATGGAGATTCAATTTTTTCTTATTTTCTTGGGTACAACTAATTAAAACAATCATTTAGGGTAGATTCAATTTTTCTGATTTTTATGTGTATCTCTCAAATGACCTGTTATGATTGTTGATATTTAAAGTAGAAATGAACAACTATTTTTTACTGTTAGATTAAATTATTTAGTAACTAATATGTATTTTATAAGTACATAATAAATATAAAGTCTGTACTGATTTTTTAACCCAAAATCACACCCCTTCTTCTCCTTAGTCCTTTTTACATTCTTATATCTGTCATGTCTTTTTCTGTTGCATATCGGATCATCTATTACACTCACAACAATAGTTTTTACAACACTTAGGATATATGAATGAAATTTTTTACAATTGTAATGTTGTAGGGAGTGTTGTAGGAGTGCAACAGATCATCTGAACTGTAACATTAATAGCATGCTCATACAAAATCATGCATAATGATAATCACATCTAATTGTGTATTTGGATTAGTTTTGGTTTGAGAAATTTATTTTGGATATTGAAAAAAAAAATGAATTATTTATAAGATGAATTTTCAAAGTGACAATTTTGTTTTTGTTTTAGAGAATATACGAAAACATGTAATATCATACTTCTAAATATACGTTCAAACTTCTTCCAAATCACATAAGTCGTGTGTGTATTCAAGTTTAATAATAAAAAATAAAATAAAAAACTAAAGATAGACTTTTCTACTCCGTCTTCTCTTCTTTTCTGTTTTTCTTTTTGTACTAAAGTAAGATATGAGAAAGATATAATAATTTCGTAAAACACTCTTTCTTAGTCCTAAATATTTTGACTTGTTATTTTTCTTCTTTTATTTATTTATTTATTTTTACAAATGACAATATGAGGGGTTAGAGTTGAAGATAGACTCATAGACTACACTAATGATATAGTCAGAGATGAAGTTAGAAAGTTTTAATTGACGGGTGAAGAATAATTTTTTCTTACAAACCGTATTTTTTCAATAATGTTTTAATTTTTTAAAGTTTTATAAAAATAGTGCAAATTTCATTTTTTTTTTTTGAGGCATTTTACCTCTAAAAAATTTCTTAGAGTTCACTATATATATGTATATAAATGTATGTATAATTCACCTTCAACCTATGTGATCTTCTAAACTATACGAAAGATGGAGACATCCCTCATACATATGTAAAAAATCATGCCATTATTTTACAAGTTTGCGATGTTGAAATAATGTGCAAAATAATAATAAAAGTTAAAAAAGCACATCAAATTTTTTGCCTTTTATTTCTTTCAAAATCAAACTTCTTAAACAATGGTTTTTTCTTTGTGGAATATACTTTTGTTCCCCACGGAAATGAAATCTACACAATTTGTATCTATAGTTTTCTTTGACATGCCATGAACGGTCCTTCATGTATTATAAATATGGTTCTTGACAATTGCGTTACCTTAGGAATTAAAAAAAAAAATTGGCAGATGACCACTTTTTTTTAGTGACAGATTTTTTTTTTTTTTTTGTTTCCTGAAAAATCAATTAAATTTTATTCAAAATAACGGTGTCCCTAATTACATCCGAGGAACGGGGAGTAACCCCTTTATCATACCAAATTGTGGGTGATAGTTTAATAACTTACTACCTTCATTCCTTAATATAAAACATTCAATACATGTTAGGAAAAAATAAGTAAATAAAAATTAAAATTTTTTTTGATTAAAATATTAATATTACTCTCCTAAATAAAATTAGTAGTATACAAGTCATATTTAAGAGAGTAATATTTATATTTTAACTAATAAAGTGTTATATTTTTTTTCCTAAATTTTCGCAACGTGTAATGAATCTTGAAATGTATCAATCACAATAGCAGAAATTGATATTAAATTTGAAGGAATTCATGAATTAGAGTTCATTTACTCT
>JAOWBF010000027.1:11335102-11346804 GCA_028566175.1 Vinca major
GAACCTTAAACGACAATTAATTTGGACTCCTAGATTTCTCCTAAACGACAATTAATAAGGAATAGAGGGAGTATTATAGTTCATTCCCGTCTGCACTCATATGTCTATTTATGGGGTTGAACTAATCGTGGATTATAAAACGGATAAATATATTGATTATATATAGAGACAGAGCTATTTTTTAATTCATTATACACCACTTGTTAAATAGTGAGTGTACGGGGTAAAGTAGTCAAGGTTTAGATGACAACCTTGACTAGATTCATTCTGGTTATTACCTAAATTGCCATTCTTGATGTTCTTGACGTTTTTTAAACCATCACATAGATGTTTTGAGGTTAAATTTCACTCATCACTTATTAAGCCTCGCCCTTTCTTTGTTTATCACAAATATGTACTTTTAATCAATACTCATGTCTTTTTTATCGTATATGACTAATCTAGTCTGCACTAATGTCAGACCATTTGTGGGGAGGAGTTCCCAACAGTGTTTTTTCATACATAATACTATCTCTGTTCAGATTTAAATGTCTCATTTTGACTTGGGCTAAATTTTAAGGAGAGTCTTTGACTTGGGATACAATTGAAATTTTGCATTGAAATTGTAGTTAAATGGTAAGAATGAGACATTTAATTCCAGACATCTCACTATGACAAATGAGACAAAAGTTGTGAAAGATATATGAAAATCGCATATAATAAAATAATATTTATAATACTCTATTAGAAATAGAGAAAATCGAAGATATGTGATTTTTTATTTCTGACCATTTCTTCTATTTTTGCATTCTATCGAATCTATTGTCGATTTTAGAGTAAAGAGTAACACTGTATAATAATAAAAAAAAATTACTTTCAATTTAACTTATTAGATTCAACAATAGATTCATTTGCATGATATCTTGATTGAATGATTCAAATTCGGACAGTGAGAGTACTATTTTCTTGAGGGTCGATTCATTTTTACCAAAAAGTCACAAATTTCTTGCATTCATAAGTGACTCAGGCATGTAAAAACTTACCATTTTATAAATGAAAAGAATGGTGAAACTTAACCAAATTTACTGATAAAAAGTGTGTTGATATTGTTGCTAGGAATTGAATTCAATGAAAGACTGACAACCATGGGAATAGCAGTAAATCTAGTTACTTACTTCACTGGGACAATGCATCTTTCAAGTGCTACTTCTGCCAACATTGTCACTGATTTCATGGGCACATCTTTTCTTCTATGTTTGCTTGGTGGTTTCTTAGCAGACTCTTTCTTGGGCAGATTCAAAACCATTGCAATTTTCTCCATTGTCCAAACCTTTGTAAGTCTTTCACCAACATTTCCCATCACCTTAGTTGAAGGGTTGTTTGGTTTGCTGGTTTTTTAATTGTCTATTATGTCTTTCAATTAATTGATAAAATTCCATCTCCGAGAGTACATTTACAAGGGCAAATAATTGTTTGTACCCATGTATACATCCATTCATGTGCACAACCACTCAAAATTCATCTAGTATATATATAATTAGAATAAATATCCACATTGAGAATTTTGAATGGTTAGGCACATGAATGTGAACATATATATACAGGTACAAACAATTTTCACCCATCTACAAACATTTGAAAGGACCGCTAACAAATGATGAACATAATAGGCAATTAACAGGCTAGCAAGAGGAAGGTGGGATGGACCCTTCAATTTGTCATTGCCCCACCCCCAATTCACAATATTTATTCAGCGGGTCTTACATATACATGTAGAGGCTAAAGATATTGTGAGTAGAGGTGTTGTGGGTTAGGACCAATGGACTGGCCCGTCCTCATTTTTCCTCCAACAAAATGGAGCTGTCCTTTAATTATTGTGTCATTTCTTAAACTTTTGAGACTAAACTGTTTTCTTTCTTCAACTTTGCGACAGTAAATTGTACTTTAAACCCTTTTATCTTAAAACAAATCTATCAAGTTCAATGTTAAATTTCACAAAATTTTATATACTCAGGGGACAGCATTATTGGCAGTATCAACTCATCTTCCTCAGCTTCGTCCTCCTCCTTGTTCTACTAATGGCCCTTGCCAACAAGCGACCGCCTCACAAATGGCGCTTCTATACGCGTCCCTCTATCTGATAGCATTAGGAACGGGCGGTCTAAAATCGAGTGTTTCCGGGTTTGGAAGCGATCAATTCGACGAAAATGACGAAAAGGAAAGATCCCAAATGACATTGTTTTTAAGTAGGTTCTTTTTCTTTGTTAGTATTGGGACATTATTGGCGGTTACTTTCCTCGTATACATTGAAGATGAAGTTAGTAGAAGTTGGGGATATGGCATTTGTTCTGTTTCAATGTTCATTGCCATTGTTATACTCTTGTCTGGTATCAAAAGGTATAGATATAAGAAATGTGCAGGAAGTCCTATTGTCCATATTCTTCAAGTCATTTCAGCTGCTTTGGGGAAAAGAAAGATCCAAACTCCTACAAATGCTGTTATGTTATATGAAGATACTCCTCAATCTGCAAGAATCCAGCATACTGATCAATTTCGGTTAGTACTTTCTTCTTCGATGCTTAAGTTAGTAAACTGAATACTCCCTTCGATTCAATATATAAGTCTTTTAAAAGTTTTTTTTTTATTGCAAAATATAAATCTTTTACAAGTTGTTTTTTTACCATTTAAAAACCCCTACGCTCTTTGTTGGTTGGAGGCTTTTTGAAGCAGATGTGGAGTATACCGGATTTATGGTCCTGGTTCTACAACCTACTTACAATGTCTATAGGAAGACCTTATAAGACTCGCTGAGTAACTTTTTCCTCGTTGTTGTGAGTGGGTCGTGGGGCTAGGATCATTAGGTCCGACTCACGCCCCAGCTTCCCCAAATCTCGCTGGCCTTTGGGTTAGGCCATTGTGGGCCCAGTCTATTATGGGCTCATTTGATATGGTATTGAGCTATATGCACCAACGAAAAAGATGTCAGGCCTGACATTTGTTACAATTGTTAGAATAAACGTTGCATTCTACACAATAGTGTACTAAAAAATTCTTGAATATTTTGTAGGTGCTTGGACAAAGCTGCTGTGGTAACAAAAGAAGATGAAATGGGTAATAGCTCAGCTCCAAATCCTTGGAAACTTTCTAGTGTGACAAAGGTAGAAGAGGTGAAAATGATGATCAAATTATTACCAGTTTGGGCAACAACAATCATATTCTGGACAACTTATGCTCAGTTGATTACTTTCTCAGTAGAACAAGCTTCTACCATGGAAAGAAACATTGGAAGTTTCCAAATTCCTGCTGGTTCTCTTACCGTCTTTTTCGTGGTAGCTATTTTGATTGCCTTGGCAGTTTATGACCGTTTCATTATCCCTTTCTGGAAAAGATTTAGAGGAAAACCAGGTAACTATAATATTTCTTTCAAGTTCCCTTGTAATATTTGACTAGTAAGATGTGAGAGGGCAATAAGACCAGTAATACTGGACTTATTTATTCCGTAGTTACTTGCGCCATACGCATGTTCCTCGAGCAAATGGAGTGTGGACCTAACCTGATGAGGTCACTCTGACATGAAACCGCCCTTGTAGGACTGGCCCCACGTACCTCTCATATGAGTTGGAGCATTGCCTACTTACAAGGTAGGTCTCGCCTTAACTCATGTGAGAGGGTTGTGGGACCAGACCCTAAGGACGGCTCTAGCATAGAAATTTCCAACCTGATGATCTTGCTCCTAAGCCTCATTCACAATATCTAAATGCAAAAAGTAAAATCTGCTTACAACGCTTATGTAAGTAGGCTAGTAGATATTATGAGTAGAACGTGGGACTGGAACGGGACTGGAACTATTAGCTCGGGTCCACCAATGTTTTTTCCATTTCCGTTTCATTTAAGAATTATGTAAAATATATTACATTGTCCAATGTTACACATTTCTATAGAGTTTGCTTATGGGACGTAAAATTTCTGGCTTTGTCTATATTTAACAGGGTTCAGCAATTTACAAAGAATTGGCATAGGCCTATTCCTATCAGCATTAGGCATGGCTGCTGCATCACTAGCAGAGGTGAAACGCCTATCGGTAGCAAAGGCGGCTGCGGCACCCGGCGGCAGGACCCCCACCACCCTACCTATAAGTGTGTTCATCTTGATCCCTCAATTCTTCTTAGTTGGTGCTGGTGAAGGATTCATCTATAGTGGGCAACTGGATTTCTTCATAACACAAGCACCAAAAGGAATGAAAACTATGAGCACTGGTCTATTCTTGACTACACTATCACTGGGGTTCTTCTTAAGTAGTTTGCTGGTTTCCATTGTTGAAAAAGTTACCACAAGAGGTGGTGGAAAAGGTTGGGTTGGCCATAGTATTAACAATGGTAGATTAGATTGTTTTTATGGTCTTTTGGCCATATTGAGCTTCATTGATTTTGGGATATATCTTCTAGTTGCTCTTTGGTACAAGCCACAAGAAAGTCAAAAGAATTTGCAAATGAATAGCGTTGTTGCTGCTAATTCTTCCACAAAAGAGGAGAATTGCTAGTAATGTACTTCTTACTCAAAACAATAAATTCTGGTTCTCAGAGAGAGAGGATAATTGCTAGTGGAGACCAATGGGATTAGAGTTTTTTTTTTTTTTTGGCTACTCTTATTATATGTACATTTGGTTATATACCAATTCTATATGATTTATGCATTTTGCATAGCATAAGGGTTAGATAGTTAGGTAACAATATTGAAGGTTGTGCTACTTTTATTTTGATCAGGTATTTGAAAAATTTGTATTAAAGTGTTTTTGAGTTTTTTAACAATATAAAATAGTGTTTAGTGACTCTTTCATAAAGAATCGCTGATGATCTAAACAAGAATGTAAAACTCCAAACGCAAGTGTGCACTCTTAAAATAAATGATCTAAACATTTACTGTACAAAAAAAAAGGTTTCCCAGAACCTTTTGTACACTTCATAGGTAGGACTTTTGTGTAGCTAACTTCTTAGTGTTTTTAATCTCTTTAGGTCAGTCCCACAAGTACAGTATTAGAATTAAGTGACCCATATATTATACCTTTTGTATGTTTCTCGAGTTAGTAATAATAATATACAGTTCTCATTGCAACAACAAAAAATGGAGTTGAACCACCCTTCTTTATCTTAGGCTTGAACCGAAATGCTTTTTGGCAAATTTCGTTGGTACTGAATACGGCCCAAGTCGTTTTTTGAAGCCACATTAGAGGTAAACTTTAAGCAGAATTCTTGAGGATATCAAGCTGAAACAATCTGTTTGGGTTTCCCTCTTTGAGAGCCTGCATTCTTAACACTCGTAAAATCTAACTTTCTTATTTTTATTCAATGCGGATTGAATTGTTCCTCCATGGGAACTGAGAAAATTCAAGTGGTAACTTATTCCAGCTTTGTAATCTTGTGAATGCATAATAACTCAGACCAAAGTTCTGTGATGTTGGTTATAAATAGATGCTCAAGTTTCTTGTCAGTTTTTTGACATTCTCTGGAAACTTGTTACCATGAAATATGAATGTTCTATGGCATCCAACGTGCACATGGTTTCTACTTTGCCAGTGCGTTTAGGTGTTAGAGTTACCAGCTTTTCAAGAAGGATTTTCAATTTCTTTCATCTCTCAAAATGAATCTTGTGCTTCCTTTACGAAATCTAGAAGCTAATATTGTTATGCATTAGCATGCTCCAAACAACATTTTGTCTTTCCTCTGTTCTTTCTGTTCTTCATTTTAAGCAAGCTACTTTGCCAATTGTTATTTAGAGGTGGTCACTTCCCAGGATTATTCTTGCTTCTTGATTATTATGTAGGTTAAGAACTATGACATGCAGTTGCTTGTATAACTTTGTTTATTCTATGAACCATTGTGTTTTGAATCTTTGTTATAGGTATAACTATCCTTGTTGCAACACCTGGACGGCTTTTAGATCACTTAAAGCATACATCGTCGTTCTTACATGTAAACTTGCGCTGGGTAATCTTTGATGAAGCTGATAGGTATTTTTTAGGACTTAAGCTCATCGTTATCTTACTTGCATTTGGTATTTTTTTACAGTTAATCTGCCGTTTTTCATGGAAATACCTTTTCACTTGTGCATATTTCAGAATTCTGGAACTAGGGTTTGGTAAAGATATTGAAGAAATACTAGATACTTTGGGTTCAAGGCAACAGTGTGAGGAGCAAGCTTCTTCCAGGTCTTGTAAGGGTCAAAGACAAAATCTGCTTTTATCAACTACTCTAAATGAAAAAGTGAATAAGCTTGCCAATATCAGTTTGGAAAATCCCATTATGATTGGTCTTGGAAGCAAGAAGATTCAAGTCAAGCCATGTCATCAATATCTAGGAGCAGTAGAATATAACATGGACGATGGATTAAGAAAATCTGGCAACAAACTCAGTTCTTTCGATGAAGAATATAAGCTTCCTGCTCAGTTGGTGCAGAGATATGTAAAAGGTACAACAAGAAGAACTTCTCAAATATTTACTCAAAACTGTAGTTAAATCAGATCTTGTTGTTGAACTCAATTCTCTTTGCAGTACCCGGTGGTTGTCGACTGGTTGTGCTTCTTTCTATTCTAAAGCATCTGTTTGAGAGAGATAGCTCACAAAAGGTACAGTGATTGTCGTGTTTACATGCTGGCAATAGTGAGGTAGCTTTGTTGGTTGGTGCCTCCATATTTCTGACAAATTACATAGAAGGTTAAATTGTTGCATCTGAAAGGTCTAAGAAATTTACTGTGTCTTTTTTATGTTTTCCCAGGTTGTGGTATTCTTTGCAACACGTGATACTGTGGATTTTCACTATTCACTAGTGAATAAGTTTAAAAGGCTTCTAAATGCAGAATCGGAGGCAGAATCTCAACCAGTGTTTCTAAATTGCAAAACATTTCGCTTACATGGAGAGATGGAGCACGTGGACAGGAGAAGTTCATTCCAGGCTTTTAATACTGAGAAATCTGCTCTGCTTCTGTCAACAGATGTTGCTGCCAGGGGCTTGGATTTCCCAAAAGTCAGATGCATTATACAGTATGATCCTCCTGGAGAAGCAACAGAATATGTGCACAGGTATGTTCTTTTCCCTCAGCCTGCTGATACCCATCTGTCAGTTTATTTTCTAAGTAATTGATACTTATGATTTTCTTTTTGGACCATCTCTTGGACTTCATTTTCTGAGTGTTAATCGAGATTAATATTAGCACCTAAGAACTGATAATATATTCATATTAACCTACATATCTGAACCATGTTTGCCTTCCCTCATCTGTCTCTCTGTGTATTTATTCTTGTTTTGATTTTTGGTGTGGAGGGCTAGGGATCTCATACTTTTGCATACTTGTCTTATCTGAAAGCTTGAATGTCCTAAAAGTCTTTCAAGTGTAAGAAACTTTTAATGAGATCTTATATGACAATGCAACAGAGTTTGTGGATAATGATTTGATTTTCTTCTTTCCTCTTTGAAGGAAAAGGGAAGACCTCTCATCTTAATTTCATGCTTGAGAATTTGTTACATCATTAATAAAATGCAGAAACATGTTTCTATGTACTGTCAGAATGCCTAGGAGTTGCTCATGCACTTTTGAACTCTGATGCAGGGTGGGAAGAACTGCCCGCTTGGGTGAGAGGGGTGATTCTTTGTTATTTTTACAACCAGTAGAAATTGATTACCTTCAAGACTTGGAGAAACATGGAATTGCTCTTACTGAGTATCCCCTGCTCAAAATTTTGGATAGTTTCCCATTGCGTGATATAAAGCATGGTATCAAGAAGTTTGTAGATGTGCATCCCTGGGTGGTTTCTTTGCAGAAAGCTCTTGAAGCCTTCATTTCAACAATGGTATGGCAATGAGTTTGTCTGCTTGAAATATTGGGAAGTTTTGAAATTCTGTCTCTGGTGTCTAAATCATTCAGTTTGGGTTGTGTTAAATACTAAAATTTGAATCTAAAGCTTTTATGGTTGCTTCATGTTTATACCAAGTAGCGCAGAAGGTAATCTAAGGTCTTCTAGTCATTAAAAACTTCTGATCATTTAGTACTCTTTATTTCATTAGTTTAGTTGCTGTATCTTTCAACTGTAATTTAATTGAGAATTTTTTTTTAAGTTGCCAAATTGTCAAATGGTTAGAAGAACTTGATATGCAGTGCGGTAATTAGAGAAAACGTCGGCTCAAGACTAGCTAGTTAGACTACCATAGTCGATGATGGTACCATTTTCTTAGAAAGTAAAGAATTCAAATCGAAATGCTGAGGTTATTGGAAGGCAACCTGTTTTCTTTTTAGGCATATGCCAAAATTAAACTTGAATTTTGCTTCTAGTTTGACTAACATTGTCTGATACAGGCTTCTGATTTTGTTACACTAAGCTAAATTTGGTTACTATATATTTGAATCATCATCTCCATTTGACTGTTGCACCTCAATTTTTTCCAGCCAAAGATGAAAAATTTGGCCATGAATGCTTTTTCTTCTTGGGTTAGGGCGTACACAGCCCATCGTGGTGAGCTGAAAAGGATTTTTGTGGTACAAAAACTTCACTTCGGGCATGTTGCTAAAAGTTTTGGACTGAAGGATCAACCCTCTTTGGTTAATAAATCTTTGTTAAAGCAGTCTAAGAAGAGGAAGAGGGACCAGAAACAGAAAGGATCGTCAAAGAAGCGGATGTTGGTTAAGAAGAAATCATGACGGAGTTCCTTGCAGTTTGATTCTGCTGCTGGGATTGGAATGTTAACTTAAAAAGTACTCTCTTGAATAGAAGCGTCCTTCGCCGGGAGGTATATGATGGAAACCTAGGGAAACTTAGATGGTTTCACCCCCACCGAGCAAAAAGGCTTTCGGAGAATACTGATATTTATCTGATCTGCCGTGGTGAAGCTGTGCTAACACACATTCTCGGCTTGATTTCCTCTACGAAGGTGCACCTTTGAGATCTCTGGGTATTTCATATTATTACTACTATTACTTTATAACATGGAAAGTTTTGTAGACGCACACATTTTTGGACAAAAATATATACAAGTATCGTTTGAATTGCAATAGTGCAGATTCTATCCTTGTACCTTGTTATCTCATTACTTGAAATATTTGTGGAAAGCCAACATAGTAGACCTCTTTATCCTCTTTTATTAGAACTAAAGACCTCTAGCATTTCCTGTGTCGTTTTCTCAAGAATCAAAGTTTCATTAGCTTCTATCTTTTGCTTGGTAAGGTCTAAGACTTAACCGTATTCGTGATCATTTTATGGTTCATGACTAAATCGGTATGGGGAGTGAGGTGAATGTGACTTTAATAGATTACGTTGGGGGACTGTCCAGATGTGGAAGTATATGGTGCTTCCTAGTTCCACGCAGATCATCGTGTATATTTGTGTGCCTTTAATAAAACTATCTTTATGTTGTGGGCATTGTGAGGACCATTCCACCATCATTGAGGGGAAAACAACTGTTGGAATGAAATCTTGGTTCGCTCAATTCACTCACTATTACTAGTATTTTAATTTGTATGGAAAATGTGAATCAAGTTTAAAATCAATCTTTTAGTAAAAGGTACTCTTGAGAGTACTTTAAATTAACAATTTTTTTTAAAAAAAATATTACAAAAGGAGAAAGGAGGTGGGGAATTGGGAATGGGAGTGTTTGTGTATATGCGAATACACAATAAAACTCTCGTGAAGAAACAACTTTCGTTTAATCAATAGTTGATGGTTCACGGGTCAAATTGTACGGGTCCACATCCCACAAGCTCCAAGATGATTCTTGAGGTTTGCAATTCCCCACGTAAGGTCTCTTCTGGGCACATATGTATTTATTTGCAGGCCCATGCATTCGTGATTTGGCCCACTTCAGGGTCTTCAACAGCCAGTTATACTTCTCCAATGGCCTCGGCTGCACATGGATGATTACACCTATAAACTTCGGTCTTAATCCATTATTGGTCCCTTATTAGTTGATTCAATCAATATCTATTGCCAAATATGTGTTTTTCTGAACATGTAAAATATATGTTCGGTCACAAAAATCTATTTTAATAGCTGAGAAGATTCATTCTTCTGTATAATAATGAACAATATTGTACGTGCATAATATATAATTATAAATAAAATATTAACCGAGGAACCAGCGTTTTGTAATTGCAGATCAAATTCAAAATTTAGCTGATTTTGGATTTTTTTTTTTTTAACAAATTTAAACTTATTTTGACATATATATATTTTAAAATGGAAAAATGGTTTTGGAATGATGAAGCTAGAAGATCCCGATGCTACTACTTAATCTATACTACTACTATATAGCTGGTCATGGTCATCCTTCATTGTTCTTGACATTCTTGAGATTCTCCACTACTCAATTTCTAATATTCAATAGTCCTGTTGATGATGATACTTTCAAGTTCCAACACCCTCTTCCATAGGAAAAAAATATATATACTTTTATAGAGTCTGATTAGATTGAGTATCGATTTGAGATTTACTGTTCTCAATCTTATATTATTTTCAAACGCAAACTAAATTTTATATAATTTAATGTTTGAAATTTTATTTTCAAACTCAATTTTAAAAAAAAAATCTCAATTTAAGTTTTCTACCTAAGCAAGACCCAATACAAATACAACCTTAGTCAAGGATTTTCTAGTGCAAATCGTCTCTCATAATAAAATCTACCCTAAATGGGGGAAAAAAAATAGACACAAAGATCGAAATCGATATACGAATTTTTCTTTAAAAAATTATCCTTCTACTTGGACTTGGAGATAAAGTAGCGTTAAAGTTCAGTTGATAATATATTTTTTTACCTAATAAGTTAGTTAATACACACACAGATATATATATATATATATATATATAAAAATAAAAGATGGGGACTTCCCCACGTGGATGACAATACTAGCACATTAACAGGAAGCTGCTAAGAAGAAGAATAATGGGAAAATTCTTAGATGCTGTCGGTGTTTAATTATACATACACGTTATATACAGAAATACAAATATGAACATGCAAAAATGCAGTTATATTTTGCATGAAAATTAAAAGTTTAGTGAGCGAAAAAAGTGACTAAAATTATACTAGGATATGCATTTTAAGTGGTAAGATGTTTCATTTTTAACCGATACGTCGGGAATTCAAGTTATATTAAATGAAAAATGGAGAATCAGGGTTGATCATCCTGAACATGCGAGAGAAAAAAAAAGTTGACCAAAAATAATAAAACCAGGTCTCCTCCACTCTCCCGTGATTCTTGTTTCCCTATTATTTTCTCATTATTATGACTTTGTAATTCTTCTTGTACATATTCTGTCTCCTCATATAAATTAAATTTACGTTACTGACAACATTAATTAGTTACAAATTCATTAAAATCTAGGATGCCATCAAAGTTTAATAAATTAAGGTAGTTATACTAGTAGAGTATGATGTTTTCCATTCCATTTTTGTACATTTTGTCTCTTGTACAGAGATCATCAGATAAATACATTCTCTCGTTAAGACTCCAATATTAATATATTGATCATTATAGAGACGAAGTTAGAAATTTTACGTTATAGGGATAAAACAACAATAGTATGTTAAATTATATATAAAAAAGACAAAAAAAATTTAAGAATAAAATTGATAAAATATTCCAAACTACATATAAAATTTATTATATCTAATAGTATTTTTAAAAATCTTGGGGGCGACTGCCTCCCCGCCCCCTGTCTTCGTCCTGGATCATTATTATC
>JAOWBF010000027.1:11358338-11368997 GCA_028566175.1 Vinca major
GTCACGCTACGAGTCAACTATAGATCGGGCCCGAATTAGTCATCACATTGTCGATGGACACCGAGTGCCCTCGGGTTAACAAAAAAAAGAATCTTACTATGCACTTATAAAATGGTAAAAGTGGAATTAATTATTAAAGTATTTTTTTTCATTCTAGGAGCACAATTAATCAAATCTAATTATTACTCGTATAGGAACAATAAAGGAAAATATAGTAAATGGATGCTCTTACTATTAACAATAGATATAACATTTCTCATCCCAATTGAGTTATTAGTTGGGAAAGAATAGTGTAATATTTTTGATTTGAAATAACATAAAATTATATAACTTCGTCGGTGTGCTATGAACTTTAATATATGATTTTTATTGTCAATTTTAAGTCTGGATAGAAAAGGAGAATCGTAGTAAAATTTATGACAATCAACGTAAAATTTAGTTGCATTTCATAATATTAATCGATATAAGAATTATATTAACAATTATATATAACTATTTCTTTGGTTCAAATAGCCGTTCCAATTTACTTAGCCTTAAGACTTATTGTTTGTTGTTTTGGCTTAGGCAGCACTTAAACTAAATTAAAAACAGAGCTTTATTAATAGCAAAACAAGAATGTAAAATTTACTATAAGAAGAAAACCACAACCATCCACAGAGTCATCTTAAGAGCTTCAATAAAACAGACCTTGAAATTCTTGTATTATTTCTTAAACAACAAATTCATATCTCCTCCGCCATTATTAAAAAGCTTTTAATGTCGGCGTATTCTCTAACACTACGTTTGGTACGTTGGAATATAATCCCTTTTCAAACAGAATCGCTTTCCATCCAGATTGACATCGGAATACTCTTTCTATTTCAGTGTTTGGAAGGCAAAGACAAAATGAAATGTCGATTCCTTTTCTATGTTGGGTAAAACTACATTTTAATGTCAAAATGTAATGAAATTAAGTAGAATATGACCTAAATACCCTTTTAGTATATACCAGCAATAAAACTTAATTAAACATTCATTTCAAAATTTTACTTGAATAACATTCACATTATATTATATATATAGTTAAAACATAATTTTTATTAAAATGTTAACATAGTAATAAAAATTTTAAAATTAAAAATAAATTAAAACTACTACCAAAAAAAAATTATAAAATTATCATCTATGAAATTATATAAAATAAAATAGAATATTTATGATTAATTATGAATACATTGCTTGTAAAATGAACATAATATTTAATTAAAATATGAATATAAATGTTAATTATTATTCATTGATGATTCTGACTTCTCTTGAAAAAACCATTATATAAGTTTCTGTGTGAAATAAACTTTCCGACTTCTTTCTGAAATCGTCGTTCCTGTTATCATTTCACTTCAAATTGTTCAACCAAACGGCGGAGTAAAAATAGAAGTATAAGGGATTCACCCACTCTATAAACTATAAAAAGCAGCTCCGCTTTGATTGCGTCAAAATTTCCGGCGGGTTTTAAGATTCCCTTACCACCACCGGCTGTTCCGCCGACAACCTTCGCTGACTTATTTTGTTTTATTTATGGGCATGTATTAGTTTTGGGTTTTCCTGCTGCTTTCTATTTTTGGAAACTTTCTTTTTATAGAGTCTGCGCTGTTTCTCCGGCGACTCTCGCCGGCGTTTGGTAGCGGTGGATGTTGAGCTGATATGGGTTTCTTGAATTCTAGTTGAATTTGACTTGTAATTGGTGCTTTTTGGTTGTTCTTGGTTGGAATAAAAATTTAATCTTGAATGTTATCTGGTAGTTGAATAAAAAAATGTCGTGTCCAGTATATAAGGCTTCTGCTTCAGCAGGTTCTGGGGTACGCAACCTTACTCTTATGTTTACATAAAGAGGTTGTTTTCGGGTAGGAAAAAAAATTATGTTGTTGCTTTTGTGGAACTGGAAATTGACCATTTAATTGAGGGAAAAATTCTGGTTTCTTGGCTTGGAAGAAGTTATGGTATTGACTTGAGGAAATTTCTATATAATCTAAGAAGTCCTGTACTTATCAGAAGTGAATGGTGCATTTGATTAGTTACTGATAAAAGTATCAGATTTTGATGAAATCCTGGTATTTAGGAAGCTAAGATTTATTTTTTATTTTTTGTAAATTGTATTTATTTTGCAACAATGAAGGCACCAGCAAATGGGTATCTTTCAAATTCATCAGCAGAAGGTTGGTTGGATTTTAGTTATTCAATAGCATTTTCTGATTTCTTCTTTGCCATTTTCTATTTTCCTCTACTTGTCCATGAATTCTTGATATAATTTTGGTACTCCCTCCATTGCATAATATAAGCCGTTTAGTACATGTGAAAAAAATTAAGGAAGCAAAGATGTTTTTTAATTAAAATATCAATATTACTCCCTTAAATAGAACTTGTGGTATACAATTCATATTTAAGAGATGATATTTTGACCAACAAATTACATTGCTTTTTACTTTCTTAATTTTCGCTACATGTCCTAAAAGACTTCATAAAATTCTGTTTCCCTATGATGAGCAAGAAACAGTGCTCTATCTTTTTTTTTTTGGCTGCTATAAGGGTTCTTGATTTATGAATTGTTGAATTGCCCGGATGGTCTCTGGGGCTAATAGGTAAATGATTTATAGCGCCATAGGAAAACAAGAGAAAAGATGACTCTGGACTCCAGTTTCTTGTAATCCTTCAAATTTGAATTTGTTTATGTTGGCCTCAGCTTGGACCTATGCACCTTTTGATTGCTATAATCTAAAAGCATTTCGAAATAATCTTTTATAGATACGGCTATTTCTCTCGAACGTTCTTTACACAAGACTGAGATTTTTTTCTTTGAGAATTATATAGTCTGGAAAACTTTGAGATTAGCTGTTTTGCTGGTTTAGTGAGCCTTGTGGAGAGAGTAGTGCATTTAGCATATATACTACTTTTAATACTATGTTTTTCTTTCTTTCTTTTTTTGTGGCAACTTTTGTCTCAAAGTTCTAAACTTTATTATAGCTGCTAGACTGATAATGCAAAAAGCTGTTGAATTTACACTTGTGCGTGAAAAGGGATTCATTTCCTTATTGCAAGTATCGTCAAAAAGTTAGTAGAATTTTAGAATTGGTTTTCTGGGTTACACCAATTTCTCGTCTACATTGTGTAAGTCTTTGAATATGGTATCCTGGCAATGTTGTCATTTGTACAGGAGAAAGAAAGGCCATTAATTCAGAGTTATGGCATGCTTGTGCTGGTCCTTTGGTTTCTTTGCCTCCCATTGGAAGCCTTGTCGTCTATTTCCCACAGGGTCATAGCGAGCAGGTATGTTCCGATTGTTTAATCTTGGACATTTAGCAAGAGCTTTGTTTCTGAAAAATGCTTGTTCTATAATTGTTTTAGGTTGCTGCGTCTATGCAAAAGGAGACTGACGGTATCCCAAGTTATCCTAACCTTCCTTCCAAGTTGATCTGCATGCTGCATAATGTGACTTTACACGTATGAGATTTTCTAGTTTTCCAATTAACCGATAATACGGTAGCTCATGTGTACGTTACAGTTAGCGTGTTCCATAACTGGTTTGTTTCTTTCCAGGCTGATCCCGAAACAGACGAGGTTTATGCACAGATGACTCTTCAACCTGTAAATAAAGTAGGTCAGCTAAGAATTTTCTGATTTGAGTAAACATTTATAATCTGCGTCGATCTGTGTGCAACTTACTTTGATCAACATGGTAAAGTCTCTAAAGAAACGTCGATTTTTTTTCACCTGCAGTGTGACCAGGAAGCATTACTTCTATCTGATATGGGCCTCAAGCAAAATAGACAACCTACTGAGTTTTTCTGCAAAACTCTTACTGCCAGTGATACAAGTACCCATGGTGGTTTTTCTGTACCACGCCGAGCAGCTGAAAAGATTTTCCCACCTCTAGTATGTTGAATAACTGTAAATCTTATAATGTTTTGAAGTTAAATATGTACAATATTTCCATCGTACTCTTCTGCTAACCGTGAAGGTGCTTTGTAGGATTTTTCAATGCAACCTCCTGCTCAGGAGCTGATGGCTAGAGATTTGCATAACCAGACATGGACATTCAGACATATTTTCAGAGGTAAATACATCACAAGAATTTCTCATTTTCTTTTTGTTTTAATTTTCCGTTGTTTTGATTCCTAGTAAATTTCTTTAAAGCGTGAATCTTGTTTATTGGTTACCGAATGTCTATAGTGTGCGGAACAACTTAATTAAGACTGTCTCCTTAATTTAGGTCAACCAAAGAGATATCTACTGACAACTGGCTGGAGTGTTTTCGTCAATTCCAAACGACTTGTGGCCGGTGATTCTGTCTTATTCATAAGGTATGCCGAGATCAACGATACTATCTGTTTCCTTAGTGAACATTTCATATCACTAAGATGAAAATGTTCACTGTAGAGACGAGAAATCACAGTTTCTGCTTGGCATACGGCGTGCTTACAGACAGCAGCATGCCCTGTCATCATCAGTCTTATCCAGTGACAGCATGCACATTGGGATTTTAGCGGCTGCAGCTCATGCAGCTGCAAATAACAGCCCGTTCACTATTTTCTTTAATCCAAGGTACCTAAGAGGATTCTAATTATTTCCAGTTAATATTCAAGTCTTGATGCTTTCGAACATTTGATATATCATTTTTTCCTATTTCATATTATTTTAACAGGGCTAGTCCTTCTGAATTTGTAACACCTCTGGCCAAGTACAACAAAGCAATGTATACACAAGTATCTCCCGGTATGAGATTTAGGATGATGTTCGAGACTGAAGAGTCTGGAGTCCGTAGGCACATGGGTACAGTAACTGGTATCGGTGATCTCGATCCCGTCCGTTGGAAAAATTCACAGTGGCGAAATCTTCAGGTACATGTTTCTATTAGTTGCTGTATCTATGTAGTCCATGATGTACCTGTGAGCTTGTTTCCCGTTTGATGGAAAATTAACTAAGAATAATATTTATTGTAGGTGGGTTGGGATGAGTCTACTGCTGGAGAACGTCCTGGCCGAGTTTCTATGTGGGAAATTGAGCCAGTCGTGAGTCCGTTCTATATATGTCCCCCACCATTTTTCATGCCTAAGTTTCCTAAACATCCAGGCTTTCCAGGTACCCCTAGCATGGCGGTTATCTCGCTGTGCAATTCTTCTAAATAAGCTTCAAGAAAAAAAAAATCTTGTTAAAATGTTTCCCGAACTTGCATTAACTTCTATTCTCTTTTCTTCAAAATGATTTTGCAGATGATGAATCAGATATGGAGAACTTATTTAAGAGAAACATGCCCTGGATTGGAGATGATTTTGGCCTAAAAGATGCCAATAGCTCGGTATTCCCCGGCTTAAGCTTGGTTCAGTGGATGAATATGCAACAGAATGGTCAATTCTCATCAGCTCAATCAGGGATCTTTCCTAGTGCTCGAAACGGAAATATGAATACTGAAGACCATTCCAAGCTATTGAACTTCCAATCTCCTGGTTTTGCTGCAACGAATCTCCAATTCGGAAAAGCAAATCAACTAAATCAGCAACAAGTTAATCAAATCCAGCAGTCATCAATGGCTGGGACACAACAGCAGCTGCAGCAATTGTTGCAGTCTTCTGCAAATTCACAACAGCAGCAACTCCCGGCTCTAACCCGGCAGCAGCAACCACAGCAGCTGCCAGATCAGCAGCAGCGTCCTCCTCAGATGCAGCAACAGCAACAGCAACAGCAACAACAACAACAACAACAACAACAAATGATGAATTTAACTTCTGTTGGCATGACTAACGGTGTGTCCTTATCCAGTAGCCCCATAACCAGTCAACACTTGCAGCAGCAGCAGCAATCGTTATACCCTCAGCTTCAGCAACACCAGCTACTAAAAGGGAACACACAGTCACAGCAAAATGTCAGCTCAATGAATAAAAGTTCTTTTCCCCTGACATCCTTATCTCAAGACTTGCAATTTCAGCAACAAATTGAACTGCAGCAGCCAAGCGTGCTATTGCAGAAAAGCCAACAAAATAATATGCAGTTGCAACAAGCGCCCCTACAGTTGCTGCAGCAGAGCTTGACACAGAGGCCACAGGCGCAACAAAATTCTTCACAGCAGAGCTTTGCGGAGCAGCAGCTGCAACTACAGTTGCTTCAGAAACTGCAGCAGCAGCAGCAACAACAACAGCCGCAGCAGCAGCAGCAGCAACAACAACAACAGCCGCAGCAGCAGCTATTATCTTCTATGGGTACTCATTTGGAGTCCCAGCTATCCCATCAACATCAGTCTCTTCAACAAAACCGGCAATATCAGCAACCGCCATTAGTTCAGCAGCAACCTAGCGGAAACAGCTTCTCGACATCCACGTTTCTGCAGTCGCCACAGCACCCTCTCAACCAACTGCAAAGCCAGAACAAATCACCTATCGTGATTAGATCCCATTCTGGACCAACAGATGGTGATGCTCCATCATGTTCGACCTCTCCTTCAACGAATAATTGTCAGGTTTCCTCATCTAAGTTCCTGAATAGGAGCCAAACAGGACCAGCCGCTTTAGCCAGTGATTCTGTTATTGATCCTTCTCTTATCTTGGCTCGAGAGCTTCAAAGCAGACCTGATGTCCGAATGAAGCATGAATTGTCGAGCTCAAAGGTAGCCGAGCAGCCTAAATTTAGAAGCAATGGACCAGATCACCTGGAAGCATCCTCATCTGCCACATCATATTGTTTGGATACTGGTGGCCTCCAGCATAACTTTTCAATGCCAAACTTGTGTTTGGATAGTGATGTCCAATCACAATCCAGGGGCTCTTTACCTTTCACTTCCACTATTGATTCCTTGGCACCAGATGCCTTATTGTCAAGAGGTTATGACACCGGAAAAGATATACCGAATGTACTTACTAATTATTGTGGTAACTCAAGGGATATTGAAACGGAGTTATCTGCTGCTGGATTCGGTGTTCCAAACTTGTCTTTCAAGCCAGGCTGTTCAAATGATGTTCCTATCAATGACGCTGGTGTATTGAATAATGGATTATGGCCTAATCAAACTCAGCGCATGCGTACATACACGAAGGTAGCATAGTGCAGCTCTCTCTTTCGAATTACTTTAGATCTCATTTTTCCTAGACGCATGTGTTTTAGTCAGGAGCTTCCGCTTCCGCTTTCTTTTCCATATGTATTTAGACAACTTAACATGGATATTGAAATCTGGACAGGTCCAAAAGCGCGGTTCTGTGGGGAGAACGATTGATGTGACTCGTTACAAGGGTTACGAGGAACTTAAACATGATCTTGCAAGGATGTTTGGTATTGAGAGACAATTAGATGATCCACAAAGAAACGAATGGAAGCTTGTTTATGTTGACCATGAAAATGATATTCTTCTTGTGGGCGATGATCCTTGGGAGTAAGTATCTAAAAGTTACAAAAACTACGCTTGTAGTAATTACGTCTCTAATGGTGTGAAACTTAAGTCTGCATTGCTACTATTTTGTTTTTCTCTTCCAGGGAATTTGTGAGCTGTGTTCAGAGCATAAAGATACTATCCTCAGCTGAAGTCCAGCAGATGAGTTTGGATGGAGACTTGGGGAGTGTGCCTGTTCCGAACCAAGCCTGCAGTGGGACTGATAGCGGTAATGCCTGGACAGGTCATTACGATGATAATTCAGCAGCTTCTTTCAACCGGTAAAATCTTTCATCCTAATGAGCGCAATTACCAGCTGAGACAGCTTGCATTAGTCCTCCATATTTATTTATACGTCTAACATGACATCCCCGGCCTCCCCTGATGACGGTTCAGACCTGCCTTTCTCCGCGTAGAGTTTTTTGTTTTTATAAATCTATAAGAAGGGCCAACTTTTAAAGGCTCTTGATGTATATTTTCTCCAATGATTTTGCTCTTGGGTGTTAAACTTTCTACTTTACCAGTTATGGCTTAGCAACTCTCAACAATATTGCAGAGCTGGATCTAAAGACTATTTTTTAATGTCATAAAAGTTTCCATTTCAAGTGCTTGTTCAGACCATTAACAGCACAACTTGGACAGAATTTCACTTAAAAATGAACCACAGCATTTCAGGTTTTGAGACCTACATAGGCTTGAAGTAAATTACAGAAAAGCACACCTTATGCGCTTGAGGCGACGATCATTTCCTCGCAAAAAAAAAGACGTTAATATTATCAAAAATTTGCTTCAATTCTCCCTATGAACCAAAAAAACATAACGCTCCCTCGACTATATTATTTAAGACAGGACAGCCATTACATCAGATGCTCTGAGTGCAATGTACTCTGAGCCATCGCTGCCTTTGAAGTCATTCCCAGCATATTTGGAATACAGCACTGTATTTCCTGTGGAAATTGACGGGGGCTTCCTGTTTCCCTCCTCAACAAGAGGTCCGGGACCAACAGCTATCACCTGATCAAAATGAAAAAAACATATCAATGATACGACGAGTGTTGAAGATCCAATGGGAAAATGGGACATAGAATAGAGATACAACAGTGATCAATACGAATAACATCCACCAAATGACTCGTACCGTGCCAATCGAGGGCTTCTCCTTGGCTGCTTCTGTCAGCAACAAACCTCCGGCGGTTTTTTCTTCAGCTACAGCAACCTGATATGGAATGCACAAAGGGAAAAGCAAATTAAATTTGGTAGATCTTCCTAAATGACTCAAAAAGGCAAAAAAAAAAAAAGTTCTTCGACCAACTTAACAGCAAGAATCTCGACTAATTGCACGATTAAGGAAATAGGACTAAATATAAACAACACTCCTCTGTTTTCATCCTTTATTGATTTACCATGAATATTACCACAAATAGGAGGCCACATTGACAGATTTCACTACATTTGCGTAACAATCCGGCAATACAAAAACACAAATGAGAGGAGAAGAGGAACTCCAACCTTTATCAAGACTCTATCATTCAAAGGCTTCATGTCCTTCACATCTTCAGTATCAAGAATACCCACAACATCATCTTCCTTCAATATGAGATGCTTTTCTCCGTTGAATTCAACCTCGGTCCCAGCATACTTGGAGTATACAACTTGGGTTCCAGTCTGCACATAGGTGACAGAATCAATGTCTGAGACCACCGCAACTGCATTTTCATGTGCACTAGAAAGAAATGACAGAAATTACCTTCACACTGATGTCCACCTGGCTCTTTCCGATAGTACGGCCTTCTCCCACTGCAACAACCTCACCTCCCTGAGGTTTGGATTGTGCATTTGTTGGCAATAGGATACCACCCATAGTCTTCTCCTCCGGAACCTTAATCTTCACGAGTAGTCTATCACCCAAGGGCTTAAGCGACGTGTACTACAACACAGCAAAAGATCCAGAATAGGCATCACTACCATTGCGAAGATGCTCAACCAAAACAAGGAAATCCAATTAATCCATTATGTCATAGTTAATACCAAAATGGCATGGAACAGTAACAAATTCTAACTAACATAGAAAATGAAGGACAATACAAGGTAATACTCTCTTCATTCCTTAATATAAGTTGTTTAAGACATGTAGCGATAATTAAGGAAGTAAAAATCAAGGTACTTTATTAGTCAAAATATCAATATCACTCTCTTAAATATGGCTTCTATACCACTAATTCTATTTAAGAGTGTATTATTGATATTAAGTTATCAAACTTAATAATTAATTCATTTAGCTATTTCCTCAATGAAACTTATCTCCATTCCACAACAACAACATAACCCGCTAAGTCTCAATAATTTGGGGTATAGCAGGTATGGATACGAGATAGAACTAACCTTTAACAATAAATGCACAAGGTGAATGCTCATAAAATAAAATTGGGAGTCAGAATACTACCTTGGGAGCTACCTTAGTAGAAGCTCTGATAACAAGGCCACGGAAAGATCTGGTAGAAAGACCATTTTGCCCCACAGGTAAAAAAGATGAAATTTTTACAGTGCTCCCTCTGAGACCTTCGAATGATACAAATCCCTTAGTTGAAATTGTTGATGCTGTGAGCTGAGTTGTCGCCATTTCTACATACCAAAAACCAACATAAAAAAATCAACAACTAAGGGAAAAAACAAGAAACCCATCAATTGTAAATCATTTATTGGGGAAAAAACTGAAATTGAACTGTAAAAATTGAGCCATGGAAGATGCTTACATGATATTGAGGAGGGAGATTTCTGGTTGGAAAATGGAAAGGGAGGAGAAAGGAGAGTGAAGAAATGTGGATAACAAAACCCTAGAAAGTTCCTTGTGAGGTTTCAGAAGGCAAATTAGTATAAATAGTCCCTAAATAATTTTTATCCAGAGTTATAGTCCCTAAAGATTTGTTTTTACTTTTAAAATCCTCAAACAATTTATGTTTGGTGTGTAAAGTCCTATTGTCTATTTTTGGACGGGTCAACAGAAATCAGATAGAAAAAGATGAGTCAAACATGGAAATTGGAGGGGTATTTTTGGAATTCTGTAACCCAGTTGATACTATTTGGCAAATTGGTATAAATAGTCCCCAAACAATTTATCGCCAGAGTGAGAGTCCTTAAAGATTATGTTTTGATTTTAAAATCCTCAAACAATTTACGTTTGGTATGTAAAGTCCTTCCGTCATATTTTTTGTTAGTCAACTGTGAAATACATAATTTCAATTGGTCAATGAAATTTACAAGAGGGGCAT
>JAOWBF010000027.1:11381139-11395699 GCA_028566175.1 Vinca major
ATCTTGAGCAGTGCGGCGTCAGTCGACTTAGTCAATTACGAATTCGTTTTTTGGCGAATTGAATGATTTCACAATAAACTCAATTGTACATCAAGGCAAATTCAAAATCAAAACAAACAATAAATTAAATTCGTCGTTGTTTGATTCAACCATATTTACACGGAAAATTTATAGCAAAACCCTCTAAAATGACAATTGTTAAGGTCTGTTTACTTTATATTCACTACATAATAAAATTAATAAATTATTAATATATATATATATATACTTTAAAAAGTAGCCACACACCTTCTCAAGCTCAAGCAAAATAAACAAAGAAAACCCTAGAAATATCTTATAATTTTCTCATCTTATCAAAGTTGAAGAATTATTGATTCATATCTAACTTCTTTGCCCGAAACCAGTTCAAGTATTGAGTTGTGAAGGAGATTGTCTCGAGTCACTTATGACATTAAGAGAAACTCAAAGTGTATTACTACTTGTCTTTTATTACAGATGATAATTAATTATTAGTCTACAAAATACTATTTTTATGACAATACTATATTTTTATCTTTTCAGGTAGAAAAAATGCAACAAAATCAAATTGATAGTAATGATTATAATATTTGGTAGCTAAACTTTTATTGGTTTACATTGATTTAGTTTTATATTTTGCTAAGATTTTTTTCTTTTTTAACCGGAGTCTTTACATATTATAATTAGTTTAGAGATATAAAACTTATATAATATGTCATTGTGCTAATAAAATCTATTGGTTTATTTTGTATAAGTTGGATATTAAAATTATATTATAAGTTACCATATTTTTTCTAAAATATCTTTACATAAATGAGTTGAGCTAAGCTGCTCGTGAGATATTGATGAGCAGAGCTTGAGCTGAAAAATTAGCTCATATAAAATTTGAGTTGAGTTATGAGCTAGTCGAAATTAGTGTGAGCTAAGTCTGCGCTCGGTTTAGCTCAGCTCATTTCCACCCCTACCTCGGGACTTTGTTGGCTTGGGAAACGAAGATTGTCAGCATTAGAGACGCAGAGTCTCTTCGGGAATTTGTTGTGGGCTCGGAAGACGAAGAGTTTCCTCGGGGATTTGAATGGTGTTCACGACACATGGAGTGAACGTCCGTGTTAGCGTTCGTAAGGCTGGTTGTATTTTAAGTAGTGCTAGGTATCTATAGTAATAACCGTAGGCGTCAAGATCCATTATTTCGGGTGGGGAGGAGTTATTTCCATCTATTGTATTGGGGTAGCTAAGTTTTGGGGGAAAGAATGAGCTCGGGCCAAAACAAAAAATTCATCGAGCTACTTGCTTGTAAAAGTGCTAGCTAAGCTAGGGAGAAAGGGAAAGGTTCAAATGGGAAGCCAAGCTTCTTGATCCAAGCTGGGTTCCTAATCGCCTGCTAAG
This sequence comes from Vinca major, assembly GCA_028566175.1. NCBI lineage: Eukaryota > Viridiplantae > Streptophyta > Magnoliopsida > Gentianales > Apocynaceae > Vinca > Vinca major. The sequence continues at coordinate 11,382,544 of JAOWBF010000027.1, forward strand.
ATAAGAAAAGTTAGAAAGGGTGCGTGAGAGAAGACCTCAACCCCGCTCCAATGCTAAAGTTAGTTTAGACACTAAGAGTATAAATAACTTAGCTTATATTTCGAGAGTTAGAAATGACTTGGAGTAAAGAAGTGAGAATGTCTCTTTTTATAGAGGCCCATACCCAAAGGATTTAAGCCATATATTGTACAATCATACGTGGGATAACACCAACTTTTATTATTCAATTGCCACCGCGTTCTTGTCGAACGTCTTTTGAGCTGATAGCTTGCACGCACTTCATACGTCCGCTTGAATGAATTTGCACTGGTTGGACCGTGCGAAGATCGTAGCTATTTTGTGGACCTAGGTCAGGTGCTTCTTTCTTGGGCTCTGGTCAGGGCTTAATCTCGTCCAATGTCAAAGGACCCATATTATTAATCTTGAGTTTAATCTCATCAACCACTACAACAAAAACGGTCTTTTGCGACGTTTTTGTACCAACGTTTTTTTCAAACATCGTTTAAAATAAAAAAGAGTAAGTTAAAGAAACACTTTTTGCAAACGTCCATATGTTTGGATTTTAAACGACGTTTCATAGTGACGGTTATAGTAATTGTTTTTCATCCCGACGTTTTTATGTTGGTTAGCAACATTTACATTAAATAATGTTATAAATTGTTACTTTTTTGTGACTCATATAGCGACATTATGTACTATGTCGTTAGATCCTTGTGGAGACAAACATCAACATATTTGAATTTCATAAGACGTTTCATAGCAACGGTTATAATAATTGTTGATAAAATCGACAATTTTTTTTTATCGACATTTTAATGTTAGTCAGTGACGTGTACATTAAATGCTGTTATAAATTGTTGTTTTTTACGACTCGTATATCGACATTTATATACAACGTCGTTAAATCAAGTGACATTTCAAACAAATGTCGCTATGTTTGGATTTTATATGACGTTTTATAACGATGGTTATAGTAATTTTTGTTTTTACCGAAAATTTTATGTTAGTTACATTTACGTTACATGTTAAAAAATGTTATTTTTTTGACAACTCATACAGTGACATTTATATACTACTCCCTCCATTCCTCCATATTGTACGTTTAGCAAACTTTGAAAAAAAATTAAAGATCTCAAACAAATACTAATCTTTCCACCACAATTCCAATAATACCCCTTCATTCCTCTCTCTCTTTCACTCTTCCAATAAAAGATATGTTAAGGGTATAATTGGAATAAATTGATGACACCTAATAAAAGACATGTAAATGACAATCAATTTGGATACATATGTATCTCTTAAAAGACAATTAAATGGGAATGGAGGGAGTATTACATTTTAAGACAAACACAAATATAAAGATTATGTTTCTGAAATATATTTTCTAAAGAAAAATTAAAGACATTTAATTATTAAGCATTCAATGAGAATGTACTAATTTAAATTTGATTCTTAAAAAATATCAAAAAACAAAGAGAAATTAAAGTTGATAATGTAAAATTTAAAGACAAACATTCTTATCAGCTTCCCACGAAGAAAGGGGAGGAGTATTTGCATACTTCCAAAGATCATTAATCATAGAATCTGGATATCTTTCCCCCTTCACTTCATCAGCTATGGTTTCAAGCTCAGCAATCTCTTGAGGTGTGAGCTTTACGGACAATGCCTCCATGTTTTTGTTAAGGTTTTCAATCTTGGTAGTACCGGGAATTGGACAAACATCATTTCCTTGGTGATGAAGCCAGGCCAGAGCTAATTGTGATGCACTGCATCCTTTTTTTGCACCCATTTCACTGACTCGTATGCCTAGTTTCCTGTTATGCTCGATGTTCTCTGGCTTAAACTTGGGTAAAATCTGCATGAAAATGTGTTAGTGGTTTATGATGACGGATAATTCTAATATGGATTAGATCCATTGGATCTTGTGGTTTAGAACTGGCTACATCACTCCAACATGAAGAGAGAGAACTCTGTATAGAGACAACCTTGTGATGATGTGGTCAGTTTTGAGCCTCAAAATCCACATGGATCTGATCCATATCAGAAATTTCAAATGATCATCTATCATGCCTTTTATCCAACCTTCTGTTTCATTTCCCCCCTTATTTACTGATTTTCTCATAAATTCAATATATTTTTAAGCATAGAAAATGACCATATAACAGTTTGATATTAAGAGTAAATGCAACATTCCATATTAAATATACAAAACAAAACTGCCTACTTACGCTTCTCAAATGATCAGCAGCCAATGTTGGGACAATATCTGGACCTGAAGTGAAGAATCCCTGTCCTAAGGGACTGTATGCGACAATTCCAATCCCAAGTTCTCTGTGAAATCATTCACCAAGTAAATATTTTTAGGCAGAGTTGACCTGCCTCGCAACACACATATATGAACTCGCAACAATTATTGTTAAATGTTAAATGTATCTGATTACACCTATCTTACCATCTACTCCCTCCATCTCGAATGATCTGTCCACGTTTTATTTTTAATATGTCTCAAATTAATTGTCAATTTTTAAATAAATGACTCACTTACATTAAATGTGTACTGTGTCTATATTACCTGCATGTGGGAATGACTTCAAGCTCTGCATCTCTGGTCCACAATGACCATTCTAATTGAACTGCAGTAATAGGATGAACAGCGTGTGCCCTTCTAATTGTCTCTGGGGATGCTTCAGATAGACCTATGTATTTTATCTTTCCCTCTTCCAATAATTTTTTAAGTTCGCCCATCTAGCAAAATGGGAAGAAGGGGAAAAACTTTTATACATCTTATCAAGTATTATCCTTGGGATGAAGCTTCACTTGTATAAAATGTTACAGCAAACTAATTTAGAATATATATGCTATAGCTAGTTGTTTTGTATTTGTTAATTATTTTTAAAATTTGTTACTTATAAGGCAAGAACAATCCTTATCAGCTTTGGTATTTGGTAATATCAATTATGTCTAAATTCTAAATTTTCAAGATTATATCTGAGCGTTCAATCTAGGCGTTGGATATGTTTAGTTTATTATAATAGTATAAAGATCTGGAGAAAAACCTTTTAACACAAAATAGAATAAAACATATGTTATTTTTAAGGGTAAAATTAAAGTCCATGAATTTCCAACATTCTTGTTAGTAAAAGAGGAAACCTTTTCTTCCGGTACCGTCCAAGTAGGTACTAAGAAGAAAACACACAAACGCCTCACCCCTACAGTTATATAAGAGTTCGCGTGAGATTCACATGATATTTGTGAGAGGAGGTACCCACTGAAACTACTCTATGCCGGACTTTCGCAATAAAAGATAACCTTTCATATTAGCCGTTAAAAGAAGAACTCACCGTGATCTCAATGGGAACTTTTTTGTCAATACGATGAATATAATACAAATCGATATAATTAATATCAAGGCGTTTCAAGCTGGCTTCACAACAAGCTCGTACATATGTTGGATCTCCTTTGACCTCACCACTACCATCTGCATTGATTTTGATCCCGAATTTCGTTGCCAATTGTACTTTAGATCTATCAACACCTTTCAAAGCCTGAATTCAACATTTCATCATAATGAGTTTCAACCAAAGCTAACCTGAAAACGTACTGCAGAATTGCCGTCCTAGTCTCGGGGTGAAAATTGTATGTTTCATGTATATTTATATTCCTGTCTTCAACCAATTATAATTTGCTATATAAACATTTTTTTAATTATATATGGAAAAAAATCATCTATCCCCGTGTATATAGTCATTCCTTCACTCGCTATATATATATATATTAGCAAATGACCCGTGCTATGCACGGAAATACTGAATTTCAAATTATTAATTCAATGGTTGTACAATTGTACTTTTAAAAAAAAAACTCGTTAACTTTAATTTTCAAAAAACAAATAAGAATATTCGACATGATTAGCTAATGTGACTTTTATTGAGTAACTCACAAACATAAGGATGCACACCGAATGAATTGGATCAAATAATATATAATCAAAGTAATTAAACATAGTCCTATACTATTTTGATTAATGTTCCGTCCAATGTTTTGATCCAATAATCAGTACACTACTACAATTAAATGTTAATCACCCAATCTTTTTAAAAAAAACATGAAGACATTACGTATTGTGACTTCATATTTTTTATGGATCCATCTAATTGATGAAGTTTTTCAACATTGTGTGCTCCACATTTTGTGATAATGCATCTTCTGCTAGAATAGTTTTATCTTGGTAGGCTATTAAGTTTAAAACTTACAATCAAACCAATCAATACAGTATACGTAGGAAAGAGAATTGAACTTACATCAATTCTCTTTTCTACGTGTACGTGCAACTTATAAACTTAGTAGCCTACCAAGATAAAAAAAAATTCCTTCTTTTATGAGAGCGAGCAATTTTCTGGTCAAGTTTTTTCCGCCAAACTTGCATTATTGTAAATCCATTTTAGTAAATATTTTTATTCCCTGAAAGATAAAATTAGTGTAATAATATATTAATAAAAAAACGAAAAAATCGAAACATTTTAAAAAATTAAAATTAAAAATTAAAAGTGGCTAACAAAAATCAATAGATTTAGCAATCATAAATCAATGCCAAAAAAGCAAAAAATATACTAATAATAAAAAAGAAATTTAGCAAAATAACACAAGGGCCCTAAGCAATATGATGATATATAGTTATCAGAAACTCAAATATTATTTAGGTTATATACTTTAACAAATACAATATTGCTTATATCCGGAATTTAATGTTTCACTTTGACTTAAGATGAAAATTAATAAAAGTATTTTACTTTTAATAAAGTTTATTGTTGCATTATAAGTTAAGGAAGGTTAATGTCTTTAAATTACGCTTAAACTATGGAAGGTTAGTAGTGGAAGTTTATACGAAAAAGTATTATTATTTTAGGAAATGTGTAATTTAATTCTAGTCATTCTCAAAAGAAAAAAAAATTCATAATGGACATGCTTTACTCGACAAAAACTCATAATGAGATTTCTTATATCATAAAATGCTATCTTTAGACATTTAAGAAATGATAAGGAATAATGGGTAATCTGATATACCTTGGGGGAGGCTCGTCCGCAGGTTTAACAAAAACTAAATGGTTTGTTACACTAATTTAAATCGTATTTGAATTTGAATAACATATGAGAAGTAGAATTTTACTGAAATTATGAATCAATAAACCAATGTAAGATTAATAAAAACAAAAATTAAAAGTGAGGGGTTGGTTATAAATTTGCAAAGCACATGATAAAAGGGTTAGAAATACGGGAGTCTGTGCTAGTGAAGTAATTATTATTTTCTTGATTTATTGCAAATATTTAAATTCTATCACAACATTTGAAATTAAATCGAAAAATATTTAATCTAGAAATTTTATATTAGATTGGGAGTTTAAAAATGAAAAGTGTTTTCAATATTATGAGAAACATTTAGGATTGTAGAGATATTTGGTTAAGTAATTTGATATTTAAATTTCTTTTAAGATAATAATTAGTTTTGAATTAACGTAATTAATCGAAATTCATCTTAACCAATCAAGTTTTTGTATTATAATTAAGAGTTAGAAAATTCGAGAAATTTGGGTTAGAGTTTTGAAGATTTCTGATGGGTTAAAACTTGAAAACTTGTTATGTAATATAAATATAGATCTATTTTGGAAAAATATTTTAATCCAATGAATTTTTTTATAAAAGAATTTAAAGTGTTAAAAAATTTATAAACTTCTAAAATATAATCATAAATGAAGAGGTTAAGAGTATGAGATGACTTTTGAATCTTGAAATTAAGGAAGATAATATATTTAATATAGATTATTATATCAACCAAAGATTACTGTTAGTTTAGATTTGTTAGAGATAATGAAAAAGTTTACTTAAATTAGCATTCCATTAAAAGAGTTAAATAAAATTGTTGTCAAATACCTGTTAGAGTAGTTGGTAATGTGGTATAGCAATCAAGACTTGTACAATTATCTATTGAAAGGTTGACTCGAAGTTATATTACTCGGTGCATTTTTGTATTAATGTTATCAATGTTAGCTTTAAAATGAGTGAACCCCGTTACCTTTGCCAGTGCATTCATCACTAAATGCGCTCATGTACTTTAGAGAGCGGTTTTTTTTTGTTTCCATAGCATATTTGTCCTTGAAGGGATCAACCAAAAATAAGATGGAATCCAAACCATACATATAATAGGAAAAGTACAATGTAAATTTTTTTTTGATAATTGAAAAGGAAAAGGGAGAGATAAAATGAAAACGAATAAAGAAAAAAAGGCGAGTGTGAATTTGCAATTCTTACTTCATAAGCATAAAACTAATCTATCAAACAATGCAAATAAACTTCAAATTTGAAGGAAACAAATGGCAATATGGATGAGGAAACAATAAAAGAGATCAAGGATGTAAAAAAGTAACTTCTTGTGCAAATAATCAATTAATAAATTAAGAATCCCACACTATCCAAGGGCCTTCCTACAGATTTCATTACATATGTGTCAGACCTTTAACACATGTTTCTATTTTACAGACAATTTTTAGCACACTTTGACATCAAGATATGCTGCTAGAAGTCTGTGATTCATGATTTAGAGTACAACTTGTCAAACATAACTAAAAGCATACTACAAATATGTATCCATAGTTATTATTCGAAAAAATAATATCAAAAAATACATGCACATCCTACGGAAATAAAACTGCTCGAGTCGAAAAATTAAAATATGGTTACCTAATTATCGCATGTAGTAACCATTGAGAGATTTGCCCTAAGACTAAAATAAAAGCTCGATACGTAATCACTAGTGGGTTTCATTACCTTACTAACACATAGATCTATAACAGAAAAGTTATTATATATCCCACAATATCAGTCCACCAATTCCAATAATAATTTGCCAGTAACTGTGTCTATATCTTTAAAGTTTCGTACAAAATACTTTCAAAGTAAAACAAAAAGGAATTATTAATATTACCAGGTAGAAGAAAATAAAGTTTTACTTTAGTAGATGCCTTGGGAATTGGATTTGCAGTGTATCCAACACTGAATTCAGGCATTATTACTGTGAAAGATAAACAAAAATGTTTCAGTAGGAAAAAAAAGGCCCCAACTTTGGAAGAAACCATAGAACTGAGTTGGTGTTGTAGGAACTCATTTTCGGATAACAACTTGGACATCTGGGGAGACCATTCGGTAGTGTATTGAACCAAATAAGACAACTGTTGATGTATGGTTTCGACTTTGCTGCGAACATTTGTAATGTTTTGGATTAAAAATAAGAGATCAGAACTTTGTTTGGACACCTGAGATGATAGATTTTCTTGGTTACAAATGATCATTTGAAGGGCTTGGTTTTGTGCAACAACATTTTCAGCCTGCCAATTTAGCGCTGCTTCTGCAACAGAGATTGTCTTTTGCTGTCCTATATCATCTACTGCGGTGGGATTGGGAATTTTCCAGACGTGTTTGTTCTTCTCCTTATCAAAAGTATTTAAAGAAGGAAACAATGGCTTGGGTGAGCTGGAAGAGGAGGAATCCATCATGTTGAATTCGGTAGGGAAAACAGTAGAGACTTCATTCATGTGAGGGAATTTAATTTCAACTGAACCATCTATCTTTTTGGTAAAAGTGGGTTTTGTGTGCTGGATAGGCTTGGCTATTTCAGTTGACCTTCTCCACCCCCATCCCCCACCCCTTCTTTCCATACACCATTTGGTTGAACAAGATCACAAGAATATCCAACAAAAGTTTAATCCAGTAATAACCATTAAATTGAACGTTTATGGTTCTTTATTTATTTGTTTTCTTGAATTCTAAGTAACTAAGGGAATTGAATCAGGAAATTAGAGAAGCAATAGCCATTGGTTATAAAGAAAAAAGCATATTAAGAATACAAATCTAAATACTTCAAACAACTTAAAGAACACATACAAAGTTTTCCAATGAGTAATATAAGTTCAAGATGGCAACAGGAGATTTAGGTAAGTTAGAAGAAAAGACCATCTCAAATTCAAAAATTAAGAAATAGAAAATGAACCCATAGGAAAATGTTGTTTTAGGATGGAAATTATAGGATACTTGCTTCACTGGATACATGTAAGAATAGAGGAGACTCCACCTAGACAAGACACCTTTGAATTGGTTTAGTTGCAACTAACTATGTTACCTGGACTTGGGTACGTATGTACGGTACAAGTACATATCTAGGCATCATTTGCTTATACCTCTAAAAGTAAAGATACGAAGACACTTCTAAAAACTCGGCATTGGTACGTAGATACGACAATAATTAGGGAAATATGAGGAAATTAACGAATTATCTACCTTTTAAAAGGGAAATAGACCTATAATTTGGGAATTAGACTTATAATATTCACCTCACTATATATAGAATAGGAAATATCGCCATTGGAAATGCACCTAGTCTCGGTCAAAGACTCAATATCTTTTACCACATCCAATAACGATCTCATATCCATATCAATGTTGTATCATGTCAATAAGGGTGCGGCCAAAACTAAAGAGTACAAGTAACATAGAATTTCATCAACAACAACAACAATAGTACAACCCATTAAATCCCCAATAATTGGGTGTATGGGCGGGGATGGAAGGGAAATAGACCTAACATTTGCCAACAAATGCACAAAGTGGCTGATCCCAAAGTAATGAATGCACAAAGTGGTTGCTCACATAATATGCTTGTAACCATGGTCCCCTCTGCCGTCGCCTTTGCTAAAGCATCAAAGTCAAAAGGCATCAGAGATGGCAGACCCAAGAACCATTTCATCATTAAACCAAATTGTAATGTACACCCTTTGGATGGCTCAATATGACAGGTAATATTTAGAAATTTCCAGCAGCTTTATGTAATCCAAAAATTAGTTCCATTGGTCCCATTATATTATACTTTCAAAGCAATTTTTTTTATAATGGCACATTAAAATCTGTATAAAAAAAAAAAAACCACCTAGTTCATCTTTCTTTTCTTCCTGTCATTATGCTATAATTTCACAGAAAAAAATATATGAACCACAAAACAGCAAAATCTAGAAGGAAAAAACTTTCCTACATATATGATACCTCAGTTAGAAGAGCTATTGCACAAGAACGGTATCTGAGAAATTTCAGGAACCAGCGAACCAATTACTGTACCATGACTTGCTTCCTTCAGCATCTTTGTGATCATTTACCTTGAGTTCAGGATCTCGCCAAAATTTGATAATGTGGAGGCTTTCCTCTTCTGTTGATCTTTGCAATACAATACGAGAAGAATAACCCTTCTTTCTCATATCTAGGCATATTTCAGACGGCTCATTTGCAGTAAGTGTAACCATGTATAACCAGCCCCTATCTGATAAAAGTTTGTCTGCAATAGGTAATATTTTATCAATTACACTTCGACCATTTTCACCACCAGCCCAAGCTGAAGTAATCCCGTTACCACCCACTTCGTCTTCAGGTGTTGGCACATAAGGTGGATTCACAACCATCACGTCAACAGATCTTCTTAATCGGGTTTCTAGTCCAGACGCAATGTCAGTCATAACCAACTCAGCATGAATTTCATGTGCTTCTAGTGTTTCACGAGTCACTGTAATAGCACAAGGGTTAATATCTGTTGCAACGAAGTATGCCCCAGTAGCCTCCTGTGCCAGGATAAGAGCAAGGGAAGTAATCACATATCCACTACCACATCCAATTTCCATGCAAACTTTTGGATGATGTTGAAGCAAGTTAGTCCGATCAGCTAGCAGCGCATCAACTAAAGCGAATGAATCATCGCATGGTTCATAGACTTCAGGATGTGAACTTACAAGGCGAATCTGTGCAGTTCTATAGGCCATAGTGATAAAAGTTCTGCAAGAACATATTTAAACTTCTTAAAAATTAAAATTACTCTATAACAAAACTTTTTATAAAAAATAAAATAGAGACTAGAGAGCTCCGTGAAGGATGTTGAGGAAGTTGTGAATTTGAAATATCACCAAACATGAAACTCTGAACGTCACTAAGAGTAGTAAGAAATGCAGCATCAATATAATTGTAAAGAAATAAAATCAGATAGTTATGTAGTCATTTTAAGCTAGCCTGCCCAGGAATCCTTTCTCATAATTAAATAATAACAAGAGAAGACTTCAAGTATTTCAAACTCTTTTGCTTATCACTTAATTTGCCAGCACAAATATAGATAAAGTAATCCAAAATGACTTCAATAATGGACGTAAAGATTCTCATTTTGCAAGTCAAGTAATTATGAATCTCAAGTTGATCAAAAGAACTGTTCGATAACCCAAGTTTTACATAAGCTCAATTCGCCATCGTGTCTAGCCAAGAGTTTGGCAAAACTTGGATATGTCAAGGGAAAACTAAGTCTTCTCAGAAATTGTTCTCTTTCCTTTCCGAAAGTCCAACACGCCAAGTAAAGATCTATTGCAATCTTCCTCTACACTCGAACCACCATCTCAAATATGTAGCTGAACATACAACAGCATAATTGTCTAATGACCTACTTGAATCAGTCTCCATTGACGAGATAAATGACTGTTAATGACTCTTCTGAAGTAAATATTAAGCGAAAACGATATGTTTTAGGTGAGAGAGAGCAACTCAATATATGTGTAAAGAACTAAATCTCAATCCACGAAGTATAGGTCAAAGGACATACCAGTACACTAGCACAACAATGAACTTAGTTTCATAAAGTTCATAAGGGAAAGAAACTGAAAACATTTAGAAACTGTCACATAGGCATGGGATTATTAGTTTAATTTTGGACGAAACGGCGTACTATTGCAAGAAATATAAAGTTAAAAAATTAAAGAGCTTCTTATTAAGTTGAAGAAAATGTAACAATGAGTTATACTGACTGAACTTCGACTTTTCTATGAAATGGCGTACTACCTCACCTTCAAACTGAGACACCTTAGAAATTTTCCTATTTTAAGAACAAAATAATCCCAAAGCATACAAAAATTGAAAGTAATTAAGCAAGAGAGCCACTAAATGTAATACTTCATTTGTATTATTTTGTATCAAAGTTTCAAACTTTGCACTCTATTAACTTCATCTACGTATACAACATAAAGTTTCACTATAACTCAGTTCTAAAATTGAATTTCGTTACTACGAAATCCACAAGTGGCATTGAAAATTTTCCACATTGATCAAGTACCACATATTACCTAAATACTACTCACTCCATTTGGTAATAGAAGTATTTTTAGCAACTCCGTCGCTTTCTTTCCAACATTTAAGAATGTTTTTTTTTCCTTCCAAAATTACCCTACACCGTATCATGGAATAGATAGAAAGAGAAATATGTTGGTAGTTGAGACTTAAATGTATAACAGTAAAATTGAAACTTCTCTCCCCTGCATTAATCTATGCTAAAGTAGTAGAAGGATCCTACTATGAAACGGATAGAGTATCAATCAGACAATAACCATCACAATTCAAATTACTCCCTCCATTCCTTAATATAAGTCGTTTAGGACATGTAGCGAAAATGAAGTAAGCAAAAAAATAAGTTTTTTTTTAATCAAAATATAAATATTACTCTTTTAAATATAATTAAATTAGTGGTATAGAAGTCCTATTTAATTGAGCAATATTGATATTTTGACTAACAAAATACTTTGCTTTGTGTTTCCTTAATTTCCGCTACATGACCTAAACGATTGATATTATAAGAGACGGTAGTTCTTAAAAAGCTTAAAATGGAAACAACATCTAATAGGAAATTCTAAAATTAGCTCATTCTCATAAAAAGCCCCAAAATTGATAGGAAAATACAAGTTCGATTATTATTACCAATACAGAAACAGAGAAATCAAAACCTTAAATCATATAATTAGAAAGTAGGAGTGAAATTAAACCTAATAAAACGTTAATTTACCTTTTAATTCAGAAGCTCGGCATAAGAGTGGCGCAGGTGACTAATGAGGACAATTGGAGTTCCGACTTTTTGAGTCTTTTGAACTTCGGACTTTGAGATATTGTATTTTAGAGTAATTTGTAAAATCAGTCCTTTAACTATTATTTCAGTTTGGGCACTATTCTTTTTATAAATTCTTTTATTTGTCCTATAATTATTAATTATCTTATTATTTAGTTCCCCATCATCCCGGTGGTTTCCGATTTAAATCGACATAAATCAAATAAGAAGCAAAATATGGAGGGTAAAATAGGAAACTCACATCTAAACCTCCAACCCTAACCTAATTTTTTTATTAAAAAAACAGAACATAACCAAACACTCTTAATGGACAAAAATATCCCCACTTTTTTATTTAATTATTTGACCATTTTAAAGAAATTGATAAACTTATTCAACAAAGAGAACAAAATCACAATTTAATGTAGATTTTTCCAGGAAAAAAATCGTAGATAAAAAAAAACTTAAAAATAAAAACACACATCACCCCAACTCTCCATCTACAACTTCTACTCCAAAACTCTTCAGATTTCCCATATTTATTCTACAACACCCCATCTTATTTCAATTATCCTTCTCCTTCTAGTCCTATTTTACCACTTTCGGCATATAAGCCTTGAGAAGATGGTGAGACGACAAAGTAGTGGCAGAAGGAGAAGTTGAGTGATCTAGAAAGAGAATTACAAAAGAGTTTGTTGGATGGGAAGATTGCGATATGGAAGAAGGGTTGTGATGGTTTCTAGCTTTTATCTTCTTCTTTTTTAAAGAAAAAAATAGATGGATGGGTAATTATATAACTAAACATAATGAATTAGGGAAGTAAGTTGCTTGGTTGACCGTTGACTAAGTGTCAAATGACTGCTCGTGCTCATTTTTTTTAACTTTGTGCATTAAATTGCAACTACTCTCTAACCTAAGGGGACTAAATTGCATTTAACCCTAATTTTAATACTCATTTTTGTATCATAGATTAACTGGGGCAAAAAATTCTCCATCCTCATTTTTGTCCCCAGCTAATCACAATTCATCATGTGTATATATAATTAAAAAAATGTTTATAAGTAAATTCTAATTGGTTGGGGACATAAACAAGGACAGAGGATTTTCCCCCACTAACTGGAGTAGGGGTGTTCAATGGTGCGGTTTGGTGAAAACCGATTTATTAATGCGGTTTTTATACGGTTTTTTAATATATATTTTAAAACCATACCGCAC
>JAOWBF010000027.1:11427866-11441721 GCA_028566175.1 Vinca major
GAGTTGCAGACTCCTCCATAGATGATCCTACATATGCCCACCATAAACAATTAGACTTGAACTTGATCCAAGAATTACCCGAATCCCATGCATGGACGTCCCCAGATGACTTAAAATCAAACGATTCTTCATGCGATGTAGAGAATGTTCCTGTTATTAATATTGATGATAAGAACGCCTTAGAACTGATAGGCCGTGCATGTAAATCATGGGGTGTTTTCCAAATCAAAAACCATGGGGTCTCCAAGAATTTGCTTGATGAGATTGAGTCTGCTGGAAAGACCCTTTTCTCCCTCCCCATGCAGCAAAAACTTAAGGCTGCTCGTGCCCCTGATGGCGGCGTCACTGGCTATGGTGTTGCTCGTATCTCTTCTTTTTTTCCTAAACTTATGTGGTCTGAAGGGTTTACTATTGTTGGTTCTCCCTTAGAACAAGCTCGCCAACTCTGGCCTCGCGACTACAACAAATTCTGGTATTTTTGTATACTTATGCACGACAAAAAATCGTCTGTCCTCATCCATATCCATATCTCTAATCATTTACAATTCGCTACATTTATATAAAATTAGAAATAATGTACACATTGTAAATTATGAATGGGGAGACACGTATGAGGACATACGCTTTCTAATTCCTTTTGCACACAAATGAATCCATTGAATTAATTCATGGTCACGTTCTTCTTTTACTTTATTTTCTAATGTTTTCCCCATTAATTTCTTGTTTCAGCGAGGTAATACAAGAGTACGAAAAGGAAATGAAAATTCTAGCAGGAAAACTAATGTGGATGATGCTAGAGAGTCTAGGCATAACCGAGGAAGACGTGAAATGGGCTAGCCCAAAAGGAGGTTTTGTGGGAGGAAGTGCTGCTTTACAATTGAATTCATATCCAGCTTGTCCAGATCCAGATCGGGCAATGGGTCTGGCAGCACACACGGACTCGACTATCCTTACCATACTACATCAAAACAACACGAGGGGTTTGCAAGTGCATCGAGAAGGAATTGGTTGGGTGACGGTCCCACCAATCCCGGGAGCTCTAGTGGTTAACGTAGGTGATCTTCTTCATATACTGTCTAATGGACTCTACCTTAGTGTCTTCCATCGGGCTGTGGTGAATCGAACTCAACATCGTCTCTCGGTAGCTTATCTTTTTGGGCCCTCTTCTGGAGTTAAAATTTCACCACTTCAAAAACTAATAGACCAAGCACATCCACCTCTTTATAGGTCAGTCACTTGGAGTGAGTATCTTGGAACCAAGGCTAAACATTTCAATAAGGCTCTTTCATCAGTAAGACTTTGTGTACCTTTCAATGGTTTTACTGATGCAAATGATCATAGTAGGCTCACAGTAGGTTAGGAATATGTGAGTTTTTTTTTTTTTTGTGTCCCCTTGTCCTTGTACTGTTAATATGTTGACCCTTTGGCATTTCATTCGTATATCTTATTTTACGAATAATTTAATTTTTACAAATGTTGAAAAATATATCGAAGATAAACCCATACTATGTTTAAAATAGGATAAAAGTGTCTTGGACAATATCTATCAAATCACTTAGTAATTAAAGCATATCGAAATGAGCATTCTCTGTTGGCATTTTTGTCTTTAACCTTAAAGACGAAGAGATAGAGAAAGATAGAGGCAATGGATAGGCAGAGAATGGCCTTTTGGAATTAATAATCAAAGTAAACGACACACAAACCGACATCTTTTTGCCCCGGATATGAAGGAAGATCCCCCTCCAAATGGAAAAAATCAGCTGTCTTTATTTTATATCCACTTTTTTGTCCTCACAAATAAATATTTGATATACGTATATATTTTTTTCTTTATGAGTTCCATGATTTCTTTTAGGTTATAATTTTTTTAATTAAAAATTTAATACATGTCATTTTCTTATTGGTTAGACAGAAAAAGGGACACCGAATGTGAAAGATGATTCCTGGCCCCTCCAAAGAATAAGATAAAAAAGAAAAAGTTAAATCATTGGATCAAATATTAGAAATAATTGATTGTGCCGGGGGACAAAATACACAAAGCAATAATTTCATTGCTACATGATAACAAGTAAAACAAGCGCACCAATTTAAAAAAAAAAAAAGACTACAAATTGAATTACTAGAGGACATGTATAGTTGTCACCTTCCACCTGAATAGATTTCACTTGATCCCCTTACCCTCCCAACACGCTACTGATTTGGTTTCAGTCTGGGACAAAACTAAATATTTCATGTGGTGGGGAAGAAGTACATTCAACACAATTTTTAGGAGGCGGAAAGTAATTTTGTTAATACTATTTTTTAAAAAATTCAAGGATAACAATGCCATTTTTTAAATCTTGGAGTCACGATCCCTCCTCCCCTGGATTCATTTATGGTACACTTGACATACATCTTTGTTATCTCGCACTAAAACAATCTCAGTCATGAACTGAGTACTTAAGTTTTAATTTTTTTTTTTTGCTAAGTACTTAAGTTTTAAATAAGTTCATAAATTATTCATGTAAATTGAATAACTATTTAAGAGTAGTTATACACTTGTTTTCTAATTGTCGGATGAAAATTTATCAGTCAAGATTACGTCAGCACGGTGTGTGCAGGGACGAAGTCAAGGGGTCCCGAAGATTTTTAAAAATACTACTATTCATCGAAATTTGATGTGTATTTTGGAAAATTTTATCAGTTTCGCCCCCAAGAATTTTTTTTTATTGTTATTATCGCCCCCAAGAATTTTAGAATTTTTTTATCAGTTTCGCCCCCAACACTAAATTCCTGGCTTCGTCCTGATAATAAGTATATATAATTCTAATACATTTGATCTATTCTTTCGTCATTATTGTTTGTCTTTCTAAATGATGTACTACAAAGTTGCATTTTTTCTAAAGTTTGCTTTAATAATATAAAAGGATAATCTTTTCTTTATTATTTAAAAAAACATACACAGTACAACTCAAAAGACTAGGAGGGATATTTAAATCATAGAGATTATTAGTTTAATTAATCAATGATTTCTAAAAATATGCTGATCATGTGAGCCCAAAATGCTTCCCCTTGCCGCATATCCTTTTATGGAATCTTGAAGGTATTAAATTTATTTAGAAAAATTTCAATAATGAATTACTAGATCATTAAAGAGTTTTTCCAGCTTTGCAATTTACTTATTATAATCGTGATTGATCCCCAGGGAAACAAATTAAATTTACTAGGAAAATTCCTGTCAATTTCCTTGTCTTTATTACATGTTCACATGTGTATATATGAATCTTAATCAAATCAAATTTCCTGACTATACATATAAAATGTTGCAGTGGGACAAGATTTGATTTGACAAATCAATCTTGATCAAACTGGAGAACTTGATTTATTATCAGCATTTGAGAGCAATGGAAGAGAATGGATGTGGAGGAAGCAATAAGGTCACTGGAATAAGGCAAATTGTTCGGCTTAAACAACTTATCCACAAGTGGCAAAATGTTACGCTTGGACCTAAGTCCCCCAGGGGGAACAATGATCGACCTAATAAGGTCGGACCTGCAGGAATTTCGCCTGCAATTAGTCGAAGATTAAGGAATAGTAGCTATGGTTATTGCGATTCGGATGAAGAAAGTTGCCATAGCCCTGAACCTCCAATTGATGTTCCTAAAGGTTACTTAGCAGTTTATGTTGGTCCTGAGCTTAGAAGATTTATAATTCCTACTAGTTATCTTAGTGATCCATTGTTTAAGGTGTTGCTCGAAAAGGTTGAGGAAGAATTCGGATTTGATCATACCGGAGGCCTCACTATCCCTTGTGAGATCGAGACTTTTAAGTACCTTCTTCAATGTATGGAGAATCATCGGAAAGATCAACAGGCTGAACACCACATTGATAACGATTCAGGTACTATTCGTATACCTTATCGCCCTTTTTATTAATAACGCGTGTATAACTAGTACTCCTTCTATTGCAAATTGAATGTTTTTTTTGCAGCTGGAACTTCGTTACCTGTTGAGGAATGATAAAAGGAAAATTAGAGTTTTAGTGAAGATTGAAATTTTTTATGGATGATTTTTTGTGGTGTAAAGTGAGGGATATTTGGTGTGCAAATATGACATTATTTCTGGTGTTGATCAGTTTTTTATTTTTGTGTACCTTTTTCAAGTTCAAAGTGGCAAAATTTTGATAGATAGGACGTTCTTTTCAGCAAGATTCATTGTCAAATGTTTAACAATAGCTTTGCTTGTTTCCCCCTTTATTACCTTCAGAATTCACATTCATTATTCAATTAATGTTTGTATTGGAACAAAAGAATAATTGAATTCTTTTTTTTTCCTACTTACACTGTTCTAAACTCCTTTCGATCTTATTACTCCCTCCATCCCAAATTAATATCTTCTAGGAAGGTTGCATTAGAAGTTTGTATTACATTTGCCTCGAATTAACGTGCTTTATGAGGGGGTAAATGAAATTCAACACTTGAATATGAGTATACTGAATATGAATGAAACACTAGATTATGAGTATGAAGTTCGTATTTTGTTTGCCTTACGAGGAGTAAAATAAATTCAACGCATAAATACGAGTATCCTGAATTACGAGTGAAACATTAGACTATAACCTCTGTCATGCATAGAAGTTTGTATTACGTTTGCTTCAGTTTGACATGCTTTACAATGAGTAAAGAATGAAATATTAAACTATGACTTCTTGAATTCATGAATCCAGGAAGGAATATATTTTTCTAAGGTTTCTTTCTTTCTTTCTTTAATCCACTGACATTGTTATGTTTCCAAGATAACAGCATGTTGTTTCTTAAAAGTTAAAAAATCATAATATACTTTATTTCAAGATTAACAGTGCCTTTAAGTTTTATGTACAATATTTCCTTAAGATATGTTGCTCAATTGATTTCCTGATTCCTTTTTATCTTTGAAAATAATAAATTTATGATTTCAAATTTATTTTTTAATTCTGTCATTCTCTTCCATATTCCGCTTTTGATTCTCTTATATCTTTCTTTCTTCTCTTCGCAATGGCATTAAGATAGAAGTGCCAAATTTAGAATATATAATCCCGAATTAAAGATATTGCGCTAAGTGTAGCAGCCTTCCTTAATAATCATCTACCATTACCAACTCATTAGAAGATGCAAGTTTATCATACTTATAACTAGCCAGTAAGCGCTTGGTAGAATAGTTAACAAAACTAGCAAAAGAGACACCGAATTAGATGAAATCTTCTGGGGGGAAATACTAGTTAACATTTGGTCATTGCCAAAGTATACAATGAATAGCTATTAAAAATTGATCTGCATGTGCGGATAAACACCATATTTGAGAGAATTTTCGTATAAATAAAGAAGGCTTTGGATATTTGTTGAAAGTACCTCCCTTAAAGGCAAAAAATCTTATATCCCGCTTCTGTTCTCATCCCTATCTCCAACCAATCACAATTCACCTTGTGCATATATAATTGAAAAAAATATTTATATAGTAAAATTTAATTAATTGGGAACAGAGATGGGGAAAGGAACGGGGGCAGAAGATTTTCACCCAGGGCCGGCCCAAATATCCAAGAGAGAAGCTAAAAAATATAGATATTGATATTATTATTGACGATTTTGCCTCCACCAATGCTCGAAGAAACCATATTTTGAAATTTTATAATATCATATTTCGTTTATTTTAAAATTTGTAATAAGTTAAAAATGTTAATGTTCATACGAAATGCCCAATTTTTTAGTTTTCGCACATGGCTCCGAAAGGTCGATCGGCCCTGCGGATCCAAATCCACTATCCATAAAAGTTTATGGGCCTGAGGTTCTGGACCTAGAGGAAAGCCCAAGAGTATTGCAGATCAGCAGAATATCCAAATGAGTGGCAAATTTTCACTTTCTTTATGGATAAGTCAGTTCCCCCTCTATGAGGCACTGACTATCTTTCTCATTTCATCCCATTCCCAACCATGGCTCTCTCCATTGCTTCAATTACAGTTTCAACCATTCCAATCAGGTCACTTTTTTCTCTCTTGATTCTTGTGGGTGATTATTTAATCTATCAATGGAAGACTAACATTGGCGTTTGACAAAATACTTCTGACTTGAAACTATACATGTCTTGTTCATCACGCAGTGCATAATCATAAAAGTTATATAAAAAAAAAAGAATACTTATATAACCCTCTTCATCTAGTTCTGTTTCCAAATGTTTTGATTTCTTGTAATTTCGTAATTATTATTGTTTTTTTCAGAGAAACAGCTCCAAGATTCCTGGCAGGAAAAGGTAGTATAGAATGCAGAGTTGGGAGAAGTCGTTTAAATGCTTCAAAAGGGGTGTCAAGTGTATGTGAACCACTTCCTCCGGATAGGCCATTGTGGTTCCCCGGCAGTTCTCCTCCGCCGTGGCTTGACGGCAGGTCATTTTCCTTCTCTCCTTAATCTTTTCATAGTAAAAGAAAAAAGGCTAGGTCGAGGCATTCAGAGACGAAGACAGAAGGGGCAGGGATGACAGTCGCCCTCAGATTTTTAAAAGTACTATTACATATAATAAATTTTATATAGTTCGAAATATTTTATCAAATTCGCCCCCAACAATTTGTTTTGCAATTTTTAGATGTATTTCGATATACTGTTGCAATTTTCGTTCTCAACGCCAAATTACCGACTTTGTCCCTAGAGACATTGTCAAGTGATAGGAGCTTTATGCACTCCAAATCAAAGGCTGGGAGTTCGACTTTTGTGAATAAGAGAATGACGCAAGATTAAAAGTTTGAAGGCCAAATCATAATATACTTTATTACTAAAAAAATGCAAAAAGTTAGGGAGAACTAAAGTAAAATTATATCTAAAATAGAGGAAGGAATACATAAAAAGAATTTTTTCAAGAAAAAGTGGAGGCACCAGCAATGAATTCCTCTTGTTATACTAAACATGAACTTCTCAATTGTTTTTGCAGTCTTCCTGGAGATTTTGGTTTTGACCCTCTAGGACTAGGTATGTACTTATGAATCTAGTTTGTATGTACTTATGAATCTAGTTTATCTACATTATATAATGTTTTGTCCCAATAATTTTTTTAAAACATTTTATTGTTTCCAATTTTACCCTTAGGGTCTGATCCAGAACTACTAAAATGGTTTGCACAAGCTGAGCTAATGCACAGCAGATGGGCAATGCTTGCTGTTGCTGGAATCCTAATACCAGAATGGCTAGAAAGCCTAGGTTTCATTGACAACTTCTCTTGGTACGACGCGGGGAATCGCGAATATTTCGCAGATCCCACAACCTTATTTGTGGTACAACTAGCCCTGATGGGGTGGGTCGAGGGAAGGAGATGGGCAGATATGTTGAATCCAGGATCTGTTGACATAGAACCTAAACTCCCACATAAGAAAAACCCAAAACCTGATGTGGGTTACCCAGGTGGGTTGTGGTTTGATCCTTTCATGTGGGGTAGAGGATCACCAGAGCCAGTTATGGTTTTAAGGACTAAAGAAATCAAGAATGGTAGACTTGCTATGTTGGCTTTTCTTGGATTTTGTTTCCAAGCTGTTTATACTGGTGAAGGTCCTCTTGAGAACTTAATGGCTCACTTAGCCGATCCTGGCCATTGCAACATTTTCTCGGTACATACTATATATATAATGTACTAATACAGGTCACTCGAGCATGGAGCCGCTCTTGTGGTACCGGCCTCACAGTTCTTCCAAATGAGTTGAGGTGGGATCTATATGCAAAGTAGATCCCGTCTCAATTCACGTGAGAGGGCTGTGAGTTCAATCACACAAATACGGCTCTACTTTGAAATTTTATGTTCGAAATTAAATACATTTTTCCTAAAAAGACTGAAAATTTTGGTCTTTTGCAGGCTTTCACATCACAGTAATCCACTGAACTATTTATATGGAGAGGCAAAGATGAATGATGGATATCTTTCCACTGTTGTAGCCACAAAATGTACATTTTTTTTGTAGTCAGCACTTTTAATTTTCTATGAGAATTTTATTTACCCACGTAAGAGGATGATGTCTAATCCGAGACCTCTCGGTCACAAGTTAAGGCTTGTCCCACTGGGCTACGGCCTTGACCCACAAAATGTACATAGCAAGAAGTAACAATGTTGATCTTTTTGCTCGCTTTTCTTGTATATTTTGACGATATCTAGAGTTCTTAATCGGTTATTATTTAAATTAATGATGAACAATAAACTCATACTAAGTTCAATTTTAAGAAAAACAAGTAGTATAACGCATAAGTATGACAGTATTCTGTTTCAAATCTAAACATGAAATTTTCAGATTTGCTCGAGTTCTCGATTCTTTAGTATCTAAATTTAGCAACAAAAATACATAAATATGATGTTTTACTGTTATGTTCAAACAATTTTTTATTACCAATATAAGTTGACTCAGTTGGTAAGAATTCGTGCACGTCCTTCCTTTTGTAAGTGTTCGACTCCCGCTGCCGACGTGAAGGCTGTGTTGATGAATGATCTGTAAGTACTTTGTAAGCGACTTGTGATCGCTAGGGTCTGCCCTGAGACGAACCCACCCAAATTTTTGTTAACAAAAAAACAATTTTTTATTTTTTAAAAACTTTAGAATCAGACGTACAATTTTTATTTTATTTTTTACCCCCAAAAACTTGGGAATGCTGTCCGAGAAAGACTCAGAAAACAGTGAAAAAGTCAATGTAAGATTGTTCACCTCTCTTTGTACCCAGTTTTTTTGAATGAATCTATAATTAGAAATTAGACATTTAGGAATTCCCCTAAGCTCCCAAACTCCAATAACCCAATATTTTCTAAACTCTTAATACTTTTAACCATGACACACAATTATTCCAACCCAAACAAAATAACAACAAAATCCAAAAACACCACCTCCCATTCAAATTTCCCTATCATTTTCAAACCCTCCGAACAGCGGCACAATATTTTCTGGGGGGAGGTGTTTCAAAAGTTCTTCCATAATAATACTTATAATCTTTCATGGCCGCTGTTCCCCACCACCACCTTCTTTTCTTCTTGTTTATACTTCTTCTTCCTCTTTCTTTTTCGCGTCCCGACGGGGATGCTCTTCTTGATTTTAAGGAATCTTTGAAAAATACTGCATCTTTAGATTCTACATGGATAAAGGGTACTTCCCCTTGTCAAGGGAAAAAGCATTGGGTTGGTGTAGCTTGTAATAAAGATAAGGTCCATAGTCTTAATCTAATGGGACTTGGTCTTTCTGGGGACATTGATATTGATTATTTGAGTGATCTTGATGATCTTAGAAGCATACACATTGCTAATAACAGCTTTACCGGTCCGATTCCGGCGTTTAATGAGCTTGGAGCTCTTAAGTCTTTGTTTTTACATGATAACCAATTTTCGGGGGAACTCAGTTCGGATTTCTTCACCACAATGGGTTCTCTAAAGAAAATTTGGCTTTCAGGAAACAAGTTTTCTGGGACAATTCCAGAGTCATTAGGAAAGTTAAATTTTCTCATGGAGGTTCATTTGGATCGGAATCAATTTTCAGGTTCGATTCCAAATATAGCTCAACCATCATTGAAAGATATTAATTTCTCCAACAATAAGTTAGAAGGGGAAATCCCGGAAAGCATGGCGAAATTTGGTGCGGACTCTTTTGAAGGAAATCCAGGGCTGTGTGGGGAGGTGGTTAAAAGAGAATGCAAGGTAGCTGTCGAGACGCCAACGCCATTGTCGGAAGATTCAACACCCGAAGGACCTCCAAGTGAAGGACCGCCACCACCCCAATCCCATGATGAAGCAAATGGGACAGCCACAAAGTATGTAATTGTGGGGGTGGTGGTTGCAGTTCTAATGGCAACAATTCTTTTCAAGGCTAAGAGAAAAGAGGATGATTTCAGTGTATTAGGAAAAGAGAATCTTGATGAGGTGGTTCATGTTGATGTTTCCTCACACAACAACAGGAGGAGTCCTAGCTCCCGGAAAGGGGGAGGCGGCGGCGATTCTGTCCATTCGGGATCGAAGAGAGGCGGCTCGGCACACGGGGGAAGATCTGTGGGTGATCTGGTGGTGGTTAATGATGAAAAGGGTATTTTTGGTTTACAAGATTTGATGAAGGCAGCTGCAGAGGTACTTGGAAATGGAAACCTAGGATCAGCTTATAAAGCTGTAATGTCAAATGGGGTTTCTGTTGTGGTTAAGAGATTGAGAGAGATGAATAAATTGAATAAGGATGGATTTGATGTTGAGATGAGAAGGCTTGGCAAATTAAAGCATAGGAATATATTACCTCCATTGGCTTACCATTATAGAAAAGATGAGAAGCTTGTGGTCTCTGAATTTGTTCCCAAAGGCAGCCTTTTGTTTCTCTTGCATGGTCTGTGAGTCCCTCTTTCTTCCAACTTTCTTCATCTTCATTGTTTCCCTCATAATCTGTCGTATATCTGAAATGTCTGAAATTGTAAATTTGTATATGAACATATGCCTAATGGTACAGAATGGCTTTAATTTTGTGCCTAGAAACCCTAGACTATGCTAGGAAATATATATTTTGGTTCTAATCTGATAAGCGTTTCATTATCAGCCATCAGACCATTTTGATCTGACGCCTAAATTTGGATAGTTATTCTTGAAAAACTAAAAGAAGCCGATAGTTATTGTTGAATAATATATGACCATATCCTAGACGGTCAAGAAAAAGTTTCAATTTATGCCTAGAGGCCCTAGACTATGGCTGAAAAAGTAAATTTTAGTTCTGCAGCTAAAAATAAGTCGATAGTTATTACTGAACAGTACTCTTAAAAACTATGGGCATTTTTATCCAACCATCGAATCGAAAATTTTCAACCGAGATTGTATCAGTAAAGTGCAATTTTAATAATAAAAAAACCATGCCAGCACCTGAACTAACCTTGTAAAAGCATCATTCTTTGTTGGTTCATATTCTGTTTTCCCTTTCAGGTGATCGAGGGATTTCTCATGCTCAGTTAAATTGGCCTACCCGTTTAAAAGTCATCCAGGGAATTGCCAGAGGAATGGGTTTTCTCCACACTGAATTTTCATCATCAGAGCTGCCTCACGGGAATCTCAAGTCCAGTAACGTTCTGTTGGCTACAAATTATGAACCACTTCTCACAGACTACGCCTTCTATCCGTTTATCAGCAATACTCAAACAGCACAATCTTTGTTTGCTTACAAATCTCCAGAAGCAATACTATACCAGCAGGTTACTCCAAAAAGCGACGTATACTGCCTTGGCATCATAATTCTTGAAGTCCTCACGGGGAAATTCCCTTCTCAGTATCTCAACAACCAGAAAGGTGGCACAGACCTCGTGCATTGGGTTCGATCCATGATGAAGGAGAAGAAAGAATTGGAGTTGATTGATCCAGAAATAGCCAGTACAACGGCTTCCCTTCCGCAAATGGAGAAGCTCCTCCATATCGCGGCTTCTTGCACTGAAAGTGAGCAGGAAAACCGGATCAACATGAATGAAGCTATAGGGAGGATAGAAGAGATACAAGCTTAAAGAAAGGTAGATTAGATGAAGAGTTAGGGGATACGGTTAGAGAAGGCTGCACAATCACTCCCACTGGCCATTCTTCCATTGCGATTGCAATTGCTCTTGGTACTACGAGCTCTGCAACTGACAATCAACGTTAGAGAGCTGTAATGAACAGCCCGAATGTAATAAACTTTTCTTCTTTGGGTATTTGTAACTTGTAAGATGCTTGTGAAGGGCATTTTGGGAAGAATATGATTCTTGTAGGTTAGAGAAGAAACCAGTAGAAGCAGAGACTCAACAACTTACAAGATTTTCTAAACTATGCTTCACATCCTAGTTGTAGAATTTGGTTCATAGATTTCCTTCATTTGTATATCCCTCATTTCATTTGACATTTCAAGCATACTTTTCAATAAAAATGATCCTTCTTAGTTCCAGAGTTGTTGGCTCCATTTCCAAGTGTTAAACTTCAGATAAAGATCCACCAATTCCTGCTCTTCTGGATGCCATTCCATCATATTTTCCTGCTCTCATACTTTAAGAGTTGTCTGAAATTGTAGAGTAGGAACACGACAGATGATGAAAACTGAGGCAGACTGAATCAGATTGAATCATCGAGCTTTAAAGAAGATGAAGTGGCAATGCATACATTCGAAGAAAAGGTATTTTATTTCTTCTTTTTCTAATGATCATAAAATTTACAAGAGACTGCTATTTATAGGCAATTCAGTAACTGCCCTGCTGCTATGATGACTGCCTGTCATATTCTACTTCTATTGCTTAAATACAATTGTAATGTAATCTACAAATGTTGTTGCTAAGTTCCTGTACAATGGGCTGTATCTTTGGTTTAGTCTATAATAGATTTTCCTTCTAGAAGAATTGGCTGATAACTGAATCTTCAACTTGCTTTGTTGATGTGGAGATTTAATGCGAGATGCATAACTCCTTTCTGCTGTTGCTCTTTAGTTTATCTGACGTGTTAAAGTTCTATGATGTCTTGATGTATGTCTTTGTAGCTTAGTTGAGTTGAGCTGTTTATATTACTTGCAATGTGCTTGCAAGTATTTTGTATCTTGAATTGCTTTGCTCATCTGAATATCATCTGAATGATATATTCAACATCCCCCTCAATCTGGAGGTGGCTTGAATAGGGATTTGATGCCTAATTTCTGTAATAGAGAATGGAACTGTGCCTTGGACAAAGGCTTGGTGAGAATGTCTGCCAATTGTTGTTGAGTATGAATAGGTAAAGGCTTGACAACTCCAGATTGATACTTCTCTCTGATGAAGTGACAATCAATCTCAATGTGTTTTGTTCTTTCATGGAACACAGGGTTTTCAACTAGGTAGATGGCAGATTGGTTGTCACGGAAGAGAGGAACAGGACTAGAAAGTAGGATTTGAAAGTCTTTGAGTAAATAGATCAACCATTGTATCTCACTGACACAAAGGGCCATTGATCTATATTCAGCCTCTGAGCTGCTCCTAGCAACAGTTGTTTGTTTCTTAGCTTTCCAAGAAATCAAAAAGCTTCCTGAGAAAACACAAAAACCAGAAATGGATCTTCTGGTTTCCTCACAACCAGCCCAATCAGAGTCACTATAGGCTGTCAAAGTTAGGGAAGACTGTCTAGGAAGAAAGATCCCTTGACCAGGATTATACTTTAAGTACCTGAGTACTTTATGAGCAGCTTTCATATGCAGAATAGTAGGACAGTCTAGGAATTGACTAAGTTGTTGGACTGCAAAGTTGATGTCAGGTCTTGTAAGACAGAGATACAAAAGCTTTCCCACAATGCTTCTGTAATCAGAATTAGTAACCAATAAGGCTGAATCCTTGTTTGCAAGTTTACACTTTGTACTCATAGGAACAATAGAAGGTTTACAATCTGTAAAACCAGTTTCTTGAAGTAAATCCAATGTGTATTTTCTCTGATTCAGAACAATGCCTGTGGAAGACCTACAAACTTCAATGCCAAGGAAAAATCTCAGCTGTCCCAAATCCTTAATTCCAAATGTCTTATGTAAAGACTCCTTGACTTGTTGAATTTCCTTCAAGTTATCCCCAGTCAACACAATATCATCAACATAAACCAGCAAAGCCAGGTAAGAATGATCAGTTTTCCTGGTAAAAAGACTATAATCACATTTAGACTGAACAAAACCTAATTTCAACAAGGCAGAAGTAAGTTTGACATTCCATTGTCGCCTAGCTTGTTTAAGTCCAAACAAGAACTTTACAAGCTTGCAAACCTTACCAGAAGGAGCAGAATAACCCGGTGGCAGCACCATGTAAACTTCTTCAGCTAAATCACCATGTAAAAAGGCATTGTTTATGTCTAATTGGTGTAAATGCCAATCTTTAATAGCTGCTAGTGCTAACATGGTTCTGATT
>JAOWBF010000027.1:11481233-11492299 GCA_028566175.1 Vinca major
GGTGCAAAACGTATAGTTAATGAATGAAAGTTATGTAATAAGTATTGAATCTTTAGTATGATATAATAAGTTTGTAATTTTCTTTGAAGTATTGATGACTTATAATAAGGTTAAAGTTTAAGATTATTCTGTTAAGTTTGGCTTGTAAGAGTATATTATGTTAAGGGTTCCTTGTCTCATTGGTAGATGAGGCATTCGGTCATCTTCCGGTTACGGGGTGTGACACGAAAGCCTAAAAAATCTGGACTAGGCTTAACTAAGTAAGACAACCCCAGTAACTGAAACATTCAGCTGTCCTGATGTCTATGATTATTGTTCAATAACAAGAGTTTAGGAATTAAAATAACCTTCGCCTCAAGCTCCTTGTTTTCTGTAAACCATGCCTCAGCTGTAAGTAATTCAATCTCTTGCTTCGCTAGTATCTGTTGACATAACACAAGCTGTCATAAAAATGGCATCTAAACTTTCCTGCGAAGATCAATAAAAAAAGTGCAACTTCCTAGCCATTTGGTGGTAAGAGTTAGAACTTTCCATACAGCATTTCAGATTTACAATTTTATGGTGCTGAAGTGAATTTTAGGAAAAAAAAGCACGAATTTGGTGCACTGTGTTGGGATTTCCAAGAAAATTTATAATAGGTCTACAGCTCGGATGGTAGACAAGTAAAAGATCTGCCCTCACGAAGGATACTGGTTAGCTATTCACCATCTAATATTTACTTCCAAAAGGTAAAAGTTTCCACGCACAATTTCATCACTAAGCATCTAAATTTCAAGAATTTTATAGTACTATTACAATATTCTTGCTAATTGCAAACTCTGATCCACTATTGTACACTTCCTCAGTTAGGATCTATTGGCACACCTAATAGTTTAACTTATTGTAGGAATCTAGGCAGATCATATTGGAAGAGACATTTGGTTCCAATCTAATAACAGTACTCTCTCAAATCTCACTCATCCAATATCTCCATTCAAAATGTCAAGTATTGTCAATATTCATCAATAATGCTAAACTAGTCCGGTCCAATTATCTACTATACCATCCTTGACAAAGCCTGAGCATACTTTTTTTTTGTGCCGAGGCTGAACCACTCAGTTAAGCTTCCACCAATAAACACGGATAGAACTCCATAGATGTTATGACCAAGTAAAAGTAAATTTCAAGAACGACATGCTCTGTTCTTTTTTCTTCTTTCTAAAGTGAAAAGCAAGGCAAACATATCTAACACAATTCTCAGGACTTGCAGGATTTGCACAACATAAAATTGGAAAAATAGAACTTTTCCCTTTTTTCTCTAATATTTCCCTTTCCTTTTGTAACTTTCTCGACTTATGGACGAAGTCTTAGCTTTGAGTACGAAAAATAATCCTGGAGAAGGTAACTAGAAATTTTCTAAATCTATAAGGCACTTTTATCACGTACTACGTTAGTATTCTACGAAGGAACCAAGATCTCCCTTACCTTGTCAAGAGGTATGTCCTTTGCTTCATGTACCTTCAGTTCTGCAGAAAATTTGCTCATATCTTGGAACATTCCTGTAACCTCAAGTCTATCAGGAAATTTTCCTCGGTATCTACCTGATACAATCAAGGGGCTTTCAGAGGAAACGTCCGGCGGTTGAGAAGGATAAACCTAGTGGATAGTGTAAAATTATAGCTCTGTTAAATACAGTGAATATTTCTTACTAACTCGAAGTGAGAATACCACAATAGCAGTTCGATGATTGACAAACTTAGGGAGATGCAAGACAAAAAGCACAGATCAAACATAAACATCATGGAAAAGAAAGGAGTGGAGCAGATTAGTAAAACCTTTCCCTTTTGGTGTGTGCGAGACAAATTTATGGAGATGCAAGAGAAAAAACACAGATCAAACATAAACATCATGGAAAAGAAAGAAGTGAAGTGAACAATGTATTCCTAAAACAATTTTCAGATCATATGAGAATAAACATTCAAGCAGACTAGTAAAACCTTTCCCTTTGTGTGTGTGTGTTGTTGTGGGGGCGGGGGGGGGGGGGGGGGGAGGGTTACAGTACCTTAAATTCATCCAAATCCTCAAGATTCTGGAAGGCAAGATTTGCAATAGAAACAGATGACATCCTGGTAAATAATCGCTCTAGTCGAACCTCAATTGAATCTGTCCAAGAACAAAGATCAATTTGTTTGTTAAGGAAACAAAAGGCACAAGAATTTTGCAAAAGACGATCACTGATGAGAAATTGAGAGGCCATTTCAATTAACGAGTGTAAGACTGGATTAAAGAAATTGATCCATCCCACTTTCAATCCAGGAAATATAGTTTTCTCCTATAGCAAAAAGCATAAAGTAAAAGGCCCCACAGTCTCGCAGGCTCTCCAGTTGCACATTGAACTACATATATGTCAGCTATCTAGCTTCTTTGAAAAACATTCTGCCTCTTAAAGAACACCAGGTGTCAATCACTTATAAAACCTTCTAACCAGATTTCCTCGAACTACTTATTGAAGATCTTAATAACTCTTGAAACCCAATTCGTCTTACCATGAAATGGAGATCTAAAACTTCTTGATTCAAATGATACTTTGAGATTTAAAATAAGATGCATACAGTATGCAGCACATTAGTACTTGCCACTGGAAGTTGGAATGGCTGATGAAGAAAGTCTATTAATATACTTTAACTTGCAGAAAGTCTAGTTGCATGACGAGCTCAGGTCTTGGTAAATCTGACACTTCTTGATTCAAATGATACTTTTAGATTTGGTATCTGGAAGTTGGAATGGCTAATGAAGAAAGGCTATCGACATACTTTAACATGCAGAAAGTCCAGTTCCACGACGACCCCCGTAGGCCACAACTGTGCCAAAGCCAATTCAAGAGGAGACATATTTACTAGTCCAAGAAAACCCAAATGTATATCCAAAGATTTTATATAATCGTTTTCCAGAGCACATTTTCTTGTTAGATAGCATGGCAACGAGTTATCACAAAAACAATCAACATAGCTGTTCCACCTAGACTTCCCTCTTTATCAGAAAACCATTTATGTTCTTGATAAGGATAAATTAGAGAAGTGAAAAGCATACGGCATACCTGCATCATATGCAGCATCATGACAGCCACGACCAATCGTTGCAAGCATCCGAAGGAAATAATGGTTACAGAATGAACCTGAAATGATAAAATTGCCCATATCTGATCAGGATGAAGCTACAGAGGATAAAACAATAAGTTATGAACATAGAATGATTAGGCCCAGCATGAGTGCTCAACTCTTAAATGCATCCTCTCTGCAAATTAAGTTTAGATATCTATTGGCCAGGTAAATATTTGCCATAATCATAAAAAACATTATAAATTAAGTAGTAGGATAAGACTCTATTTCCCCCCTACAGATGTACAGGCACAGTATCTAAGGCATTGCTTGATCATTCGTAACAAAACTCAATCAGACCTGATAAACAATTACTCTCACATAATAACAGCTACCTCATAAAAAAATGTCAACAAAAATCACCATCTCAGCAACTTATGGTTGTTGCCATTCCTACTTCCAGTTAAGTGTCACCTTAATTATTTCTTTTGTCTCCTCTGCGTATAAAAGTGTGAAGAGAAAATATGCATCTATTGTCTAATTTTTTACCGAACAAATATCCAACAAGCTTAGCAAGCATTACAGTGCCTTTCAGAGCTAAAGAAGCAAACACCAGAAATGGATCTAGATAAAGTGCTTCACATCTTCAAAAGTGTCAAGTACATCACCCATCCAAAAAATCCAAGGAAAAAAGTGACAAGTATATCAACAAAAAGCAAAAACATACCTATGCCAAAGCTGTATATTCGGGGGCATATTTTTCTTTTATTCGCTAATTGAGCTTTCATAACTTCACAAATGTGTCTCTCATCTTCAACAGACCCATCGGTGATAAAAAAGATAACAGGAATGGCTTTGCCAGTATCAGTGAACATCTCCATTGCCTAAGAAAAGAAAGATATTGCCCAGTTAAAACTACTAGGAAGCTTTATGAACAGAACAAGAGCTTAAGTAGATACAAACAACTGTGTTTGCTGCGAAGAACAAAGTGCTATAGGGGCTGCATTCATTTTCCAAGTGATCAGCTAATAATACAGCAGAGTTCTAACATTTCTTCAGTTTGTTCTAGCCTGAGCAACATGTCAGAGAAATGCGAGTTCCTTATGTGCAGAATTGAAACAGATGGAATGAATTTGATAAGTAAATCGTGAAAATACTCAGGTAATGCAGCCAGAGGTATTGCAACAATCAGTTCTTGCATGTAACACCTTTGAGTTAGTAACTTCAAAAAGCATGTGTGTGACCAAGATCATCAAAGTAACCAAAAGAGTAAGCATTGCACTATGTAGTGTTTTAAAAGAAGATGAAACCATACATTCAGAAGCATTATGGACATTCCAGGATACTTTTAGAACCCCCCTTCTTGGGCATAGACACAAACCATACCACTTGAGGTGGATAACTGATCTTCATATATGTTTGTTGGACCCAATTATCATTGGCATCATATTCTGGCTATTATCTTAACCTTCTTAAACAAATTTTCTGACTCATAAAATCCACATCTGGAACATTCGCTTCTTTCAATATTTGTTTGAAGGAAAAACAGGGTATTTTCTGAAAAATTTGCTTATGATATAAATGCTAGAACTCACTCTAAGAAGACACAAAGAGGAAGGTTAAGATCTGCAATGTGTACAAAAATTTGAAGAGACTCCTGAAATTTATGGTGAAAGAAATAAGACCTGGGACAAGGGAAGTAAGATATTGGTATCACCGCCTGCAACAAAGTTCATGTTAATCCATCCAGTGACTTTTTCAATAGCTTCCGTTGTGGCAGGCACCAGTGATGTGGAATACTTTAATGTTTCATCAGCGAATGCTATAATAGTAAATAAATCATGAGGATCGAGCTTCGATAGTGATGCAAGAAGTGCATTCTTTGTATCTTCAAGTGGCTTTCCTCTCATGCTTCCACTTATATCAACCACAAATACAACTTCTTTCCTGAAAACCTGTAAATTAAGTGATGCCAATGAAGTAATAAAACAAATTACGCAATAAAAAATAAAGTAACGAATTAGGTTCTATATGGATACATAACCCCCAAAAAAAGTCCTTTTAGTGATGTTTATAAGGATATTGTATATGATAAGATCTGATTCATTTCTGAATTCATAAAATTAGAAACTCCGTTCTCAAGCTTACCCAAAAACTTAACTACATACATGACAATAAAAAGGGAAACAGAGCTCTATATAGGCAACTGACAGACTTCTTTCGAAGAAAAGGAAAATTTAGAAGTTAAAAAGAACCAAAACAAGAGGAAAGTAAAACAGGGAAAGACCTTTTTACTTTGCTGGTCGGCAGGGAAAAGATAGCAGCAGAATATGTCCCTTTGATCAACATCATGTAATGATGGAGACTGCAAGAGGACACCACCACAGGTTTGACTGGACGAAATCTGAAAACGCATTACTTTTGTATCTCCTCTTAAAATAAACATCATGTGTGCTTTTTGTTGAAATTGACATGATTTTCCACTTAATGTTAATAATATGAGAAAATAAAAAATCAAACAAGACCTACAGTGTATGCGAAGACAAAGTCAAAACTTGACCACGATAGAACATCAGCCTCATACGAGAAATCCAACCTCCCTGCTTGGCGTTTTAGCTCCTAGGTATGCCAACATATAGTGTGAATCATTGTTTCTTAACAATTAATTACATCACTACAACGGCCCACGACAATCTGTACCTTAAGAGGATGGCTGGTTGTCTTACACAAAATCTCCGCTCCAGGACCACAGTTGACATTCAGAAGTGACCTGGCCGTTATTGTACAATAATTTCTGAGACCATCTAATTTTAATGGAAATATTTGTTCCCCCATCAACCTAGACAGTAAAAAAAATGTACTAAGTACCATATAAAATAACATACTTTTGAAGTCCATACCCATTTGTATGCGGTAAGAGTTTACCTGTGGTATGGTAAAAGTGAATATGTTTGGTTTCAGAAAGCATCCATCTTCAGCTTTGGCAACCTTCTCTGAGTCGCTTGTATCATCCAAGTTGGTCAGCTGTGTGGAATATGATTTCCTGGGTGCATCAACCTCAATACCTAAAATCGAACCCTGTTAGCCAAATAATATATCACTTGAGAATTGAGAACATACATTGAGCAATGTTTCACTTTCCGTGAATAGGAAAAAAACATTTTGAAGCAATAACACCAGATGTAAAAAAGCTTTAAGCATTAACGAGGTACATACGTCAAATTAAATACCTAGCGTAAAACATAACCTAAAAGTACTGAACTGAAGATGTTAATTTTCAGACTAGATGTTCTTCCTAAAATACCCTCAGAAGAGGAAATAGAACTAGCGTAAAACATAACCTAAAAGTACTGAACTGAAGATGTTAATTTTCAGACTCTATATTCTTCCCAAAATATCCTCAGAAGAGGAAAGAGAACTAGCATACGCCAGTAGATAAAGAGGCATTGCTAACATAATCATGTTTCGTACGCATAAGAAAACAATATATTATGAGAATTTCTGATATTCAAGGAGCTCATCATCCACATTAGCTAACCAAGAATTCAACTCTTTACCTACATTTCCCACACTTCCATCGGACTTCCTCTAATGAACTAAACCCCCAATTCCTCCTCCACTTCCAAGACAACAGGTTTGTTTTAGACTTAAAATACTAAGTTCATAACTAATTAATTAAAAGTATCACTCAAAAATCCAACCAATCAACTTTTTTTTCCCTCAACTCAAATGCTCCAGAGCTTAATTAATTTAGACCTAATTTGAAATTAAATGACAAAACTTGCTAAACAGGAATAAATTTTAAATACATTATTAGTAAAAAATTAAACCCTAAAAATCACATTAAATTGAAATTTATCTCTTTTTATTACCTGTTCACCCATTGGAATTGCAATACGACAATCACAGCTCCGGCTAGCCATGATACAGTGGACGCGCCAGGAGCCACTAACGGTGACGAAAGCCGTATCGAGAAAAGAATCAGCTTCAAGCGAAACTCCATTCATTTGGAGAGGAATTAACGCCGGTGGATCAACTCTACCGTGAACGTGAGGCTGATAGCTAGGAATATCAGGATTATCAACAATCGAAGGGTCTCCAATAACCGCATAGACCATAACAGAGGAGGGCAAATATGCAGTATATGATGATTCTCCCGCCTTTTCCATGGACATAATAATTGGCTTCGGCGGCGCCACCGCTCTATCTTTTCCGTAATATATTCTCTTGGATAACCTAATTCCATCCTCGACGGCCCTGGCGAAGTCCTCCGCCATTAAAATTGAGGGAGAAAGATTGTTTGTTGCAGACGACGTTTTGGTGAGTAGAATAATTAATAATTGAGGATCGTTTTAAGATTTCGGAGAAAGTGATGTATTTTTACGTTAAAAAGGCTAACGGCTAGTGGAGTCATCTCTTAGTCTTTTTTTTCTGCTAGTAAAAGTATACCGACCTACATATACAAATTGTAAAATAAAAAATGTTGGGAACAAATTTATTTAAATATTTTAAAGTACATGTAAAATTTACTATATCTAAGAAAAAAATTAAAAATCTCGGGTGAGTGCTCCCATCCCATTGTCTTTGTCCCTGGTAGGGAAATGGTATTTGTATCCATATAGTCCCAAAATTGAATACATAATTTGTTTTCTTATGACGATTGAAATAAATTATTATTTTTCTTCCAAATTCATCTAAATTAGCCACCACCACCCAGAGTATCTAGTTCTTGAAAATATAACGCAGCATCTGATATGCATGTTTTGAGAATTATACTTACATCTACTGTAATATTTTTTTTAATTGAATCCTTGATGTAAAGAATCTGATTCTTATTTCTTTTGCGAGATTAACTTTAATTAACAAGACAAGAGTTTTGCAAGTTTTGTAGTATTAGTAAGACATGGTGTGTGAAATACATGAGTAACAAATCATTAACCAAAAATTCCAACATCTCATCAAAACTATTAAGAATAAATGAGTGAATTATTTACTTTAAATTGGAGTTCAACTTTTTTTTTTTAATGATATGAGTATGTTACACAATGTTTTGTCTAATGAATTTATCTTCTGGTATAATTTCTGATTTATTAAATAAAACAGAATTTACCTAATGTACACCTAAATAACATTTGTGATTTTTTTTTTTTAGAAAAAAGGGGTCCCAGCAGAAATCATTGGCAAATGTAACAAATCTGTTAATCTGGGTTGGATGAGAAATAAGGTGTTTGCTCTTGACAACAAATCACAATTTAAGTGATAAGACATTTCAATTCTAATCGATAAATCGAGAGTTCGAGCTATATCATAAAAAAAATTAGAACCACTATTGGTCCCTCCATCCTGTTTTATCGCGGAAAAAAGGAGACGGCTTGGAAGCCAGACTGGCACAAGAAAGAAAAGGTTTAAATAATATACTTGGCCAGCTAATGTGGCTTAAGGCATGTGGAGATTGCCTGATCCAAAGGTTTTTCTTTCTGATCTAGATTAGGGATGACAATGAGACCGATTAAATTGGAGATTCAGAGTGACTCGATTCAGCTGAATCGGAGATTTTCCAATTTAAGTTGGGGATGGAGAAGGGGATAAATTTTGTTCTCCTAACGGTGCGGGATCGGAGGCGATAGAAGTAATATTCCGGCCCAGTTTGACCCGGTTCGACCAACACGTATTGTCTAAAATAATAAATACAAATATAATAAAATATCTATATAAAAAGGAAAGACACCTAAAATATTGGAGAAGATCATGGAAATCTCAAATTCTCTCTATAAATTCCTCCACCTCCTAAAATATATGGCAAGTTTGTATTGAGAGATTTTTCTATATTATTTTTTCAAGTTTGTATTGGAATTTTTTTTTTTTTGCAATTCTCTAATTTGTTCTAGTTGAGATAGGGAGAGAAAAAAAAATCCCCACTTTCCCTAAATTGGAATTGGACCTCCACTTGAGTTGGGGATGGGATCACAATTCATCCCAGTAATGAGGCTGAGACGGAAATAAAGATACGATGCAAAAGACAAAAATAAAATTGGAGATCATGATATCCGCCCCACCTAACCCCATTGCCATCCCTAATCTTTCCCTTTACTACCCAAAATAGGAAAAGTGAAAGGAAAAGGAAAAGGCTCAGTCACACTCGGGCCCAACGAACAAAAAATATCTGAGGCACTTTTGATTTTTTGGTTTGTTTTGGCGTAAGGCAATTGACAACGTTATTTTGTTAGTTTTACAATACACCCAACTAATTTATGATTTTTTATGATTTATGATATGCACTAGCTTAAAGTCTTTTAACGTCATGTGGCGAATACTTAAAGACGGTGCATGTATTAGCCATGTTCGCACGATCCGCAATCCAAAACTTTTTTACTTTGAGTTCCACGTCACTTTTAATAAATAATTTATATTTTTAATATGCAAATAAAAAATATTTTAAGTGAAAAGTCAATCTAAAGAAACCTAAAGTACACCAATATGAGAAAGTTATAGTACTTATTCTTGACATTGTTGGTGGAGACAGTTAGATATTCATTTTTTTCCGATAAAACATTCTCTTTCGGCCCATAAAATATTTTTAATTGGTGCTAAGTTACTATAGTCTAAAGTTATATCTCTTTGGTCAATAAGATTCAAAATGTTTATCAATCCCAATGGGTGCAACTTCATAATAGGCACATAAGAATTATTGTACAAAAAAATAACATCAAAAGTGTTGGTTTGAAAAGAAGGAATGTCTAATGTTTTTTTTCGCATGGAGAATTAATTGGAATGTTGCGAGATGAACGGATTAGATGTAGTTTTGAAGAAGCGATCTCTTACCAAACTATTTTATTGGGCCAATAAGACATTGGTCTAGTGGCCAAAACTGATACCTCATGACGTCGATTCCCCTCCCCGTTTCTTGAATCCCCATTTCTTGTAATAGATATGCCCCCTCTCCAATTAAAAGAAATATTTAAAAAAAAGTTATCTTATTGGGGAATAACAAGAATAATTCTCAATACTGAAAGTTTCATATCTGAAGTAAGTTTTTCCTAGGTGTGGGAAGCAATTGTGGTGGTGATACGTATTTTTCTAAGAACCATGCTGACAAATCTATGTCTTTAACATATATTTAAACATGGAAAAAGGAATAAATACTTATTCTCACAAAAGCAGTCACCTCTTACACAATTTTTTTATGTTTTTATCTCAAGTCAAATCGAACTATCAGATTGATGATTCATTCGTCGGAGATGGTGAAAAAATAAATTATCTCTCAAGAACATATTTAAACTGAAAAATTCATCATGAGTAGTCTCATGCTATCTTTGCTTGCACTCGTATGGTGGGATTCAATCCCTGTTAAGTGTAAAAATCAACATTTACAAGTTATTGGTGTACATGCAACTTTAACGGATCTAATTGAGGTGTATCTCGCGATTTACTCCTCCACTAACCACATGAATAGATATGGGGTCGTTAAGTTGAGCCTCACATCTTTTTTTTGGTTGAGAAAATAACCCTCCAAGAACGAAGATGTTAATATACGGGGATGGAAAATTGATCTGTATGTGCGAATACGACCGTGGTCATCGGATCACTCAACAACCAAAACTAAAATAACTATTATAAATTTAAAATTTTATTATTTTATTTATAAGTAACTATTGTACTTACAACTGTTGAATCGAGTGATCCTACTTAGGTCCGTCAATTAGATCTAAAGATTTAGATCCAGACTCAGACCCAACAAAATTGATTTGGATCTAGGCCCAACTCTTCTATACTCGGATCTAATTGGATCTCTCTTTTTATACTCATATATAATTGAGTCTGTTAGGTCTAAAACTAATTAGAGGTCCAATAAATCCACCAAGACCCAAAGCTCCCACTACCTTGTACCTTTCTCTCTCTTGTTGACCTTCAGAAAACCTTTTCTTTCTTCTTCTACTTTTGGATACTGCGGATTGTGATTGGAAACGTAGTCCTCAGGCACTTTAGAGG
>JAOWBF010000027.1:11525775-11536369 GCA_028566175.1 Vinca major
GGTCGGTGTAGCATCTATTTAAGCAAGATGAAAGAGAACCGTTTGCGTTGGTTTGGGCACATTAAAATAAGAACAAGTGATGCTTCGATCAAAGAATTGAAGGATTATGTAATATTGAGGACACAAGAGGTAGAGGGAGACCGAGGAAGAATCGAACGGAGGTGATAAAAGGGATATAAATTTGCTAGAATTAGATGAGAGTTGTGTTTGGAATAGAAAGAAATGGAGAGTGTATTATGTAGATGACCTTACGTGATTTTTACTTTGCTTTATGTAGTCAACATCAATTTATTGAGATTAAGGCTTGATTGTTGTTGTATTAATTTTAAAATTTGACTTTGATTCAAATCTTCGATTTCTATAAAGATGTAGATCATTTAGAGAAAAAGTTTGGGTTTGAAATCAAACAAAACCCAATCCAAAGAGTTTGCATGAAGAATTGGGGTAGTAGCTCTTCTTAAGAGCATTTGCTTTGTAAAAGAACTGGGACCGAAAATGTATGTAGTTGAGAGTGATTGCAAGAGACCAGTAGATCGTATTCATTCTTTTGTAAGTGACCCCTGACCTACAGGATATATATTGCATTTATATCTATTGTTTATGATTTAATATCAAGGTTTGCTCAATTTAGCTTAGGTTGTAGGAATAAAATTTTATGTAATTAAAATATTGCTGGGAGTGACAGAGGATATGAACTAGACATTTAGTCAAATGACACATAACATATATATTTACCCTAGAGTTTATCTATTTGAATTTAGAATATATAAATAAAAGTTTCCATAATATTGTCGTAGAAAGTATAATTGTTTTTGCCCGTACTTATTAGAGCATGTAAAATTAGTTTTTCATCGTTTACCGGATTACTGCTACGACTCTTTATGCTACGCAAAAAATATTCAAAGATTCTTTATACTGCAATTTCAATTTAGCGACTAACAAAAATAAAAACTAAAATAGTTCATATATGAAATACACAAAAAAGATATTCGTCACCAAATTTGCCCTATCTCTACATTCAACTATTTCACGACCGATAGTTATATATAAAAAGAAGAAAAAAAGGAATGTAACGTCGTGCTAGTCATAAAATACTTGTAACATTTTGTTTTTTACAATTTTCAAATTATTTGTTTATTTTTATTTTTCAGTCGTATTTCTATGTTATTACTTAATTAACTATTACTAATAAATTTTATAGTTTCTAACATCATTTTAGATTTTTTCCTTCACAATAATTATCTTCCAATCGTTTACTTGGTATGTGTAAAACATGCAAATAATTACAAGTAACATGTGGTGGAGGGAGTATATAGATGAACACGTATGATATAAAGTAGCTCTAAGTAGGGATGACAATTTAATCCGTAACCCGTTGACCCGTCATGTCTCAACGCTTTTTTGGGGCATATCAATATTATATTATATTATAATAATATTATTATTATTAAACCTAATCATGTTTAATTTTCTCTTCAATATAGTAACTGTATTTGTTTGATGATTAATTTAGGATAAAATGTACTAATTGTACTAATTGGAAGGTATCTATATGTTAATATTAATGATTTTTTTATTAAAAAAAGTACGCGGGGCGAGGCCATAGGTCACCTGCGTGGGACAGAGTTGGGTATTGAGATACCCGCCTCAATCTGTCTCATTGCTATCCTAGGTTTGAGGGACTTCGTGATTCAAAGTTTTTTTATCTCGGTATAAAGATAATTTTTATTTATTTATTTATTCTTAGTGGAGAAATGAACCGCATGACCCACCATCAACTCAATTCATATCAAAATCTTCATATATAATTATGATAGTTCTATTATGGACCAACTCCGTTGAACATTACGCTTTAAAACTGATCAATATACAGATAAATAATTAATTCTGGACCACAATATCCGATCTGGTCCATACCAGAATTTTCCATATAAATTAAGGTAACGGGCTGCAATGTGAAGCGAATATATTCCAATTTCATTTGTGCTGTTCCATGCCTTTCTGAGAAACACTGAACTGATTCGGTAGAACTTTTCTTTTTATATAAAATAATCTTTGAAAGAGTGTTTCTGGGCTCTGATTCCAATCTTTCTTTCTTATATTTATACTCATCGTTTCTTTCTTTATTTGATTAGCAGTAGTTTTTTTGTGAAAAATGGCAAACGGAGTTGAACAGCATAATAATAATTCTCTGCAAGCCATCCTTTACAATCGTGGTTCCCTTCAGCTTCTTGATCAGGTAAATTTTCAATTTTCTTGGAATGTTTTTTTTATAAATAATTGTAATTGTTGGAACTTTTAATCAGGAGAATTGGGTTCTTATTTCTTGTCAAAATCTTGTATTTTTTGTATAATCATATCATACTGGGAACTAAAAAGGTGTTTTTTCCCTTCTTTTTGGTGATCGAACAGAGAAAACTTCCGCTAGAAACCGTTTATTTGGGTATCAAAGATGCAAATGATGGATGGTAATCGATTCTTGTTCTTTATTTTGTATAATCTAACATCTATATTGGGATATTGAAAATAAAGGTAAATTTTTTTAAAAATCATACTAGATATAGTAAATTTTAGATGTAGTTCGGAATATTTGATAAGTTTGCCCCAAACATTTTTGTTTGCAGTTTTTATATGTAGTTCGGCACACGTTTGCAGTTGTTTGCCCCCAAACTTAAAAATCATTGCTTC
Organism: Vinca major; assembly: GCA_028566175.1. Classification (NCBI taxonomy): domain Eukaryota; kingdom Viridiplantae; phylum Streptophyta; class Magnoliopsida; order Gentianales; family Apocynaceae; genus Vinca; species Vinca major. The sequence continues at coordinate 11,528,464 of JAOWBF010000027.1, forward strand.
GTCCCTGCTGATAGGAACTCTCAAGTGTTCTGCTCTATGGGGCTGTATTTGTTATGAATATTACTCAAAATATATCGTGGAAGGCTAAATATTTAATCATCGAGACAATATTCGCTTTTGCGAGTACTGATTTTGTGCATATAATGTCTAGTGTTAATAAAAATTATGATAAGCTGAATCCCGGGGTCCCATGGATGATGGAACATGATTTTTGCTGCAAATTCTAGAGTTGGAATGTTCTTCTATGTTTTTTATGGTTCATAATAATTATTTAAACAAGATGGTTAAGTATGTACAGGGTGTGTTCTTCTTTGTAGACTAATTATATTTTGTATATATCTTGTTCGCGATATCATGCTTCTTACAGAATTGTGTAGTAGTAGTAAAATTTATTCCACTAAATTTCCTCTTTCAGGGTTGCAATACAGGATATGGTGGTCCGTGGGGCACCTGCAATTGCTATTGCTGCTGCGCTTGCATTGGCAGTAGAAGTTTTCAACTTGAAGGATTTTAACGGGACATCTGAAGAAGCCAAATCTTTCCTCGACAAGAAATTGGACTATTTAGTTTCTAGGTACAAATTTTCCGATCTAAAATATTTGATGGCTGACCTTCATTCTCTATTATCTGATTTTAGCCCGTAATGCAGCCGACCAACAGCTGTGAATCTTTTTGATGCTGCTACGAAACTCAAGGAAGTTGTAAAGAAGGCTGCTGCCGCTACTACAGATACCAAGGCTATCTTTCAGGTAGCGATAGTCCTCTAACTTCTACAGATAGTCATGCCTTCTCAGATAGTTATCTTAAAATCTAGAAATATATGATCTTCGCTAGAGTTCCGTAGATTTTTAATTTGTGATGGAGGATTCTACAATCTGTATTTGGATCAAACCTTTCCAATTGCCGTATAATTAAACGAAACTCATACCAGACACTTATGGACTTTTGTGTTTTCTACATTTAGGCTTACATAGAGGCTGCCGAAGTAATGCTTGAAGATGATGTTGCTTCCAACAAGGCCATTGGTTCATACGGAGCTAGTTTTCTCCTTGACAAACTGAAAGACTTCAAGCAGATCTCTGTTCTGACTCATTGCAATACTGGCAGGTACTTGTAACAACCAAAACTTCTTTCTAATGTATAGATGTTTGATGATGATATTCTACTACATAAAGTTTTCTGTGGTACTTCATGATAACCCGAACCAAAATGGAATTGCGAATTGATCATGGAGATTGATGTTCTACTTTAGACTAATTATAGTTATTGCGTATACTCTCTCAACAGTCTTGCAACAGCTGGATATGGAACTGCTCTAGGTGTTATTCGTGCACTTCATGCTGGAGGAGTTTTGGAAAGGGCATACTGTACTGAAACACGTCCATTCAACCAAGTGAGTTCCATTTCCGTTTCCTTCATTGGGATAGCTCCTTAGTCATTCCTGAATGGATAGGTTTGGTATCCCATGCATTCTTGGAGTGGCAAAATAATATGTTTAGGAATTCTGTTTCACTAACTTCAAATTCTGCCCAAGAGATAACAAGGACTTGACATATGTAGATGGAAACTTTGCAATCGTATGATGGATCCAGAATTCTGTGAGACTCTGTTAAGAGTGTCTGAATGAGAAATATAAAACACGTAAATTGGAAGCTCGTGATTAGATAGTTTATTAACTTGCTTAAATGAACAAAACTGTTTACTTGTTTTGATAAAGAGGACGATTTAAGTGCTTGCAAAATATGAACTTATATTTATAACAACCTCTTCTTCAGGGTTCAAGGCTGACAGCTTTCGAGTTGGTGTATGAGAAGATTCCTGCCACCCTGATAGCAGATTCTGCAGCAGCAGCACTAATGAAAGAAGGCCGTGTTAATGCTGTTATTGTTGGAGCTGATCGCGTGGCTTCTAATGGTACTTAATTCTGCTGCCTTACCTCAGCTTTGAACCATTTAGTATCTATCTAACTTGTGGTGAAATAATAGGTGATACTGCCAATAAGATTGGGACTTATAGCCTTGCTCTTTGTGCTAAGAGCCACGGTATTCCTTTTCTTGTGGCTGCGCCTCTTACTTCCATTGATTTGTCCATGGCTTCTGGACAAGAAATAGTTATAGAAGAAAGGTCTCCCAAAGAACTATCGCACACGCGTGGTGGACATGGAGAACAAGTTGCTGCTTCAGGAATTTCTATTTGGAACCCGGCTTTTGATGTTACCCCCGCTAATATAATCAGTGGTATTATTACAGAAAAGGTCTCGCTCTCTTCTCTGTTTCTCTATCTCGATTACTAATGCTGGTCTAATATTATTCGGAAGTGGGAATCTCATGAATTTGATCTTACCAGGGTGTCATCACGAAGGACGGATCCGAGGCTTTTGACATTAAAGGTTTTGTACAGAAGCTGTCGGGCAACTCCTAATGCTAGCAACTACAGCAAGAACATTCTTCGAGGGATGACTATCATGAGCACTCTATTAGATACGTCGAGAAACTTAGGTGGTGGTGTTGGTCTCTCTACACTAGTAGCTCGATGCCAAAATATTGCTTTGCTTGTTTCTTTTTTGCTAATTTGCTTTTGAACTTGATGTATTATATTATTGTTGTATCGTTTGTTTGTTGTGAATTCTAGGAGATATATACATTTTGTAAGCAGCCAAGTAGCTGTAAGATTGAGTCTGGATTTGAATAAACACGTGTCAGGTGCTGCAATAAGAAGCATAAATAAAGAGAGCTTTTGTACAAAGCCATGACTTTATGTTCAATAAAGATAATTTTATTGCAATTTTCTGCCCTGCTTATGATTCTAATAAATTACACAGCCAGAGAAAATGAACACAAAAAATGAACACAGATCTCCTGTGACATTTCTAATTATATGAATACAAGTTTTGCAATGTGTGAGAAAATGCACACTGGAATGTCACATTTGTAGTCTTGGTTCAATTCCAACGTCTATTCATTCACCTTAGGGTTTATATTAGTTTAGGTTATATGAATAAAAGTTTTCGTAATTAAAATATCATAAAATTCAAGGCAACATGCCTTCTTGGCTATTGATAGAGTAGTTCAGTATGTGTGCGACCTGAAGTCTTTATTTAGGCGACTCAAAGCAAGTCACGCAATCAAAAAATAAAGTTAGTTGAGTTGAACCGGCTTCATTTAGGCGACTCAAAGCAAGTCACGCAATCCAAAAATAAAGTTAGTTGAGTTGAACCGTGCCATTCAAAGCCTTCTCAATCTAACTATTGAGCTTAACGACTCAAAGTCGTAACATTACCATAACCAAGTTATGAGACCATTGTTAAACTGAGCCATTCAAAGCCCTTCTCCATCTAACTGGCCCAAAGCCCGAAACAAATATCTATAGGCCCAACCAGCCCGTTAAGCCCAATAGTTACACTAGCTCTTCTTCTTTCTTCTTGTCTTGGCTGCAAAAGCTTTCTTCTTTTCCTCATATATTTTCATTGGAACACTGCAAATCGAGCTTCACAAATCTAACATTGTGCGTGTACATTAAATCAAGAGATTAGGGCAAGAAAAATCTCAATTCAAATTAATTAAATGGGTAGTCGTGGAAGCGGAGGTGGTTACGATCGTCACATCACGATCTTCTCCCCTGAAGGTCGCCTCTACCAAGTCGGTAAGAACACTTCAAATCCTTTGTCCTAATTACTATTTTTTTTCATTCGAATTTTGCATTATTTGCGAGATTTTTGTTCTTCATTAGTGGATTTTTTAGTTATGGAATGGGGGATTTAGGGTTTTAATTTTAACCTCTGGCGTTCTCAGAATATGCATTCAAGGCTGTTAAAGCTTCCGGAATCACCTCTATTGGGGTTCGTGGGAAGGATTCGGTTTGCGTAGTGACTCAGAAGAAAGTTCCGGTTTGTAAAATTTAGCTCCTTTTGTTTTGTTGTTTATTCTTCAGAATGAATTTCGGCCTTTTCCTCTATGAATCTTTTGGTTTTGTCCTGAAAATTGGATTATGTGTGAGCAGGACAAGCTCTTGGATAATACAAGTGTTACCCATTTGTTCTCTGTAACCAAGTACCTTGGGTTGTTGGCCACGGGGATGACAGGTATGTCGCCTAAACTTCCGTGGGAACTCTTGTTCCGGGATTTATTTCTGTGGATATTAGTTAGGTCTGAGTATTCCTTACCGGAAAGAGCTGGTATTTTAAGGCTTGAATAATTCATATAGCTACTATGAAATGGTGAAGTGAACACTGATTATGGGTAAAACTTGTTAATCACTTTCTTTTTTGAAGTGTTCGATTTTTGTGGACGCATGGAAAGTCTTGATCTTTGTTGATGTATTGTTTTTCCAATTTAATAAAGTTTCTGAAGCTTTAGTTTAGACATAAAGATGTGAACCTCATCATGCGTCAATGCTTGTAAATATGTTTATTCTTCTTGTTTAATTGAGATTTCAATCGTTTTGTTGGTACCTTTTTCTTCTTTTTTTTATCTCCGACTTTGGTGGCTTCTGATTATTCTATTTGAACCTTTCTAGCTGATGCAAGGACATTAGTTCAACAAGCAAGGAATGAAGCTGCTGAGTTTCGATTTAAGAATGGTTATGAGATGCCTGTAGATGTATTAGCTAGATGGTATGTTAACTTTTGTTATTTTGTAATTGCATGTTATCTGTACTCTCGGGTTCATGGTACATGCATTTTGATTCAAAACATTTTTGGTAATAGAGAATTTTGAACCATCTGTCTCGTGTCAGTGCAAATGTAAAAATTTGGAACTTGAGTACTTAGCCAATGATATTATGCTGCCTCTGAGTATATGCTACTATTAGTATTAGATATTCTTAAGCAGCTTTACTGAACTCGAGAATTTGTTTTAGAGTTTATGTGGTGTTTTTGCATGTGGAGAAATTTTGCCCCATTTTTTGTTGTATAGTTAATCTTTTTTAAGTCTTGTTATATTGCAGGATTGCAGATAAGTCTCAGGTATATACACAGCATGCCTATATGAGGCCTCTTGGAGTAGGTTTGTCCCTTGCCTTTTGTATTATTTGTTAGGACTTGTTTCAGTACTTTTAGTATTCCAATTACTCTCTCTCTGACTCCTAAGTTGAATGGCTATGTGTCTATCTTGGGATGTCAAAAAATGAATGTCCATCTTAAGATGAACATTTCCTTTCTAGACTTCCACAATTAACCTTCTTAATTTAAGGGTATAAGTTGACTATGAATTCCACCACTAATCTCTTAAAACTAATAAGGGTTTAGTGGTAGCTTACCTATGATCAAATGCTCTCTTAAATCTTTGTGGAAGTCAATGTAGGCTATCAATTTTTTTATAAAGGGAGTATCTATAATCATTTCTCACATATTTCTTGTTGTGCTCTGCAGTCGCCATGATTTTGGGTATTGATGACGAGAGGGGGCCTCAACTCTTCAAGAGTGATCCCGCTGGACATTTTTTTGGTCACAAGGTACTTGATTTTTTTTCTTTCTATTTTTCTAACAAGTTAAGAGTGCATTTTATTATGCTCCGCTTGGAGATCTTTTCAATCTATGTATCCTAATATGTGTAATAAAATGAGCAGCTATTTTGCAAGATCTGTGAACCTACTATTAAAAAAATGAACCTCCAGTTATAATAGGAATGGTTAAAATTCAAGGGGATGCTAGTTAGTTAACAAGATGCCAGCCAAATATCTGAAGACCAATGTACCAACAGTCTGGATTAGATCTTTCTATTGTTGGTGTTGCACAAGCCTTAAATTCGAAAGTACTTTGCCTATTGCTTATTGGTAATGCCATCTTTCTAGCGGCTTTAGGAATTAAGATCATTATTAACCTTGTGGATGTGAATTTTGTCATGGGTTCAAAATACTCGGACTGAATCTTGGCGTTAGGACAAGGGTACTTATTCAGTTTTTTGCTTCTTTGTCAATAATGACTTAACAGTTAAAATTATTCTCTAATTCATTTGGTTAAGACTATTCTTAGGCAATAGGTGCCAATTTGCATATCAATACCTGAGTGGTGGATTTCTTCTTTAGAAGTATTGCACTACTAGTGGTTTTTCTTAAATGCAATGGAGATACTTGATTTTTTTTCTTTTTATATAAAAATGCCATATGTTTAACATGCTGTAAGAGCTTTTACTCGGATCCAATCTGAATTTCTGGCATTTGGCAGGCCACAAGCGCTGGATCTAAAGATCAAGAGGCTATTAACTTTTTAGAGAAGAAAATGAAAAATGATCCTGCCTTTTCTTATGAGGAAACCGTCCAGGTAAAGGAGCAGGAAAACATGGATATCTGCATAATTTTGAGTGTTTTTAGAATAGTGTATCAGATAGTTCATCTGTAACCTTACCCTTCTTCACCTACTTATCTTTTTCTCCTATGTTCCCCATTTTTACTAACTATGTTTTGCTTCTAGAGTCCCATTTGTTATCACTATGTCCAATTGTGATAAAATTTAAAGATTTCCTCTTCTAATTGTTAGTTCTGATTTTTAACAAGTATGTTGAGGATGATTCATGATAACGAAAAAATATATATTAAATTAACAAAAGCCGGACTTCTCCATCCATTGTGAATAAGTGAACTGGTCCTGACAGCTGGTGAATATCTATAGGAAATTGGATCCCTGATTGCATGGGATTTGTAGAGTTTGGTCTCAGTTGAATGTTGGGGAGGTTAACAAGTCTTTTACATTGATTATAGTTTCAGGTGTTTGCATTTTTACTGGTATTAAGGTCTAATACTGATCTTTCTCGTTTGATAATATTGATTTCTTTTTCTCTAGACTGCGATTTCTGCTCTGCAATCTGTTCTCCAGGAGGATTTCAAGGCTAATGAAATTGAGGTATGCTTTCTTATTGTTTTCTCCCAACTATTAGGTGCATGAGAAATTACTCAATTATCAGTTAGGCAGCAGATCCATATGGTACTATGCAGTCAAAATCTACATACTTTCGCAATGTGTTTTGCAATTCATCCTCTAAAATGTTGACCCTGTATGTTGCTTGCTTACCTATGCCTGAGTTTTAAACATATTGAAGTTTGCAGTGGACATTTTCTTCCTAGGTCTACATAACTCCTTCCATACTTAGCTGACCTGGAAGCCTAGTCTTCCATTTAAAAACTTTCTAGCTTCTTTATCTTCATTTTGTCGAGTTGGGCAGTCTCTTGGGACTAATTAAAGTATATGAGAGTTAAAATCTGGAACATTGTGCACAAACTCAAAATGGTTTAGATAACTCATTCTGAATAACCATTTAAACATAGCAATTCCCCCATTGGTAATCTGCATGAAGAATGCGGGGCTCTTGGTCCAGTGTCCATTTAGGAGCCTGAGATAAAGGTTAAGAAATGGATGCTTACCATATTGTTAGGCTTTGGTCATGTTCTAGCTCTGCCTTATTTGTTTACTGTCATGACAGGTTGGTGTTGTAAGGAAAGAGAATCCAATCTTCAGGGTATTGACAACTGAGGAAATCGATGAACACCTGACTGCCATTAGTGAGCGCGACTAATCTGATCATTCTAAAGTTATTTTCATTTGCTATGACAAATCACAAAGATTTGCTTTGATCACCAAATGAAAGATTCTTCTGTGTGCACTGGATAATCAAAGCATCAAGCTACTTTCTGTTGTCTTCATTCCTGTGTTAGTTCTTGAATGATTGTCAAATATTACTTGGATGGGAACAACAACAAACAACCACCACCAAGCCTTAATCCCAAAAGATTGGGGTCGATTACATGAATCAAATCAGGAATCACGTAAGGTCATTCACATGAATGCATTCTCTTTATCTCTTTCGGTCCCAAACAACTCTCATCTAATTCTAGCAACTTCATATCCTCTTTTATCACTCTCGTCCAAGTCTTCTTCGGTCTCCCTCTCCCTCTTACCTGTCTCTTATACACA
>JAOWBF010000027.1:11540404-11550642 GCA_028566175.1 Vinca major
ATATGATTCATATCATATTTATTGACTATCCGCCATTTAAACTGTATCATATATTTGAACTGATATTTATTTTAAAATATTAAGTATTTTTCTGAAGAAGTAAATAACTACTCATGCAATATACTTTATCCTAACTGAAATATATTGTATCCTAACAGATGAAATTCGAAATTCCGACCATATAATATAATGGAGGGATAAAGAGATAAATCAACATGTCATACCCATTGAGTAATTAACAAAATATTCCATCTATTCCTATTTAATTGTCGTTTGTATTCAAATTAGTTATCATGTAAGGTACGTTATTGAAATTATGGTGAAAAAATTACTATTTGTTTGAGTTCTTTAATTTTTTAAAAAGTCCTAAATGACTAATATTGAGGAATAGAGAGTACAATTTAATGCATCATTATTTTTTATCGGTATTTGGGCCTTTTGGCTCAAATTTAACCAAATAAACATTCCTAATATTGAGGATTTGAATGTCTCATTTTAACTTGAAATAAAATTTAAGAACTAGCTTTGACTTGTGATACAATTAAAATTTTAGTTAGATTTTGAAATTTGTAACATTCAATTCTGGATATCTGAAGACATTCAAATATAATCAAATGCATCATTCTATTTATTAAATTTTTTTAGGTATGTAAAATTTTTGCTCTGACTAATATGCTGGGGATTTTAATAGCACTTTAACCTAATTAACAAGAATTTCTACAAATTTATGATATTTTATTATTATGTCTAATCTATACGTGATTCTAACCCTCAAAATTTCATTTGCAAATACCTCATCAATCTAATGCATCATTCTAATGATCTAATCTCTTACCGAACCTTCATCAAAGAACCAAACAAAGCGAAAGGATAAGAACATATCCAAACAAAGCCTAACCGACAAGTAGTAAGTACATCATGTTCATCGTCCCAGTCAAGCTCAACTGAAGAAGAAAGCAAACTACCTTTGTCCTCTCCAAACTTTGTGGGACACGCGTCAATCAACTGTAGCTCCCACCACACGTTCACGCGCTTCGTCTCTCTCTCTTTTTCTTTCCTTTTCCAATTCCGCGGGTCCCCAATGACATTTAAGCCCCCAATTTGGCAATTTGCAATGGATAAAACCTCATTCATCAATCCCAACCTTCCCCAGATACATACTCTTCGTTTTACAAGATATTTTCTTGTTTTATTGAATTTAATCCCTCAAATTTTAGCTCCAAAAGTCTGTAATTTTATGATGAGTTTTGACCCTTGTTTAATGGGTTTTGTTTGATCAGTATTTTTCTTGTGATCAAGGGGTTTCTTTAATTGAATTAGTCCAAGTATATGATGGGTTTCTTGAATTTTAGTCAATATCTTAAACCCAAGAAATTTCCAGGAATTTTCAATGGACTTTGTATTTTAGTCCTATTTTTCTTCTTATATAATAGTCAAGAAATTCTTCAGAGCCCGTTTAGTAAGCAGCCTTATTCAGAAATTCCTCATGATTGGGAATCCAAATATGACACTATCCACATATTTAGGAGAAAAATCCAAGAAAATGTTGTTGAAAATGAAGGTTTAGGAACAGATTGGGGTGCAAAAAGGGATCCAACAATATGCTCTGGAGTGTACAAACATAAGGATTATGGAAGTAAATGTGAATATTTGAGAGCTAATCCACAGTGCAATTCAGGAGGGTTTTTCAATTACATTTACTTTTTTTACTGTGATTGTGAAAAATTTACTGCTTTAGGTTATATTGCTTTGGCGATTTGGTTGGTAACTTTGTTCTATTTATTGGGTAATACAGCAGCAGATTACTTTTGCTGTTGTCTTGAAAAGCTCTCGACTTTGTTGAGGTTACCGCCCATAGTTGCAGGGGTGACTCTGCTTCCTTTAGGGAATGGGGCACCTGATGTCTTTTCTAGTATTGCTGCTTTTGTAGGCCGCGATTCGGGTGAGGTCGGGTTGAATAGTGTGCTTGGAGGGGCGGTTTTCGTCACTTGTTTTGTCGTTGGAACAGTTTCGTTATGTGTTGCTGAGCAAAATATTCGGATTGATAAGAAATGTTTCATAAGGGATGTGTGTTTCTTTGTAATTGCATTGTTGTTTTTGCTAGTTATTCTGATTGTTGGTGAAGTGAGTGTTGGGCTTGCAATTGGATTTGTCTCCATTTATGTTGTTTATGCGCTTTTTATTGCTGCCACTGAGATAATAAGAAAGAAAGCTAGGAGGTTGAAGCCTGATTCGGTTGCTCCTCTGCTGCCCGTGAGGCATGGCATTGTTTCTATTGCTAATACAGATGAGAAATCTTTACGTGCCTCGCTTCTTGAGTCGAAATCTCCTGATGGAGTACTTTCTAGTGAAGAGAAGCTGCCTCATTGGATTTGGACTTCAAATGTGGCTATATACTCAAATGAGGTGGTGAAAAGTAGTGCTGAAGACGGTTCAGGACTCGTGTGGGGTTGGAATGAGGAGGATACTGTTGTAACTAATCAGCCATCTTTCTCCTGTTCCACCCTCTGTGCGTTGTTGGAACTACCATTAACACTTCCAAGGCGATTGACAATTCCAATAGTCGATGAGGAACGGTGGTCGAAGCTGTATGCAGTTGCCAGTGCTTCATTGGCCCCTATACTTTTGGCATTCCTTTGGAATTCTAAAGATGATACAAGTGCTCTAGACAAAGAAATTGCGTATGCTGTTTGTGTTCTTCTCGGTGTCATTCTTGGTGTGCTTGCATTTGTATACACGAAACCAGATCATCCACCTCAAAGATTCTTGTTTCCTTGGGTTTTGGGGGGTTTCCTCATGAGTGTCATTTGGTTCTACATTTTCGCCAACGAGCTTGTTGCGCTGCTGGTAGCATTCGGGGTTATACTTGGAATCAACCCGTCACTCCTTGCATTAACCATTTTGGCATGGGGCAACTCAATGGGTGATCTAATGTCAAATGTTGCAATGGCGATGAATGGAGGGGATGGCGTGCAGATTGCCATTTCAGGATGCTATGCAGGACCAATGTTCAACACTCTTGCTGGCTTAGGTATCTCTCTGCTCATCGGAGCCTGGTCCGAGAGACCATCATCATACATTGTCCCCAAGGATCACACATTGTATTCAACTCTAGGGTTTCTCATGTTAGGGCTTGTCTGGTCACTTGTTGTGTTGCCACGGAACGATATGCGTCCTAATAAGTTATTAGGGATGGGGCTTATGATAATTTACTTGGCCTTTCTTACTTTTAGGGCTACCATTGCCATTGGTAATGCAGCAATGGATCTTTGATCAAACATAGTTTGAAATAGAATTTAGGTCAGTTGTAGATAATGATGACAAATATTTCTTTTCTATTCAGACAATGTAGAGAGTTCTTGTACAGTTACAATTGAATCAATGAGAAATCTTGAATTGCCTAATACAATTACAAGTAAAAGCTTGCCTTTATCTGCGAGTGTTTGAACCGTGTTTCTACTTAATATCATGTGTTGGAAATGCATCATCTTTCTGAACTAGCTTGTCTTGCTGATATTTCGTTGATGCAGGAGCCTTATGCACTGGGTACAACATTTTTTTATGTTCTGGTTCTTCCCTTTTTTATTATTGACCCGTTATTGTTGGTTGAAACTACTATAAAAGTGGTGACAGTTTATTCTCAGCCACACATAAATACTATAATGATATAATTAGCCAGAAAAATAATCAAGTATCCAAAATAGTAAAGCGTAAATAGTTTAATTTTATCTAAATGACTATTTACTCTTTTGAGAAACAAGAGGAACTTTATTAACTCAAGACTGAAAAATATTAAGGGGAGCTTTGTCCACCCATATACTTGTTTGAGAACTAGTAGAGGCTGACCTAACTAGCAAATGAGTCGGAATATTAACTTTTGCAGGCACGTTCAAACGGAATTCCTAATTTGAATTTTGCATTTGTTAAGGAAAATTCTGATATGAAACCAAACCCATGTATACTTTGTGGTCTAAAACTGATCACATTATTACAAAATTGTCTATTTTCTCATTATGTGCTGATGTAGTCAGTTCTGTACCACATGATCCAATAAACCTGGTCTATATCAGAATTATCCGTTTGTTAAACACAAAAATGAACATGTTGCTGTAGTTTAGTGGTCAGTATCCCATGCTGTCAGCGTTGGAACCCGGGTTCAAGCCCCGGCAACGACGTTGTCTCATTATCTTATTTAAGCTGCAGAGGGTACATCTTCGACGTTGGCCCGTTAGAGGTCTTTTCTATTCCTTTTTTGACAAATACGCCATTGGTGGTCCAGACTCCCCAAGGATTCGGCCTTATCGCTCGTGGGCCCACCCATTCTCCGCGAATCTGATTCTGCACCATTAAGATCCAAACCCAAAAGGGTATGCTTCCATGGGCCAAGAACCGTTCCTTTAAGTGGCATCGTAGTAATTCCAATGACAATTTTGGAGATGGGAAATAATAAAGAGTTAAGTAAAATTGATTATAATTGGTTAAAAATTCAAATTTAACACTATTTATTCTCTGTTGGTATAAGAGATTATTTATTTATTTATTATTTTGTCATCAATTAATTGGTTAAATTTTAACTCCTAACTATACTCTTTGGAGATTCATAAAGAACTTATACATGTTAAAAAAATTTCATACATATTTCACGGTTTAACTTTTTTATATTGTTCTAGAAACGAAATGATGGAAACCCTTGGGCTGAATTCAATTCTTCTTCATACTCGCGGCTATAGTGATGAATGATTTTTTTAGACAGGTGTTTCATGCTTTCGAAGATGTATTAAATCTCATGAAATAAGTATTCTCTCATTACGAATATTTATTATAAGACTGTAATATGTGCTCTCAATATAAACACCTATCCCTATGCATATAAGTTATTTATTGCATAACATGTATCTAAAAATTATAATAATTGTTTAAAAAATACAAATTTTTACCGTTATTTTTTCTATCAACATTCCAGACTTTTTTTTTTATGTAATAAAAAAATAGTGTTCTACTACACCATAGTGGTACTCTTCATTATCTCCCGGGAATTCGATTCCTTGGTGTCCGATCACATTCGCTCCAAATTATAAAATCCTCGTCGAAATTGCTCCTCATTCATCATCAAATTCATACTGCAAATTCATCTGAAAGATCGAAAATTTATACGATGATGCACATGACGATGTACTGGGGAAGAGAAATAACTCTCCTGGTGGAGTCTTGGAAGACCGAGTCATGGACGAGTTACTCACTCACTTTACTTTTTTGTTTCCTCTTATCTCTCTTCCATCAACGCCTCGAATCTCACCGTTTCAAACTCAAATCCCCAAAACCGACGCCGTCTTCGGTTAACGTTCCTTTAATTTCTCGGAGATTATTAGGTGAGACTCGATCGATTAGGATTGTGGCGGCGGCGATGTTCGGAGTTACGTCGGCGATTGGATACGTGATTATGCTGGCGATTATGTCTTATAATGGAGGTGTTTTTGTGGCGGTTGTATTAGGATTGAGTATTGGATATTTTTTATTCAGAAGTGAAGATCTTGTTGTTGAGGATGAAGATGTTGCTGTGTCTGTGGCTGTTGAAGATAATAAATTTGTTTTTTTTTATTTTTTTTCCCCCCCCCCCCCCCCCCCCCCTCCTTATTTTTTGTTTCTGCATTTTGTTGTATTTCAAATTGCTTGATTTTTGCCCCTTTCTTTTGGATCATGGTGTGGAATGAATCAGATTTGCTTTAAAGAGTGATCTTTGATAGGTTTTGTCGTTATGAGATTCTCACAAAATATTTAACCAAGGTAAACGTTTAAACGAGATTGTGAAACACGTGATTACTTTTTAAGAATGGAACGGAAGATAAAACACTAAAGGAGGACATATGATTTAGATTGAAACTTACGAACTCTATAGTTAACGTAATCAAACTCGCGAGTTAACTAGTATGGTCGTACGAGTTTTAGGCTAACTTAACAATTATAGAGATAAAGATGGTTAAGAACAAGAAGCCTTTCATTATTTGTTTTCTTGAGGGGAAAAAACCAACCAAAGTTAAAGCTGTAATTGCATAGCCATCACTAGAATCTATAATCTATTGAAATTTGCAATTAACTAAAAACTTCATTCCAAATACTTAATCATCCCCCCAACTTAAGTGTTGCCCCCTTTTTGTCTATATGCAAATTTTCAACACAGTCAAAATCTCCATTGTTACCAAAGATTTTTCTACCTTTTCTGGGCTGAAAATCATGCAAAATGACAATTTTTTCATTATTTACAGCAACATTATAATAGCCTTGTCCATGAGAAAGCAACTGGACTCTTAACTTGATGTTCCACATTGCTCCAAGTAATCGAACCAAATGCATTCCAAGCTGCTGCCTTCTTCTTCGAAACAAAGGTGATGGTGTACGCCTGCTTCTCTCCGACTTTCTTGAACACAAGCTTCGCTGGCTTCACTCTCGCAGTCACACTGGAAGGTGAATCAACCGCGACTTGATAGACAGATCCGGCAGCTCCAACGTTTGTCAATACGCGAGTGTATCTTACAACTCTTGACTTGCCAAAGAGGACTGAGAATGAAGGATAGTTGAGCTGTCCAGGATCAGCAAACTTCCTTGCACAAGTGACATTGGGGCGTTTAACGATGGCTTGTATATGATCAAGCTCGTAGCCCAAGGAGCAAAGGAATGCAATGTAATCGTCTGGAGAGGCGTCATAAACCAGACCAGGAGATAGGGCCTTGTGAGGGTCAACATGGCCAGAGCCGTGAGCGAAGGGAGTGGAAAGTGCACCATCTGCAGCATCACGGAGAGGCGAATTGGTATTGTCTACTGTGTATGCCGTGGTCATGAGTGCAGATTTGATAGCACTTGGACTCCAATCTGGATGTGCTGCTTTGAGCAAAGCTGCAAGTCCACTAATATGTGGGCAAGACATGGATGTACCTATACATATAATAATTCAAGAACAAGTCATAATAAGGAAGAACACGACAAAGAAATGATCAGACAAGGAAATATTCAGATGACTTTCTACATGGGTTCTTTCTGATCTATTAGGAGGACCATTCTACAAATGCAATTGGGGGTCACTTAAAATATCCCAAGATTGGTTCTTGTCCTTGCTTATAACCCATATTCTGTGGTGTTATGGTCCCTAAATCACTGTCGCACCTTCCAATAGTCAACAAATTTCCACTAGTGTACCTTATTTTAAGGGGCATTATTAAGTGGGGTATTCAAACCATGATCCTTCCTTCCCTTTTTAGGTATACAAAGTTAAGCCAAGTCAGTTGACAGTTGTGTAAATCCCCCTACTCCAATTAATTCGGGCAGTACTAGGTAGCTAAATACTTAGCCAATTGATTGACTAAATTGGTGTAAAATGGTAAAAGATCGTGAAATCCCTTATACAAACAGGCAAAGAATAATATTTAATTTATATTTAATTTGAATTTTTAATCAATTTTAACCAATTTTACTTGGCCAAAAAAACATTAACCTTAACTTGGTATCAAAAGATCTGAAATTTAATACTCAAACCTCTATATAATAGGCTAAGATCCAATTGAAAAGGTAGGACAAAGCGCTATAGTGATCTAAAATTATATATAATCATGCCAAGCTAAAACTCACATTGTAGCATGTGCTTAACCTCACTTTTGCCAGCTAAATTAGTACTAACCTAACAAGACACTAAGTACACTTTAACAAGCATGATGACATTATTCCATTAAATTTCATCCATTTCTTTATCCTACTTAACTTTAATCATTCCCCAACCAAGATAACCACAATGATAAATATAATATGTCCTCTTGAGATCTACAAAATCAAATTTAATTTGGTTCTAAAATTGAACCCAAAAAAATTAGGGTACATTTTTATACAATTATCTCCAACAGAGATTTCTCAATTTAACCCATATCTCATCTTTCTCGCGTACAATTTGTTTTTCCAATTTTTCGATAAAAAATCTTAAACAAAAATACCAATCTTAATCGGTGCTATTTTCATTTCATAACATAAGTGGTTTAGAATATTTAGCAAAAATTAAGGAAGCAAACAAATAAAGTACTGTGTTACCCAAAATATCAATATTAATTTCGTAAATAAAAAGTTCTAGTAGTGTTGGAAATATGCTTACCAGACACGATGTTGAACAGAGTCTTTCTAGAGTCCTTAGTAAGTCCAGTGGGCCCAACAGAGCCAGACCAAGCAGCCAAGATATTCACACCAGGCCCAATAACATCAGGTTTCAATATCTGTGGAGTTATCATATTAGGCCCTCTCGAACTGAACGCCGCCACCACCGGCGACGGTTTCACATTCAACACCGTCCCACCAAAGCTGAGCACCGCCGTCGCCTCCGCCGCCGTCTTCACATATTCCCGTATCAAATCTCCCATCTTCCTCCCCATCGCCACAGCCGGTAACAGATGACTATCCGCCACCAGCTCCTCCCCACTCGCCTCCGTATTCGCCAATATCATCCCGACCCCACCAGCATCCCTCACCACCGCCCCCTTTTCTACCCTGGCATTAACCCCTCTATCACAAACCACCACTTTTCCAGTCACATGGGTCGGGTCAAGTGAACCCGGCATGCACAAATTACTCGACCCACCTTTACTATAAACCAACCCGACCATTTTAGTCCCCATTCCTTTCCCACTATATAAACTCACTCCGGTGAACTTTTTCCCATTTCCTAAAGTAGCAAAGGCGGGAAAATCTCTATCAATTGTGCCGGCGCCGACAGTCATTATCCATGGAGCAGTATTAGCTAAGGAGGCCTTACTGGGACCACTATTACCAGCTGAACAAGAAACGAAAATCCCTTTCTCAATAGCAGTAAACGCACCAATTGCGATAGTATCGCGATAATAAGGACCCGAACCACCACCTAAAGAAAGGGAAAGGACATCAACGCCGTCGGAAATCGCTTGATCCATTCCTTTAAGGATATCGGAACCGAAACAACCGGATTTCCCGCAGACTTTGTAAGTGGCGACACGGGCGTGTACAGCCATCCCTCTTGCGGTTCCAGTAGCGTAGCCTAAAAGGCTAGCGTTAGCTACATTAGATCCAGCGGCTGTGCTTGAAGTATGAGTGCCGTGACCGTCTTGATCACGAGGTGACTCCAATTCACTTCCCGGTTTCTCCTCCGCCGCCGCCGCCATATGGTAGCCTCTGGAGAAAGAGCGGGCTCCAATTAGCTTCTTGTTACAGTTAATTTTCGGGTTAAAATCCGCTGCAGATTCACATTGTCCTCTCCATCTAGAAGGGATTTCAGGCATACCCGTATCGTCAAAATTCTTGGACTCCGGCCAAACTCCGGTATCAAGAACCCCAACAATAACATCCTGAGAAGCCTGATTAAGCTCCTGAAGAGTATGACCATCCCATAGATTTAAAGCAGAGCCAAGCCTAAGACCAAGAAATTCAGGAGTACGAGTAGTATGGAGAGTATATATAGTGTCCTCATAAACTCCCAAAACGTCGTTGGATTGTCTGAGCGCCTCCACTTCCTCCGCATCTAATGAGGCGGCGAAGCCATTGTAAGCATTTTTATAAGCATAGATTAAAGATTCAGAAGAAGATTCAGATGAAGTAAGAGATTGGAGACTGGAACTGTACCAATCACGATGGGTAACAAAAGAAGATGGTTTCTGGTGGTGTTTCATTTGAACTATGTAAGTGTTTTTGGATGAAACTGAACATGGCGATTGAAAGAGAAGAAGAGAAAGAACAATGGCGAAAACCAAGATCGGAGAAGCCATTGTTGGGGTGGGGATAGAAGGGAAAGGGGGAGGACTGTTGTCGGATTTATAAAGAAGGAATAGTTTGCTAAAGGATAGAAGTTGGATTTTAAATTGCTGAAATGCCACTACGGTTTTGATCGTGGTTTACTGGTTTGTAACTCAATGTTTTTTCTTTTTCATTTTTTCAAGCTGTGAATTTAACTCATTTTGTTGGAGGTCGTGGCTCCTATGCGGAAAGGTAAATGGTCCGTATATGCAGGTCAAGTTGAGGGCCGTTGAATTATGTACTTTTTCATCTAACGGCTGTATCAAAACATGGGTATTTTATGAAATAAACGTTAAGAGTTTTTTTTTTGAACATCTGTTCAACGAACAAGAATAGATGTTCACCGAACAAGAATATGTGTTCACACTTTTTTACTTTTTAGCCGCAATTTTTCTCTCTCTTCGGTATCCCACCTTTTTGACTTTTCAGCCGCAACTTTTTTC
>JAOWBF010000027.1:11564456-11575446 GCA_028566175.1 Vinca major
CAAGAAGGGGAGTATAAGACCCACACAAAGGAACCCAAGAATATTCAAATTAAATCATTCTCCTTTGTGTGAGGGGGGTATCGAACCCACGACCTCAAGGATCGTGGGCAAGCCTTTGCCCCAATGGGCTAGAGGACCTTTGATGGGCACGTAGAGACTTGTCAGCCATCGGTCTGTCGTGATGGAAGGGAATGAAGATGAAGAAATAATTCTTTACAAAGTAGAAGACTTAGGGGATAAACTATGCAAACAGGTATTGTGGAACTCGTAATTTTTTATCACGTAATTTTTTATATGTAATTAATTTTTCGTGAGTAACTGTTTAGCGTAATATTTTTCGTGTGATTACGTGACTATGTGTTCATTTAATTTTAAAAATGTGTTACGTATTTTATTATGTGTACATTATATTGAGAAGCGTTTCGTATATGTATCGTAATTAGGAGACTTAAATTGTGTTTCATTTAAATGATGGATTGGAATTAATTAGAAATTTATTTGGAATTAGAATACAGGCGGTTCGCTGAGTTTGGCTTTGAAAGAAAGAAAGAAAAAATAAATTAAAGAGAAAGTTGCAGGACTTCGTGCATTGGGAGCTAGAGAATTTGAAAGAAAAGCCGTTTCTTTAGAAGTAGTGTATTTATATATGTTGCTTCGTGGGATTTGGGGATTTTATTCACAAAAACAGAACATAAAGCAAGGGGTCACAGAGAGATAGGTCTGGTGGGTTTTTTTTTGTGTGATTGGGAGTCATGCCCATCAATTAGATGTGAGAAGGGGCTGCATTTAGATTTTGGCCGCCCTGCAGCATGTTACCGTCCCTGGTTACGGGGTGTGACAGGTATATTCTTTGCAGGAACTCTTATGAACTTATAATTTCTAAGTCACAATTCCCAAATACAATAACTCAATTTCCTCTTTAGCAACTTATTCCGGGCCTAAAGGCAACAATTCGAGTATCACTCTCACTGTCTTATCAGTTTAGGCTTCGAAATCTTGAACTACATTCCAGCTAGTTTTAGTTTACTAGTGACTTCAATTCCAGGGATGTTCATCCCCGCTGGAGTTAGACTATTTTCATTATCGTACGAGGTACAACACCTCATATTTACTTTTTAAAAAATATCAATTTATGTTCCTCAACTATTTCTCTAAAGGTCCTTGAGGATTATCCAGACAGATCAAAGATCTTATAATCTTTCTCTCTCTCTCTCTCCCTATTCTATTTCTCATGGTTTCTTTCTTTCGCCACAAAATATGGACATGATTCATTTATGGTAAAAGATTTTCATTTTTCTTCACAAAACAATGCGGCATGCTCGGACACTTTTAGTTTTCAATTAGAATTCACATATAAAATACTTACGAGTCATTTACCAGATTACATTAGGGCAACAATAAATACATTTTTAACTCTTTGGGGACACCTAATTTAGAGGTAATTTTTGCAATTTTACTTAATGTAAAAATGACTAATTTTTTTCCTAGGGACGCGAACAACATATAGATCTAGCTGCCATTGAATATTCTTGAATAGTGAATGTGCCAGACTAATAACACTTGATCTCAGTTTATATTGGGTTTGAGTTTGGGTTTGGTGTCAAACTAAAACCCAAAACACATTTGGATAGAGTCTCAACGAAATCTAAATCTAACCCACTTATACTATTAAAATTTCGGTTTTGAGTCTGGGTCAATCTTTTGTGGGGTTTGAGTTTGAGGCCAAACCAAACTAAAACCCAATCCAAATAGACCTGGTTTTAGGAGGTCTATAAACTCTTTAACTTCCTTTACTCAGGGTTTGATATTAATTTCCGAAAATGGCCCCATCTCCCCAGGCTACCGGCATGATATAACAGTGAAAATGGATTGAAGGATAACATTTGATACGTTGGAACAGTTCAGTTGATAAAACTTTATGTTTTTGTTTCAAGATCGAAAATCAATAAACCGAATAGTTTATGATTATGGGTGTTTTTCTAAGCCAAATAGAAAAAAATTATTATCGACATAGAAGTATAGAACCCAATATTTATTCTTTCAAGTCATAAGTGTGCATTACTGCACTGGTCTTCTGTGACCCTGGACTGTAACTTTTGATAAGTCTTAATCCAATTTATTGTTTATTACGAACAAACTTCATATTATAAATTCATTTTTCCTAAAAAAACATAAAAAAAAAAACAAGAAGCGAGAGCTTTCTATTGAAATCTGATATGATCTCATGTATTAAATAGATTTTTTTTTTCCTTGTTTGGTTGAAAATATATTCACTTGTTGTGAAGTTCCGGTGAGGCATGAATTACTTATTGTGTAGTCAAAGTTCAAGATTATAAACTGCATTTTATCTAAATTTATGTGAGCAATATGTATACTGTCTCTATTTTATAATTTAAGGTTCTTTGATAAAAAAAATTCAAAAAATGTACATGAGTCTCGAATGCTAGTAATATTTAGTATTCACAAAACTTTTTCTATTGAAACACTATAGTTTGTCTTTGAATCTACAAATCTTTGGGCCGAACTCCACATTAAAGTTTGGCATGTGAAAATTTGTTCCGAACTCCGCATTAAAGTTGGTGGTCAGGAAGCATAGCCATATTGGTAGAACAAAAAATAATTGAAAGTACCTTAAAAGCTAAAGAAAAAAATTCTAAGGACACTTGGACATAAACAAAAAATAGTTTACAAAAGTTTCGTTGGGAATTGATAATTTTAGAATTTCAAAATATATATCAAATAGCACACCTAAAATATTCCTATGTTAATTTGTCATAGTAGTTGGATATGAGAGAGCTTAGGTTTGAGATTTTTGTCTTAAATTTTGTAAAAATTAAATTGATTACTAGTGAAGTTGTGCATAAAAAAGTGGATTTATCGTTGGAAGGATATGTGTCTAATATACCGTGTTCGGGATCTGTGAATGTTATCATCCACTATCACTACAAGAGAACAGTTATTTAGCAACCAAAATTAGTGACCGAATACTGACAGAACGAATACCCAAAAAAGGACTGTCGCTATTCCGTCGGCCATATCGGTCCAGTTGACCAACTCAAACTGATACATAAACGGTCGCTATTCTGTCGCTATTTTTCGGTGCCTGAATACCAACGGATTTTAACGACCGATTACTGAAGGAATACATAACGGTGTATATTTATCAAGTTATAGATGAAGGACAAAAAAAACGATGCCGTTACCGAATACCTACGAATTTTAATGACCGATTACCGATGGAAAACAAAACGATGTATATTTATCAAGTTATAGATGAAGGATATAAAACGTTGTCGTTTTGTTTCCTTTAACGACCGAATACCGACGGATTATAACAATCGATTACCGACGAAATACATAACGGTGTATTGTTATCAAGCTAAAAATGAAGGGCATAAGACGACGACATTTTGTTTCCTTTAACGACCGAATACCGACGGAATACATAACGGTGTATTTTTATGAAGTTAAAAATGAAGGGCATAAAATTGTTGGCAATAATTGGATATAACCTGTATAACAACTGAAATATATAAAACTCAACAATAGTTAGTGAACAAATGTTTACTAAACAAAAACAGATGTTTACAGAAAACTGATGATAAACAATAAACAGGTGTTCTCAGAATAATAACATGTGTTCGCAGAAGAAGAACAGGTGTTCGCTAATAAAAACAGATGTACACAAATATCTGAACCAAGGCTTGTGTTCGACACAATTTCTTTAAAACAGATTCACTTCCTCCCGGATAAGTGCTGGAGTTTCGTGAAATGTCTGTCTTCCAGGATACAACGGCAATGTAGAACTTTTTTGCACAAAACAGTTCCACCGGCGAACTAGAACTTAGACTTGTTGATGAACGCCGAAAGTTTTACAAAGAGAGTGTTTTTAAAGAGCTTCTGAAAATTAGTAGTATTTTCAAAGTATGAGAGATTGTGTAGGGAATCATTGGAAATAACCTCTATTTATAGTCTAATATGAGTAAGTAGATACATTTAGAGAATACAATTTATTGAATTCAAAGGTCTTTATTTAATATACTATTGAAGTATTTTCATCCTCTCCAAGATTATCCAATGAGTTCAACTATACATGTATCTCTCAAGTTCAAAGGTCGCAATTAAAGTCTATTCATTCTCATCCAATGAATCAGACTATCCAATGAATCAACTATACCAGTATCAAAACGTGGGTTGATCAGGCCCGTGAGTTTTGGTCCGGCATTACAACTACTTGAGAAACTATTTTCTCATTCAAATTAACTCCATTTCCAACAATAAGATTGTTTGCTATGGTTTATTTGAGTTTCAGTGACAAATGGTAGTATTGTAGTTCAGAAACCTAATTATGGTCGTGTTGATGTTCGTTTACATTTTACTTGAAGCACCACTGTTCTTATAGATGCTGATGGTTGGATTATTTAATTCGATACTTAAAATTTGTAAGTACGAATTAATAAACTACCCTATAAACATATTAGCTGGACCAATGCTGTAAACTTGTTTGAGAAAGTAAAGCCTTGGGCAAGAAGAGTCGGAGGCTTTAAATGGGGTGCCAGAAAGAGAGATGGGTTTATTAGGAATGGAATTTTTTTTTGAGAAGAGCGCCGTTGGCGGCGGATGTGTAGTGGTGGGGGAGAGGAGGAAGGAGGGCGAGTTGGGGTCATAGTTGATGAGAGAAAAAGAAAGATGGTTTATGGAAATGATGGCAGGGGTAGAATTGGAAGAGCAATTAATTTGGAAAAATGGTGGCCACAGCGAGGAGAAAGGAATTGGAGGAGTTGAGGTTATTGGTGGACATGAAAAATTAGCTATGGAGGAGGCAGAGCAGCCGTGAGCTGCTATGGTAGAGGTGGTTAAGAGTGGAAGAAGGTGGTGGTGGTGGAGGAGGAATGTTGTGTGCTCAGTTCCTTTAAGCTCTCCTTGCACACTCCAGCTTTGTATGTTGAGTCTTTGCTGGGATTGAGCTTGGGAGACTGTTGTGCATTCTGGTCTTCTAAGAACTCCTGGCATACTCCAGCTGTAGCTGTTGAGTTGCTGCTAGGACTAGTCATGAATGTGGAGATTTGAAGATGTGATAAAATATCTTGATCTAGTTTTGAGTTTAGCAGCCATGGTTGTTGGCGTAGCAATTGTGATTCGAAATAATAAATTTAAACATTTTCAATCTGAATTTGATGATAATATTTTTAACTCTAGTTTGTATGTTACATAGTATTGGGCCGTGAAAAAATGCCACATTTAAAAAATGAGTATAACAGTAATGATGTGTGGGCATACTAGAAATGATAGTGTGAGAAATGATATTATCCAAGAGAAGATAGGAGTTGCACATATTGGGGAAAAAATTATGGGGGGAAATTGCTTGTCCTGTTTTGGACACACAGAAAAAAGAGTGAGTGACGTTCTGTTACGGGAACTTGAAGGATGGAGGCATGTGGTTGTAAGAGGCAGGGGAGCTCAAAATAAGGTTTTGACCGAAATTATCAAGAATGATATGGATTTGTTAGTCTTGAATGAGGGTATGTTGTTTGATAGAAGGAAATTGAGGGAATGTATATATTGATTCATATACACGCGTAGTTGATCTCAACTAGTTAGGACTAAGACTTTTTTGGTGATGTTGTAAGGTTTAACTTAATAAAAATTAGACAAATAATAAAATTACAATGCACAATTAAAATAAAAACAATAAACTAAAAGTTAAGAATAAAAATACAACTCTACAATGCACAATTAAAATAAAAACAATAAACTAAAAGTTAAGAATAAAAATACAACTCTATGCACTATTAATTATACTAATAAGTATAATATAAATTATTTTGAATAATAATAAATTTGTCTATTTGGTATTTTGGTTTATAAAAATTGAGATATCAAACCTAATAATGAATTTCGATTTGATTCGATCCGATATTTCGATTTAACTGAATAGTGAACTACTCTAAATCCAGACATATACATAAAATCGCAATTTGATTCTTTAGGAATATTATAGACAAATAATCTTGTTTTGAAAATTATTTTTTCATAGCCCTAAAAAAACAAGAAAATTAATCTTTTTATAAACAATAATTCAAATATCCAACTTTAATTTTTTCCCCAACTCAAATGGATAAAAATAATCCACGTCACTCTACACATCATACTCGAGCTATCGTATAAGCAGTGAACAAGTTGCATTCTCCTACTGCTCAGTCCAAGATTCCTTTTGAATTCCCCATCACTGCACCATCCTCAAATCATAACCGTCAATTTCATCATCAACTGGGCCCAACACCCATTCTCAACGGTCTCGATTTATCTTCTTATACGAAACCCGACAAAAAAAACCACGAAATAAATATTCCTCTAAGAAAAAAGTATCTCTAGAGCTACAAATCCAATCCTCGGAGAAGAAGAATGGCTCGCCTGTCGTCGTCGTTGCTGTTTCCGGTCGCAATCGCCGCTCTGATCGCCGTCGCAGCGGCCATCGGCGATGGATCATCCGCCGTGTTTGAACAGGAGAATCCGATCAAGCAAGTTGTATCGGACGGTCTTCGTGAATTGGAGACTTCCTTCCTAAAGGTCATCGGAAACACTTGCCATGCTCGATCCTTTGCTCGATTTTCTCACAGGTGAATTTCTGAATCACTGAGTTTTATTGATTTTTGTTCTCAATTTGATGTTATCGGTTGTAAAATGCAATTTTCGAGTTGACTTTTGTCCTCAGTTTGATGCTGTTGAATTTTAATGGAAATTTTGATGTTTGTTTGATCCTTTTCCATGACAAATGAAGGTATGCGAAGAAGTACGAGACCGCAGAGGAGATAAAGCTGAGGTTTGATGTTTTCAGAGAGAATTTGAGGATGATTAAATCGCATAATAAGAAAGGACTCTCGTACACTCTCGGTGTTAATGGTACTATTTTTCTAATCAGATTTATTTGTTTTTAGTTTGATTTATCATTTATGATTAGCACGGTTCTTTATCTGTATGCAAAATCTTATCTATTTCGGTGCTTGTTGACTTCGGTTTAAGTTCAACTATCTGGATATTGATTATCAAATTTGAAGGTATATATATACAAACAGAATTGATCAGTTAAGCAAATACTACTCGATTCCTTATTATAAGTCGTTTAAGATATGTAGCGAAAATTAAGTAAGCAAAAATAAGATGTTTTTTAAATCAAAATATCAATATTACTCTCTTAAATATAATTAGTTGTATACAAGTCATATGTAAGAGAGTAATATTGATATTTTGATTAACAAGTACCTTATTGTTTGCTTCATTAATTTTCGCTACATGTACTAAACGATTTCTATTACGGAATGAGGTAGTAATATGTAACAACTTGATTGATAGAAAAAGTCTTTAACAGGTCCATTGTTATTGTAATCTTTCTTTCTGAAGTTATTTCATTTTGTGGCTTTTAGTTTTCTAATGTAGTAAATGGCTTTTTTTTTTTTTTCCCACTCTTAGTTGCGTTTCTCATGTATAAAGGCGTCATTTTTTTTGGTTTTGTGGATCAGAATTCTCTGATATGACATGGGAGGAATTCCGCAAGCATAGGTTGGGAGCTGCCCAGAACTGTTCTGCAACCACAAAAGGGAATCTCAAGCTCACTAATGTTGTCCTCCCAGAAATGGTACTTCTAGACTTTACCTTGTTTTTGTCTTTTTCAGCAACTTGCATTTGAATACTGGATTTTTGTTTCAACAAACTTAGCCAGGGAACAGGTATCTGAACTATAAGCTTTGGGTCTTTTGGTTTTTGGTGTGGTTTACTCTGGATAATAATAATTTGAGGGTGATGCAATATGATTCTAGCATTCCGTTCTTCTGTATTCTTAAAGGAGCTAATTTTGCTTTGTTTTTCACAAAAGTTCAGTCTCCATGATTTTTGGTTTTTGTTTTCTTCCAACCCATTTAGTGAACTTCAGAAAACTTGACCACTTACTCAAGAAAATCTGTTTGTTGACTTGATTCCATTGGAGATCAATCTTTCCTACTGATTCAAATTGTATTTGGAATTTTTTTTGACATCTTGTAGAAAGACTGGAGAGAGACTGGTATAGTTACCCCTGTAAAAAATCAAGGTCACTGTGGATCTTGCTGGACATTCAGGTCTGTTTGAGTTTTGATATAATTACAGTTGCTAAGTTGGTATTACTCATAATGTTCTCAGGAGATGGAAGAACTTTACATGATTGCAATATTTTGTTGTTTCCAGTACCACTGGAGCCTTGGAGGCAGCTTATGCACAGGCCTTTGGGAAGGATATTTCCCTTTCGGAGCAGCAGCTCGTGGACTGCGCTGGAGCTTTTAACAATTTTGGTTGCAATGGTGGTTTGCCATCTCAAGCATTCGAGTACATTAAGTACAATGGTGGACTTGACACTGACGAAGCCTATCCATACAAGGGACAGAACGGTGTTTGCAAATTCTCATCCCAAAATGTTGGCGTAAAAGTTCTAGAATCTGTCAATATTACCCTGGTAAAATACTCGGCCAAGCAAACATCTTCATTTACCCTAGTATAAGTATATGGTTGCTGATTTTGCCTATAAATAGACAAATCAATCATGTACAATTTCTGTCACTGTTTCTGAAGTCCGCTAGTCCTAGATTTTAACACAGACATGTTGAATGGCTGTATAGTTCATTTTGTCTCAATAAGCATTCTTTGAATCCTTTCCCCCCCTCTTTTTTATCCTTGTAACCACAGGGCGCTGAAGATGAACTTAAGTATGCAGTGGGATTTGTTCGACCTGTAAGCGTGGCATTCGAGGTGGTGAGTGGTTTCAAGCAGTACAAGAGTGGAGTTTACACCAGTACTACATGTGGCAGTACTCCAATGGTGAGAGTACTACATATTAATGTGAATCGAAATTGCCAAATAAATTTTTTCATTCTTGAATCATGATTGAACTTAGATGGTCGGTTTGATATAGACCATGAGAACACATCATATCGGCCAGTCTTTTAATCTATTTAAACTTCTAGCTCCATTAATCAGATTAGTCCCCTTGGTCCTGGTCATGGAGTAGTATGTTCCTTCACTATCTCAGAATGAACCAAAATCAAGCAGCCAAATAAGTTGTGCATCATACCCATGCATTTCCTTTTCCATAGAAGACTAGGGAGGATTAGGATTTAGGACCAATGTCTCTTGCAAAAGCAATCTCTAATCTGCTATCTCGGTAATGGCAGGATGTAAATCACGCAGTAGTTGCTGTTGGTTATGGTGTTGAAAATGGTATCCCGTATTGGCTCATTAAGAATTCATGGGGAGCCGACTGGGGTGACAATGGATACTTCAAAATGGAGATGGGAAAGAACATGTGTGGTAAGTTTCTCTGTCCTGTTCAACATTCATGCTCTCCTTTTCTTGGCATGTTGTTCGAAATCTTCATAAACCACGAGTTCTTCTTACATTGATTTCATCATATTATTGCAGGCGTGGCAACTTGTGCATCATATCCTGTTGTCGCATAGTCTGGCAAGCGCGGTAGAATTTTCTATCCATACACGAATTCAAGTTTTATGTCGCAAAGTAGATAATTTCTTTGTGTAGTCGTATAACTAGTCCTACTCCAGTATGGAATACATCTTCCAAACAGAAGGTCAAGGCCCTTGTGATATGAAGATATGATTTCAAGCTTGATATAGAATAAGACTCAGGAAAAGGGGAATCCTATTAATGTAAATTTTATATCTATTGGGGAAGACCCTTTGTAAATCCTTATTGTAATGGTTACTGTTCTGGAAATATCAAGTAATTCTGCCCTGTTTAATTTGCACCATCCAGAATCTGCTGTAAGAGTATACTGTAAAGCACCTGCTACTACAAAGTCTTGGGTCCTATTATTTCTATTGCAAAAATAACACCACGGCTTTAGTGCGGAACAACAAATATTTTGTATGTGCGAAATGGATTCTCATCCGTTAAATTCAAATTTTGACGGTTGAGATTAATTTAAAAAACACATATTTTTTATAATAAAAAAAAACGCATGTTTTCCGGACATGTTTTTAAGAAAAAAATACCTGCTTTTTTAAAAAAAAAATATTCTGCACATACTAAAAAAATCTATTCCGCATAGGAGCCGGACAGGCAAAAATCACTTCTTACCCAAAACACAAAATTAACTTTTCACTCATATAAAAAAATATACCCAAATTTAGCCAAAGTAATTCAGATAAACAAACTGCAATTTTGTTTTTTTTTCTTGAGGTACCAAACTACCAATTTAGTTTCGATGTTGATGCACCAAACCGATTGGAAAGCTTTTTCTTAAGACTGTTTTTATGTTCCATTTTTATAAATGTGATATGAACTAAAATTATTTGAGGAAAAAATGCATTAAAATACAACTGAGACATTTTAACATTTAATTTTCAATATCAATTAATAATAACAATTTTCCTATTTTAAAAAAAGGACAATTTATTTAAATTCATTTTTGTCGACAAAAAAAAATGAATTCCATTTGTGTAATTACTATCAGTAAAAAATACTATCTTTATAAATTTTATATTCATACTACTTTTGAACCTCGAATTCTCTTCTTTCATAGGCCAAAAGAAAAAATATGTACGAAATTAGAAAAATTGACTACAACAATTAAATTATTAATAAAATGTAAAGAGCAGCAGAAACGTTATAAGGATTTTTCGAAACAAGATTGCGAATTAAATATATTTTTAACGCAATCAATAACACAAAATTGCAGAATTTTCTACATGTATATTACATTGCCATTTTAATCCAATCGGACTAATCAGTCAAATATCAAACTACTGATCTTGATCTGAATTTGATACGAAACAAGTGTTTGTCTACACAGTGTGAAACACATGTTAACTGTCGAATCAAATAGTAAGAATTTTCTCTAATCCGTATTGTCCAACAGATAATTGCAATCCTCAAATTTTTAATTCGATAGTTAACATGTGTTTCGCAACGTGCACACCAGTACCCGTTCTACATTCTGCACACC
>JAOWBF010000027.1:11732493-11747867 GCA_028566175.1 Vinca major
GGTCTACCGCACAGGGCTAGGTGGAATGTCCCCCGGACTTTCCGCAATGCCCACAAGCAGCTTGATCTGATGACGGAGACACAGGGGGTGAGTTAAATTCGACTTTCTTGTACATTTTTATTAAATTAACTGTATTTTAATTATTATGTAAATTGTTTTACATTAACAATTAATTTTTTGTTGCAGTTCATGTGGAGGCCGTACCCTGATACGATCTACGCAGAGAGGGCGGCTACAGATGAAGACTTCTTTATGACTTGTCGAGCCCGTACCCCCTCATATGCTTCGAGATGGTTGAGTACCACTTGCCCGACAGGGTCATGCATCAATTTGACTTCCACCAGGTGGTGCCAATCCCGGCATAGGCGGAGGGCACTAAAGAGGGCCAAGACCTCCACAGGTTGAAGGCCATATCGTCAAGGAATTGGGAGAAAGTGCACGCCGAATACATTAACCTGTGGGATTACCGTGTCGATGCACTAGAGGGCGCTGCTCCAGCCACCGGTAATGTTATTGCCCCCACCCCGCGAGTACATGAAATAGTACAATGGCATTACCGTCCAGCGTATCGCGAACCCACAAAATCGGGATCTCAGGTCACTCCCGACGGATATTCAATCCGCAGCTGCAACAAATGACATTTTGGTAAGTTTTATTCGTTTCGTTTTCATCATAATTATTTTTTCCCCTGAACATACTAATTTTGATATTGTGTTGCAAGAGGAGTCGAACAGGTTGATGTTGGAGGAGTTCGAGAAGCCCACCCCTCGAACTATTGCCCAGTACAAGTCACTATCATTTGGGTTGCACAAACGATCAAGTATGCCTTCGCAGCGGCTGGGAAGTCGGTGTCTTGCAGATCATAGACTGTCGATATGGCTGCAGCTGTCGTCCTGCAACCTTCCGTACGACCGAGATAGCGTGTTCAGGGTAGGGCTGTGGTTGGGCGGCAGGGCACTCGCAGGAATCGGCAGGAAACTCAAGAGCTTATTACCGCTAGGCGCCAGAGACATCGTGGCGGTGAGGCAGGACCGTCGCAAACGCTGCTTGAGCAAACTGCTACTACTCCTACTACATTCCAAACTCAGGGTGATGCCCCCACTGATTTTGATTACCTATATCCGAGCGTTGATACATACACTCCTAGTACTCAATTTGGTTGTGATCCTGGCGTTGGACCCTCTTTATCGGGGCATGAAGAAGTATTATTCGGTGCGATGACCTTGTACAACCTGGGCCTGTAGCAGACGCAGACTCCACAAATGCAGACAGATTCCCCAGACGAGCCGTTACAGATCAACACCCATAGGACAAAATTCTTTGAGACGGAGTATGGTAGTGTTGTCCGAACCAGGACCGGCCACACATACTATCTCCGGGTTAACCCGAGAACCACACATATATACACTCCTTCCAATCATTAGATAGGATTTGCTTTATTTAATTCTTGTAAACAATTTTTTTTATGACATACACGATTTGTTTGTTTTTTCATTGTTCTTACTTTATTAATAAATTCGATTTTTCATGAGTAATTTTGCGTGCACGTATTTTGGTTAATATTGTGCCAAAGTTCTTTATTTTGTTGTAAAAAGACTCATGTGTCTCAGGCAAAAATAGCCAGCAGCAAGGTTAAAACGGAAGTGTCACTTGGTATTTTTTGCCCATATGAGAAAAAATCAGTTTTCACTTCTATTTCGGGATCGAAACGAAATTTCCACTTCCGTTCCCGATCCAAGAACGGAAGTCTCACTTCTGTTCCCCTCTTGTTCCACGTCATCCAGTCACGACCTAGCTACTTCAGTCAAAACGAAGTCCGACTTTCGTTCCGTTCCCTTCTTGTTCCACGTCAGCCAGTCACGACCTATCTACGTCAGTCGAAACGGAAGTTCGACTTTCGTTTCTGTCCCGAGACAGAAGTGAGACTTCCGTTCCAACAAAAAATATTAGTCTATTTTTTTTAATGTCATATTTTGTGTTTTCTACTAAATCGGTGCCAGTTTAATGACAAAGTCTATAGATGGACTATCAGATCAATAAATTTACTTCTGAAATAATTTAAGTCTAACACCAATTATTTTATTCAATGTCCCATAAATATTCTATAATGGAGCCGTGGCGGCAAATTGCGGTGTTATTGCACAAATCGCTGCTGCTGACTCTGACACGCGCGTAAAAGAGCGTTTATCAACGTTCATCGTTTTGCCCTTTATAAACAAATTTAAACAGACTGTACCCGCGATCCACGCTGAACTCTAGCACGTCTTCCCTTCCCCTCCGCCGTCTCTCTCTCTCGCTCTCTCTCTCAATAGATCAGATATACACGTATGGGTTGGTGTATTTACACGCTAACACCAAACAGTCGTTGAACTTTGCTCAAAGTGACTGCTTAACCTTTTTGCCCTAATTTAATACTAATTACCACTTTTCAACTTCTAAAATTAGATATTCCTTTATATATGTGAAGGTTAATTCTTTTTCAGTTCACTTTTTACCGTTAATGAAACTCAAATTTATATGGAGGAGTGAATTTGTTGTAGGATTGGATCTAATTTAAAAGCTGCTGTAATTTTGAAGTTTGAAGTGAAGTTATTAAAGGTTGGAAATTTGAGTTCGAAGTGTTGATAATTTGTTGATTGTTTACTTTTGATTTTTTTTTTCCTTTTCTAAAATGGTGTGTTTTGAGTATTGCAGAGAGTGAAGAAGGTGGAAAAGATGGCGGCTGAGAACAAGAGGTTTCAGCTAGGGACAATTGGAGCTTTGTGCTTGTCGGTGGTTTCGTCTGTTTCAATTGTGATTTGTAATAAAGCGCTTATGAGTACTTTAGGTTTCAATTTTGGTAAGTTGGAGTTGGAAGTATATTGCTTTTGATGCAAGTTTATCTGTTTCTTCTGTTGACTATCTCGGCTCTGTAACACTAATCACTATAATTATAGAAACTTACATATATCCTAAACTAAACCAGATAAACACCAGGTGTGAATAACTAATCACTATAATTATAGAAACTAACTTTCATATATCCTAAATTAAACCAGATAAACACTAGGTGTGAATAAGAATATAATTAGAAATGTTGCAAGGAGTGTTACAGGAAGTGTGGTAGAGGATCTCGTGTGGTATCTCGGATGTTGCTAATGAGGATTCAGTTGGCTGTTTATTGGGAAAATATTGATATGATTTTCATGTAGCGAATTAAGATTCGATTTTTTTTGTGATTTCATCTTGTTTGTTGTTTTTGTGAAATAAAACCAGTTCAAATATTCATGCGCCATTAATGTGATTTCTACATCTGGTAATATCATTTCAAGCCGTGGATTAATGGTTGTTTCTTTTTCTATGAAGGATTAAGAGGGATCTAGTTCTGGAGGGTTGAAATGTCTTCCATAATTGTCATCATAAAAGATGTGCTACTTTTGCATTTTACAAGGTTCTAAATGATTATATTAATAAAGAAAATGTGGTGTAAGTGAATTTTGCATCAGTCTGCTGTTCCTGAGGAGATATTCGTAGAATCAATGAGCCGCATATTGTGCATGCGAAACAATTTAAGAAGTGAGAATTGTTACTGTATATTTCACTTGCTTGTAGCAGCTTCATGTTCTTCTCCACAGCTTGCAATTTACTTCTCTTTCTCACCTTTCATTTTCTTATCTTTTAAATTAATCATTTTCCCATGCGATCCTTTTTTTTCCCTTTTGTTCATTGTTTCCTTCTGGTTAGCAAGAAACTAGTCAAACCACTGCACTTATGTCCAATCAAGATACCTTTTTGTAGATATTTGTTGGATCATTTATTTGCTTGCTTTTCAAGTTCAAATATCATACATATTTGAAGTGTATAATCGCCATTGTATTTGAAGTGGCAAATTGGTTTATAATCAAATTTCTTTTATAAGTATGATAAAATATTATCAGAAGGAAGAAGAAAAGGAAGTAATGGACTACTCAAGAATTCTCAATGTTTCTCATGCAGCTACAACTTTGACAAGCTGGCATTTACTTGTCACATTCTGTTCCCTCCATGTTGCCTCGTGGATGAAGTTGTTTGAACACAAACCTTTTGATCCACGAACCGTTATAGGATTTGGTATTCTGAACGGAACTTCAATCGGATTACTAAACCTGAGCCTGGGTTTCAATTCTGTCGGTTTCTATCAGGTAAACTTTATCATGAGAATCTTTGTTGAGTTCTATTACTGCTAATGAATCCAAATCTTTGCTTGGTGGAATTTTTCAACTGAGACTTCACAACTTTTGCATAGATGACAAAGCTTGCAATCATCCCTTGCACTGTAGTATTGGAGACCCTTTTCTTGAGCAAAAGATTCAGGTGAGCATAGTATGTTATGAACTGTCTTAAGTAGAGAAGTTAGCATGTTCAGTTGTGTGTTATAACCTCTATAACTGTATATTCACTTCTATAAGTTTTCTGTTCTTCTAGAACTGTATTTATTTTTTTCCTAGTACATTGTTATTGAATGTATTAAAATGGACATTTTCATGTCTTGCAATGTGTTTATTCTTTTCCTTGACCATTCTGTAAGTGTATTAAGTTGTTTTATTAGATTGTTTTCCTAGCCTAGCTATTGAATTTTTTTTCGTTTTTCTCTTCCTGCTTCTGTTACAGCCAGAGCATTCAGTTTTCTCTTTCCATTCTCCTCCTGGGTGTTGGAATTGCGACTATTACTGATCTTCAGCTGAATTTTCTGGGCTCTGTCTTATCACTCCTGGCGATCATCACAACATGCATTGCCCAAATTGTATCCTTCTCATGTGGCTCATTCCATTTATTTCTGAAAGTTCTTGCATATGTTACTGACAAAACCTTGATCATTTAAGCTTTTCTCTCTAGGGTTCTTCAACTAAGATATATGGTTTTACAAGCTTGAATATTCAAACAGTCTATCTCCGTCTCATTTATTATATACTGAGAAGATTAGGTCCTCTTAAGTTTTTTCTATCTTAATGTCATGATACTCAAATTTGAATTTAGGTGTTATTTAACTTGTAGTTTATGAGACATGGCATGAGATGTACCAGTGGACATTTTTCTTTCCTTTTGAATTTTTGCCTCAGACTTCTGAAATACTCCCCCCATCTACTTTGTACATGTACCAAATGATCTTTTTTCATGTCCATTGTTAGTTGTCTTTTCGTAATTCCAAGAAATCTTTATTTACTTTCCACCTTCACCCTTATTTATTGTCTTCAAGTTGGAAGAGTTTTTGATTAAATTAATGCAAGGACATTCTTATCTTTTAGTTTTATATTTGCTTGAATTTCAACCCCTAATCCTCGTGCATTCAACGGTTGGGACATGTAAAAGTGGAAAAAGGGAATAATAGAAAGATGGATTATGAGGTTCCCTTTCCCTGCTCCCAAGCACTTCATTTTAAAGCAATTAATATAAGCCAACAAGGCTGCGACTTGCTTTTGATGTGAAATCATCTTGCTTGTTTATCATCTTAATCAGCTTCTTTCAGATGACAAATACAATCCAGAAAAAGTATAAAGTTTCATCTACCCAGCTTCTGTATCAGTCTTCCCCTTATCAAGCAATGACCTTGTTCGTATCTGGTCCATTTTTGGATCGGTTTCTGACTAATCATAATGTGTTTGCCTTCAAGTATACACCTGAAGTGCTGGTGAGGAGAGATTTCTTGAGCAGTAGTGCTTTGTTCTTTCATGAATTTAATTTTCAACCTAATGTTTTTTTATCAACATTGCAGGCTTTTATTGTCCTGTCCTGCTTGATCTCTGTCTCTGTTAATTTTAGTACATTCATGGTAATTGGAAAGACATCTCCAGTCACATATCAAGTTCTTGGGCATCTGAAAACTTGCCTTGTACTGGCATTTGGTTATGTTTTGCTACATGATCCTTTTAGCTGGAGGAACATTTTTGGAATTATGATTGCTCTAGTTGGAATGGTCCTGTATTCTTATTGTTGTACCCTTGAGAGTCAGAAGAAAACGATTGAATCATCAGTGCTGCCTCAGGTACCGAACAATGTTAAATCTATTCTCTCCCAATGGACATCGTCTCATCTCTTTTCATTTTCAAATTTGAAATCTCGTTATAGATTCTTCTTTTCTGATATTTTCCTTTTCTTTTCGGCTGGCCAGGGGTCAGGGGTGGGGTTGTCGTTTCTGCAAAACTCTTTATTGAAGACTCACTTGTCTGTTTCTTATCAGGCTAAGCAAGGTGAAGCTGACCCTCTAATACATAAGGAAAATGCTGCTGTGGCTGATATTGCCATAAGGAAATCCGACAAAAACCTGCATGCTTGAAGCTTCGTGCTTTGTGGTTATTATGTACACAACTGGAGTGAAGCAATTTGCAATATGGGGAAGTTGATGTAATAGCAGTGCAAGTGGTGAGGCAATGGCCAAAATTTCCCCTGCAATATAAGCACCTGTGAGTAGCAAAAGGAATCTGCTTGATATATCTCTCCAGTATATACATCTGACATGCCAATGATATTTTGTTCCGAGGAATGCTCACATTTGATTTTCCTTTAGTTTTGAGAAATAGACACAACTATCATATCACTTACGAATATAACGTGTAATTCCTTAACAGAGTCAAATCTACAAGCAGTTCCTTAATAATTTGCATAACATGATTCTCCTCTTTCATTTCATTTCTTTGTTTTCTTGTGCAAATAATAAGTTTTTTCTTGGGTAATCCTGAATCTTTCTTTTGGTACAACTCCTGCTGCATGGGAAGAGGTGTTTTCCCTCTTATCTATATACTCTGTGCATTCTTTCTTATCTATCACTTATGACTTACAAATTAAGAGGGAAGGATGTGAAGTTTATAGAACTTCCCATCATAGGACGTGCAGAACCTTTCAAGCTGATTATACTTCCGTATCTAAACTTTCCCAATCAACAGTCTTTAATGTGAGACATGATTTATACTAATTCATGAATTTTGCTATGCTAACCTTATGAGTTAGTTACGGTAATTTAATGACTTGTATAGTATTTCCCCCCATCCCGCTTTGGTAACTCAAACCACACCAATCACCATTAATCAATTGACACCACTTTGTGCAATGTTTTTCTTTTAATAGATATGGGTTGTCCTAGTTAGAATATATTCAGGATAAATTTGATAATGCGACATGAAATCGCTTATTTGGTGACTCGTAATCTTATCAGGAACAAACTGTCTTGATCAAAAGTAAAACAGTTGAACTGAGCTCACTTTGGATTTTTTTTTTTAGGCATGCTTAGCAAGAAATTATTGAGGGATGGCGAAAGGCTTGATAAAGAAACATCTAGATCTCATAAAGAAGCTGCAGAGCTTCAAACACTATCCATACAAAATTTAAGGCCATAACCACTACATTAGTAAAGCTTAATTAATACATTCCATTTTCCTACATTCTCTTAATTTCTAACTGCAATATAGACAGCTACTTGATGCATTATGTCTTGAGCTTCTCAAAAAACGGATCTTGAAGGCATTGCAGGTGTTGATGTTGCAGGTACTGCAGATCCAACATAACTGATGTTTACTTCTTGAGGAAGAAGATGGTATCTAATACCGATATTTTCAAAAATCTCCTTGAGAGCTAGCATCAGTACTGTTCTTCTATTCATCTTCTCCAGGTAATCTTGGAAGTTCATCTTGTGATTCACGAAAAGAACCATCTTCATCTTGTTCATATTCTCGATTTCTTTTACCTGCACACTGTGATCAGGATGCCAGTAATGCGCGTTCTCGTCTATATACCTGCAGTTCATCACAAAAACAAAACAAAGTAGCGACATCTCTGTAAGAATTTTGTATGATCAACCCACCTTTTATTGTTAAAAGTCCGGAAGAACTTTTAGAAATAAACCGTGGATCTTCTAGTACATTCTCTTGTACATGTTTGGTACACAAATAAACTTATTCGACATGTAGCAATGTCCAAACAACTTTCCGATCCAATGACATTGCTACATGAGGAGCGATTTAAGTGGTGCACTGTAGGATGCAGTAGAGGATCTGGAATGGTGAAAGAACACCCCCAGATGAGGGATAATGAACTTACTCCTTTATTCTGGCTTTCAGAGTCTGGATATTCTCATTTGGAGTAGAAACATCAATGTCGAAATTAACATTATCTCCCATTCTCTCGGGGCTCCGGTTGTAATTGGTTATCGCCTTTGTAGACAAAACAGAATTTGGATAGTATATCATCTCATTGTCATATCTTAAAAATGTTGTTTTCAAGATATCCATTTCTTCAACAACCATCTGCACAATTCATTCTCAAGAACATCAGAATTCTGGAGCCTAAACACGAAAAATACAGTACAACAACAATAAGAAGAGCATTAGCTTATTGAGATCGTACAATCACTCCATCAATAACACATCGATCGCCTACATCAAAGGGGTGCATAACAAAAACGAAAATCATGGCTTCAAAGAGAGTCCTGCAAGTGTTGCCAAATATGAAAACTGCAACCAAGAGTTGGGAGGAAAGGACGACGAGAACTTTGGTTGTTGCGAATCCCATTAGGAGAAGCCAGACGATGACGATTAATACTACTACAAGTGCAGAAAGAATTCTGTTCAGCTCTTCAATGGCAGTTTTGGCATCCTTCAATGAAAGTGATAGAAACTCCCTTTCCTTATAGATATTGATCTGTACCAAAGATAGGAGGTTAATAAGAGTAATCCAATGAGAGAAAACAATTTGTAAGAGGACGATTGGTTTCTATACCGCCCAATTTATTAAGGCCTCTTCGCTTATCTTTCCATCTACGGCTACTTTCTTGAACCATTCCCTCAAACAATCTTCATTCTCCTTGTTCATGAAGGGAGAGAGAACATCCTCTACAATATAACTTCAAATACATAGCAAGAAATCAACAAAAACCTTCAAAGATAGAATCATCAGAAGTTAAACAAAATTGCCCTTATTGGGCGAATTGAACATTCTGCAGCGGCTAGGTTCCCTTAATCGGGGTAGCCACATGCGATGAGATAACTTACTCGTGAATAGGCCCTTTAACATTGTGGAAGATTTGAGAGGCAGCTTCTTCGATTTCCAGCCTGCTAGTGATCTCCTTTTGTTCACTACTGATTTCAGGACCGTCGTCCTCGAGGACACTAGAAATAATAGACAATTTCGAGCTCCTAATCCTATCCATCAAATGTCCCATAGTTGAAACAGGCATTTTCCCAGCCTTCATCTTCCCAAGCTTCTTTATAGTCATCTCCTCCTCTTTCTCTTTACTATCTTTAATAGAATCATCCTTCTTCCATTTCGGAATTTTGAAGCACCAGCTACTACTTATCCCACCACCATTGCCGCGATTCTCTGCAGAGTTTATCCATTGAGGCAGCGAAAGAGTCCAAAGAACATATTCCTGAGAGATTGCTTCTCGAATCTTCACGAAAAATGTCTTAACATGAAAAGAAGCAGCAATTAACTTTACCAACAAAGTCTTGATCATCCACATAACTGCCCCAATTAGAGTAGCACCAAGAGCTTTAGTAATATACTTCAAAACTCGAGTAGTCTTTCTTGATCTCTCAACTCCACGATCAATCAATAAAAACCACGACAAAAGAACTAAAGCTAACCAAATCACTACTCGAACACTTTGTTTTACACCATGGACAAAGTAAACAACTTTCTCATTGAACAAAAACTTGCTTTCTATCAAGAAAACTATGAGGTCTTTAGCCCATCTTGTCACTAAACGCCCACATAAAAACACAGCAGCCAAAACACACCATCTCCAAATTTCTAAGCCCCAAATGACATGGGTTTTCAATTTATGAACATATAAACTAGCAACTAACAGAATCATTATCCCAAAAAAAATTACCCACTCAAGAATCCCATTAATGGCTTTTAGAGTGATTTTACCTCTTTTCTTGGACTTTTTAGAAAGAGGGGTTTTCTCATTTTCCTCATTCTTCTTGTTCTTCTTCTCCTCCCCATCTTCATCTTCAGTATTGTCCTCATCTTCACCTTCATCTTCTTCATTGTGCTCCCTTGCTGGGGGTAGAGTACCAGCTCTAAAAGAATCAATCCTTCTAGAAAGGGAAGAAAATGAAGTCTTGGAAGAAAATGAGCTTGAAGATTTTAAGGCTGTGGTTGGACTTGGGGGCTCAACTTCAAGAACCCTTGATTTTGGTTGTGAATATTTAGCCCTTCCAATAGATGGTGTTCTTTTAAGTTGTTGGTTCTCTGTTGAAGAATCAGGGGAAGTGATTTTTGAAGAAGTTCTTCTCCTCAAATACTGAGAATCTTTGATTGAATTAGCTCCATTGGTACCCTTCTCAGATTCACTTGTATCTTCTGAGACTATAATTGGAATTGCAATCTCATCTCTACTTTTTCCACTTTCCATATTATTCTCTTTACAAGAAAGAACAGAATATTGGAATCAGATTTTTCTTTTTTTGCTTTTGCTTTTTTTCCCACTATACTTTTAGCAGATTATCAAGAAAATGGCAGCTTGGAATTAGCTAAGACGGTCTTGAGAAAAAGTACGGGTACAATGGAAAGGACAAATTATTTAAGAGAAGCTAAGAGAGACTATTTTGCATGGGTTTTTAGGAAAAAAATTGCATGTGAAATGCTTTAAATGGGTGAAGATTTATCAATAAGAGCCACCAGTGAATACTGAGTAGTTGTGCTTCATTTAGTTTCCAGTCCGGTTCCTGTGCGGAACGCTAAAAAATCCACACGTGTGAAACACGTTATGAGTCGTTGATTTCATTTTTAAGTTGGATCAATGGCTATGATTTAAAAGATAGTTAAAATGGTACATATGTAATTTTATTAGAAGAGAGAGAAAATTGCGGCTGAAAAGTCAAAAAGGTGGGTTACCGAGGAGAGAGAAAGGTTGCGGCTGAAAAGTAAAAAAGGTGTGAACACCTGTTCAAATTCGGTGAACACCTGTTCATGTTCGGTGAACAGATGTTCAAAAAAAACAAATTATCAACGTTTATCCCTAAAATACCCTTGTTTTGATACAGTCGTTAGATGAAAAGTACATAATCCAACGGTCTTCAACTTGGCCCGCACATGCAAAACAAAAACTGTTTCGCATAGGAGCCGTGGTCTTTAGTTTCAACCTATGTACTCAATTTTACAGCGAAGGCTTCTTCCATTGCAAGGAGATTTCGAATCTTCTAATACATTTTTTAGTATATTGTGTATATAAATATATTACACAATATACACTTTACTCAAGTATTCACTTAAGTAAGAGTGAGTTTCTCTCTGTTAAGTTCGCAAGGGCAACCCAGTTGATTTTGAGGTGGTAAATTATATACAAGTATGCAAGATCGAATCTTAGCAATTGCAGCGTGAAAATTTCAACCCTCTAATGTGGGGGTGGCTTCTTGTGGTGGGATAAAATAAATTTTTCCACCTAATTGAACCGTTGAATCGCCTTAATTTATATCTTTCAATTTCTCTATCAAACTAAAAAATGGATATGTGGACGGGGTTAACACTTTTTAGTGCACAAGATTCTCTCTGTTAAAAAAAAGTGAGATTAAAAAAGTTGAAAGTCGGATTGAGTAGCAATTGGTCTTGGTCAAAATGGGAATACCAAGGGTGTAAATGCACTGGATTTGGCTTGAAACTGAGCATTTCAAGTTGTATAAAAATAATTTTTTTTGTTTTTTTTAGGAAAACAAATGTAGACTTGCAATAAAAAAATTGAGTTTGATAATAAAGCAAACCAACCTAAATTTGTTGGGTTTGATAATAAAGCAAACCAACCTATTCAAGGCAACCCTTAGTAAAGATGAGCGCCAAATTTAAATTTACCAATTCAAACATTTGTATTTGGCCTTTTCAATTATTTAGAACCCAAAAACTCCCCGTCAAATTTGAATTCAAACTCAGAATTACCGAATTTTAATTAAGTGAATTGGTAAATTTGGAATTAGGTTTTTATCAAATTGACCAATTTCACAAACCAAACTTAATTGAGCACCGAGACAAATTCAAAATCATAAAAGAATATAAATTCAAAAAATAAAAATAATAAATTAATCATCGTTTAATTTAACCATATTTACACAAAAATTGAATATTAAAATCGCAAAAATAACAATTTTTAGAGTTATTTACTTTTATATATCTAATATATAATAAAATTGATAAATTATAATAATAGTCAAATCGATTTTGTTTTATTTTCGACCCAATCAAATTCGATATAGTAATATCCAAACCAAATTAATTTCAACCAAATCTATAATGTGATTCATATTTATACCCAAAAAATAGAAGGAAAATATTACTACCAACATTGAGAAGATTCCAGAAGCTGGCAGGGTAAAATATTGCAGAATAATATATCATTACACATATTCATGGTCACATTTATCAATAAACGGTCCAACATATGGTTCCATTTTCAATACCTATCCAATACTACATGTGTTTTTTTTTTTTTAACAATACGTTTGAAATTCAAGTATGTTAGGTAAACTGTGTAATTGATTTAAATTTGGATTCAAATTGACGTCACAGATTTAAAAATTATTTTTAATTTTTATAAAGAGTCTAAAAATGATATTTTTACATAATTTTATTAAAAATAATTTATATTTGGTTAAGTTCATCCTTCCGTCAAAAAATAGACTGGTCAACTATCAATTTCAAATTTGGAGTGAGTCAACATTCTAAATTTTAGAGGCATTTTCGAAATTTATAGTAAACTCCACTTTCCCTAATTCAACCCACATTAAAAATTCGACCTGACCCATAATTATCACCGACCCGTCAAATTAGACCTGACCCATCATTACCTGATTCATAGATATCAGATTCATCTTGGAGGTACACCCATTTATTTCCATTATTCACTTCACACAAACAACAAAAAACTTTAATTCTCTCTCTCTCTAGAGAAAATCCAGCAAAACCTTAGGGAATTTTAATGTTATACTTTGGAAAACTTTAGGGAATTTTTGTGGGTTTTGGTTTAATTAAAAATCTCAGTAAGGAGTTGTTCTGTATTCCTCTTTTAATTGGTGAGATTTTTTGCTCTGTTTTTTAGGTATTTTTTTTTGTTTCCTCTTCTTGGTGTTGATTTCTTAAGCTCATATTTGCAGATTTACAAGTAATTTGGGAGAATTTTGATTAGTATAAATAGGTATTTTTTTCATAAAATTTGGTGTCTGCTTTTTGAGGAAATAGGTCTTTCTTGAGAACCCTTTTTTCTGTTCAGCACTAATGTTTCAGGATGATGGATCATCATCTGTAACTTCATCACCCTTCCAAAATTTTCCAATGATGTCACTTTCACCTGGGCTTGGATCTCCATATCCATGGCTCAAGGAACTAAAATCTGAAGAGAGAGGACTTTATTTGATTCATCTATTGCTTACTTGTGCTAATCATGTTGCCACTGGTAGTCTTGAAAATGCAAATATGGCACTTGACCAAATTTCCCATCTTGCCTCTCCTGATGGTGATACTATGCAGAGAATTGCTTCATATTTCACTGAGGCTCTTGCTGATAGGATTCTCAAAGCTTGGCCTGGCCTTTACAAGGCTCTTCATTCCACTAGAATATCAATGGTTTCTGAAGATATTCTTGTCAGGAAAATGTTTTTTGAATTCTTTCCCTTCCTCAAGGTGGCTTTTGTGATCACTAACCAAGCAATCATTGAAGCCATGGAAGGGGAAAAGATGGTTCATGTTATTGATCTTAATGCTGCAGAGCCCGATCAATGGCGGGCTCTTCTTCAAGACTTGAGTGCAAGGCCTGAAGGTCCACCTCACTTGAGAATAACAGGGGTTCATCAGAGTAAACAAGTATTGGATCAAATGGCTCACATCTTGACTGAAGATGCTGAAAAACTTGATATACCATTTCAGTTCAATCCAATTGTTAGCAACCTAGAGAATCTTGATGTCGAAAAATTGCGCGTTAAAACAGGGGAGGCTTTAGCAATTAGTTCCGTTTTACAGCTGCATACTCTTCTGGCTTCTGCTGATGAAATTCAGAAGAGATCTCCCATGATGGTGGCGAAGAATTCAAATGGTCATAATTTGCATAGGGTACTGCAGATGAATCAAAGTACTTTAGGGGAGTTGCTTGAGAAAGATTTGGTTACTGGGTATAGTCCCAGTAGTGATTCGGCTTCGTCGTCCCCTTTATCATCCACTGGATCAGCAAAGCTGGATAGTTTCCTTAATGCTTTGTGGGGTTTGTCCCCAAAGATAATGGTTGTAGCAGAGCAAGATTCTAACCATAATGGGGCAACATTAATGGAAAGATTGTCAGAATCATTGTATTTCTATGCTTCACTGTTTGATTATTTGGAATCTACATTGCCAAGAACATCATTAGAGAGATTCAAGGTGGAGAAAATGGTGTTCGGTGAGGAGATTAAAAACATTATAGCTTGTGAAGGAGCAGAAAGGAAGGAAAGACATGAAAAACTTGAAAAATGGATTCAAAGATTTGGGTTAGCTGGATTTGGGAATGTAGCTTTGAGCTATTATGCTATGTTGCAAGCTAAGAGATTACTTCAAACTCTTAGTTGTGAGGGTTATAAGATCAAAGAAGAGAATGGATGTGTAGTTATTTGCTGGCAAGATAGACCTCTTTTCTCAGTATCAGCTTGGAGATGTAGGAGATAAAGATTGTCTTTGTATGAGAAATTTTATCCTGAAATGAAAACACAGTTTTCTTCTTTAGACTCAATTGATGGATTGCTTCTTATGTCAAACATTTTTGGGCCTTTGTATTCTTGAATCAATCATTTGCAGTTCCTTTTGAATGTATATTTATTATGAATTAACAGCAGCAAGGTTTCTGATGTTTGTTACTATTCAAATTCCTATCCAGACAACATATACATTGGAGGAAAGTCTTTGGATCATTCTGATCTGCCACTGCACCTACGTTTGGTCACTAAGAAGTCCCCATTACAATAAATGCAAGGTGTGATCAACTTTTTACACAAGTGAACAACTCACAAAGAGTTTTACTTGAACCACTTAACTATCCCACAAAGAGTAAAAGTTCTTATAAATCTTACAAAGTTTGTTTTCTCCTACACAAAGT
This sequence comes from Vinca major, assembly GCA_028566175.1. Taxonomy (NCBI): domain Eukaryota; kingdom Viridiplantae; phylum Streptophyta; class Magnoliopsida; order Gentianales; family Apocynaceae; genus Vinca; species Vinca major. Next base: position 11,747,555 of record JAOWBF010000027.1, read on the forward strand.
GTTTCTCCTGCATAAATCTTACGAGTGTTTTCTAGCCCACAGAGAGAGGGGAAAAGGGAATAATCAAATATCATCAAGTGATAAATTTGTTACAAATATAAAGAAAAATAAATTCTATAACTCAAATGATTTTGATCAAACTTGTTTATCACACCCCGAATCAAACTTGTTTTTCGCACGTGAAGTTGATTACAAAGACTAATAAATGATGTTTTGAATGAGAGGATATTAAATGCACTTGAAGGAATAAATGTCTTACAAAAATTCACAAGTGGCTCTAGTGTGGAACGGGTTAATTCCGCATGTGCAGAAC
>JAOWBF010000027.1:11852440-11864050 GCA_028566175.1 Vinca major
CACTAGAGCTCTCTGTGCCAATGAAGCCTCTCGCGCTATTGGCAAAACTTAGGGTCACTCAATAAAAGATTGAGACATGTTTAGTATTGGGAAAGAACTTATTTGTAATAAGATTTATTGAATTACTTAAAGTGTCATTTAGATTTTAACTAAATTATTAAAATCAATAACGTCCAGAAATTGTACAACCGAAAGAAAAAAAAAAAACCCTAGACTCTAGAGCTCTCTATCAAGACAGAAAAATCAAAATTATAAACAAATCAAGGGGATTTTTTGAGTCATTGGATTGCAACATTTTAGATATAATGGGTGTAAGGAATACAGGTGCCACTGGAAGCTGCCCACACTGGATCATTCTGCTTTCAAGGATTCAGTTTCCCGCCAAGTATATTTTTTTGACTAAAACTCCTTAACTTTTTCCCATGAATCGCGATTTTCTCTCATCAATTTTGTCCTCTTTCCACAATTTCACTCATATCTTGTAGATATTTACCAAATTTCTCCCCCCAATCTTCAAAATTTCTCCATCTAAGATTGAGATTTTTTTTCAAATTCCTTAACTTTCTTCATCTCAAATTGATTTTTTTTTTTTCAAATTCCTTAATTTTCTCCACCAATGACGATGAAAAGATTATTGCAAATTTCATCAAAATGAAAGAGGAAAAAAACTTTTTCTTGAAGACACTGGAAGCAGAAAGAGTTTCTGTGATTTTGAACTTGTAAATCAATTCATTCCAGTTGTGTAATTTTAATTATAATATTTTAAATTGTAAACTGGTTACCGCTATTATGAATCGTCTTATGGCTATCACTTTGCATATAATAGCTATTAAGAATTTTTCTTATACTATTATATGTCATGTTAATAGCTATTATAAATTTATTTTATAGCTATTATTGTTCTAATATTTTATGAACTTGAATTCAAAGGGAGTTTATGATGATAATATCAATTATCTTAGCGAATTTATGTGAGATTCTAAATCTGTGATCATGTGCTCGTGGGCTAATAGCTATTACCATCTCAAGTTATATTTTTTCTTAATTTCATCTCAAGTTGAGTTTTTTTTCTTCTTCTGATTCCTTAATTTTCTTTATCTGATATTGGGATTTTTTCAAATTCCTCAATTTTCTCAATCTCAAATTGAGTTTTTTTTTTCCAAATTCCTTACTTTCCTCCATGTCAGATTGGAATTTTTTTTCAAATTCCTTAATTTTTTTCCATATTGAAATGATTTTATTCTTTTATCACAATGGTAATAATTATTGAGCAAGATGAATGTGGAATTGGTGTGGATCGTGGGTTAATTTTCCATTAAAGGAGATGAGATCGTGGAGGAAGATGATGAAGGAGACTGTTTGTGGATTTTTTGTTCTTTGATTCTGTGTTATGCGCAATTTTTCTAGATTTAATTTCAACGCTTTTTCTGACCATTGGATATCAAGCCATTCAATTCAGTGGTTATCACACCGTTCGGTAAGTGCTGAACAGTACTGCGAAACGGGCCGGACCGGCTGGCCGTACGGGCTCAAGTCAAAACGGGGCCGGGCGGAGCGGGCTCAATTTTTGCTGATCAATGAAACACATGTCCATACCCGCACCGCGCAAGGCCCGCGGGCTTTTCTCCAAATTTGCTTCTTTGCCTTTATGGCTTTCCAAGTGAGACATGGGAAGTAAATTTGCCTGCTGAAGAGGTGCCTCCGGAGATTCCTGAACCTGCATTAGGGATAAATTTTGCCAGAGATGGAATGCAAGATAAGGACTGGTTGTCTCTTGTTGCTGTGCACAGTGATGCATGGTTGCTCTCAGTTGCCTTCTATTTTGGTGCCAGATTTGGTTTTGATAAAGCAGATAGGTATAGTTGATCCTGATTAATAAGAAAGTTCTGATGCTTTTTGGTTTCTTTAATTCCTTTTAGCTCTCAAACATGGAACTTCATAGCTTCATGAATAGTACATGATATTGTTTGGTTACAGCATGGCTTAAAGTATAGGTTGTTAAGATTTTGTACGTTAAATATATAATAGTTATTTCGTATGATTTAATACGCATTATGTAAAAAGATTGCCTATGTGGGTCTTTGTCCTGTTAGAATGGCTGATACGATGACATTCTTTATCCTTCAGTAGTGAATTACGTCAATTTATGGTCTTGTGTCAACCTGGTCTCCATACTCCACTGGAGGCCTCTTCTGCTCATCTAACATAAATCAACCCTGAACAATAGTTTTGCTCTATTGTCTTAAGGGACATTAATAATTTGAGGACAGATGCTACAAATTTTTCCATATTTAAGAAACTGGTCTCAGTTTCTGCTCTGCATGTGAGTTCTGAGCAAGTGCCTGTTGAACATCATGAACACACTAAATCTCGAGCAACTTCGCAATATTCTGCTGGCAATTGTGGTGCAGGAGACGTCTCTTCAACATGATAAATGATCTCCCAACAATTTTTGAAGTTGTAACTGGAGCTGCCAAGAAACAGGTGAAAGATAAATCATCTGGCACACACCAGAGCAGCAGCAAGTCCAAATCAAGTTCAAAAACGGTGCGAATACCGATATTCTGTTTCTTTAAAACTTTAAACATGTGCTTCCTGGTTAGCTATGTACAGGTTTTGGTGCTTTAAATTCAAATTCTTAGGGGTTTGATCATGCTGATATTTCTTTAGATCAAATATAGACTGTTGGATTTTTTAAGATAAGGTAGTCAGCACACCTCTATCTATGTTTGTGGGTGTGCATGGCTTAAATCCTTTAGTATGTTGCTGCTGCTTTTGTTTTGCCGATTGTTTTTGAATATGGAACTTGATCCTGCCCTTTTGATTATACTTCGTTCACATGCTTGGTTTATGAACCCCTGGTCACTCACTACTTATAAGATACACAGGAGCTTACTGGCATTTGTTTGTGGCTGTGAACTTCAACTGATGGAAATTTATTTATTCATTTCCTCGAACCTGATGATTGATGATAATACCTATTTAGTAGTTTTAGCACAATTCTTTGTTTTCTTACAAAATGCCGTTTACTAAATAATTGTCTTCTATACATGCATCAGCCGCCCATTTTTTCTAGAATTTGGCTTGCACCATCCAATTGCCTAGCACCATCTGACCTTATGATTTATGATGAGTGGAAAAGTTTTTGTTTTGACTGTGACGTTTCCCATTTCCACATTTCCATAACATACAACAATTTGCTCTTGTTGATATGAAACACAGCGTGGTTCTGAATCTCAGCCCAAGTACACAAAGGCCTTAGTAAAGGATGAAGACGAGGTTGAGGAGGAAGAAGAAGTTGATGAGCACGGCGAGACCTTGTGCGGAGCATGTGGAGAGAACTATGCTTCAAATGAATTTTGGATATGTTGTGACATATGTGAGAGGTGGTTCCATGGCAAGTGTGTGAAGATCACTCCTGCAAGGGCTGAGCATATTAAGCAGTACAAATGCCCAACCTGCAGCAACAAAAGATCACGCCCTTGAAACATATATACTCATTCTCTGAAGGTGCTAGGTCTCAGTTCATGTATTTTTTTCAGTGCAAAGTCTAGCTAACCACCATCTAGTTGAGCATTGCCCCGTGTGTGGGAAAAGTGTCTATGCTATTATTACCATTTTAAACCTATTCTAGCTTTCTCGTTTTAGTCACCTTTTATGTGAATTCTAATTTGTTGTTGTTGTAGAGACATTGCAGCTGTAGGTATTGGCTCTGTCTGTGTGATTATGGTAAGCTGTGACAAATTTTCAGATCTCGATATGGCTGTGACATGATGATGTTTTCTAATCTGCTTTAAGGTGTATGCTCGAAATTGGTTTGGCTTTTGTTTTGATAGGGGCTTCTGCCATAATTTATTAGCGAAGAGCTTCAGATGAGTTTTTCCCATGATGGATGGCTGAAAGCTCCCATAGTGTCAGCAGGGCATATGAATTCAGTGGAATACGTGCAGTTAATTCTTCCTACGCAAAGTAAGTTAGATGATAGAGATATTGTGACTTGGTAATTTCTCGCAGTCCGAGCAATAATTGGAATCCAAAAAACAGCTCACTCAGTGGAAACCAATAACACAAAAAATTCAATAGAGGTGAACTTGTGTACCTCTTCTGCCAAATAAATTTATACTATAAAATTTTCCAATAACTTGTTAGTGCCTTTTTGTCCTCTGTGGTTGTTTATCAGTCGCTAGCCTAAAAATCCAATACACCTGAAAAATACGCACAATGGGTAATTTGTCATATAAAAAAAACAGCGAAATGATGAGAATGAAGGGGGATTTCAGTACCAGAGCAATGGCATGAGCAGCAATCAGAAGAACAGCCATCAAGGGAACAAGATCGAGCATCCATGGCCCCCCTGATGTCTCTGGTACCTTCGCCATTGTTGGGTAAAATCAACTACTATATCTTAGATCTTCTGGATCTGAGATTTGAGCAATTGTGGAGCTTTTTTGCTTTGTTCATAAATTAGGGCAGATTTAGCAAAATGTAGAAGAGATGGAGGAGAAAACATCCAATAGTTTGCTCTTGGGTCAGCCCAAAATTGTCATGCTACTCTGTGGCCCAATAAGCCCACAATTGCTTTCCAAATGTACTTCCTCGGTCCCAAATTCAACTTACAAAGAACAAAATTTGGTTGACGTAGTTAGTTCAGCAGATTCGCTATTTAAAAGAGGTTAGGAGATCGATAACTGCTCATGTATGAAGTCGTTATTCTGGCTATCACTTTAGCCCTTCGTGGGCTGATTCAGTGCAAGCAAAATTAGTCTAGTATGGTCTCTCATAGTTAGAACACCTTGTTTCGTAGCCGACCTGGTAGCAGAAAATTATGAAGATGAATTATGATACAAAGTGAAACCAGATTGTATGTGTATTAGATTCCTTTGCAGTACACAGGTTGCATGGTTAGCATAGGATTAGCTAGTGTTTAATATTGAAAACTTGCACCAGTAGTAGGTAAGACTAGCGCAATTAACGCAATTTGACTCGAAACTATAACATTTTATCCCTTGATAAAAAAATAAGTAAAGATAAAAATAAATAATAATAAAAAACCAGAAACTTCTGGATTTACAGATGAGGAAAAATCACACACAGAAAAGGCCGTGTCTTTTACCATATATTGCAACAAACTTATACTTGCTGAACAAGCCTCATAGATATACAAATAAGAAATTTTATACTTCCATAATTAATTTAACATGTATAATCTTCAAGTTTAATTCATCAAAGATGGATGTTCCATTGTCATCAATATCGCAAGGGCTTTGAAGCAATGTAACAAACAAACTCGCAACTAAGAAAAACCACATTGAGCTAGAAACCTCATTTTCTCATTTGGAACGACTACATTTGGGTTGCGAGTTACTTCTTTCCGACCTTTACCTTGAACGCGAGAGGATATGCTCCATAAAGCATCACCAGGCTGCGCTGTCTCGGGGGATGATGTAGGTAAGGAAGCTTTGCCACCAGTCTTTGACTTCATCAGTGGATGTTTATTCTTTTTCCCCATCCCGTTTGCAAGCAACCAACGGGATCCAGACTGCTGCTGAGTGTTGGATCCCCATAGCTTCTTTTTACTAGGTTCGGCCTTTAGGCCTGCTACATGTACTTCAGTTATTTTAAACTGCGCTATGTGATCTTCTTCAGGAACTATCTCTTCTTTGGACTGCTGCTCATTTACGGCTTTTTTGGTGGGCTCGGGCTCATCATCTTCATCGTTATTGTTCCTTACTTCTGAAACCGTACAGTATATTCTTGGTTTTGGTGGCACAAATACTCTTTCCACCTGGATAAGAGCAAGCATTGGTGTCCCGACTGGCTCATAGTTCCGGAATGGATCACGTAGCTGTACCATTAATGCAACAGTGAAATTGTTCCCCAACAAACCGGATTTTCTGCCCTTACCCCGTCTCTTCTCACCCTTTGATCTTCCATGAATCAAGTCAAGTGAAGAGGCATGATGAGCTGCAAGTAGTTTAGAGGTACGCTCACTGATATGTTCTCCGTCATAAACATCCCCTGAATCCAGTTTCATCCACTCATCAAGGGTCAGAGATAAGGCCATTAATCCATCAACATCGTCACCATTGTCTTTAATGTCCAAAAGCTGTAATCCACCAGCACCTTCAAGGCCTAGGGAACCACCAACACCGTCTCTCTTCCCCTCAAGTGCTGAAAATTCGCCGATAGATTGTGGACTGATGTTTGAAGGAGCGTCTTCATCAGACATTCCAGATTGTATTCTCAACCCTTCAATTGAAAGGGCTTCGATTTTGTCCATTGCTAACGGAGCAAGGTCTTCCAAGGATACATACTCTGAGTCCTTGTCACCACGAACGTTAGACTGAAACTGATTATTCCTAGGTCCGGAGGATTTTGATTTAACTCTTCCATGCTCACCAGATACACTTGGCCCAAATCCAAATTCATGCTGCACCAAATCTTCCCTGTAACAGGAACAAGAAAATTAAATCATCAATAGCAGTGAACAAGTTTGTTTGCTGGGGCTAAAATCATTTCTATTCTGCCATGGCAATTAACTCAAATTGAGACGCATAAAATTTTCATCTTTTTAAGGTAGATCGAAGTTCTTGAAGGGTAGTTGAGTTTTTGCTATTATAGGAAACTATAATGTAAATCTATTAAGCAGTGCCAAAATGCGAGTTACAAACCTCTGAGGTCCTTCTAGACCGGGTGCAGCATCCCATGCTATTTGCTGCATTGTCTTCCCAGTTACATCTTCCAAAGGCATCAGTTTATTTGCCTGCATCGAGAGTTTCTCAATTCCAACAGAAGCCAAGTGCTGCAATACGCCCATAACCCCAGATCCCATATCAGCAGGCATCACCACTGGACTAGATACTTGCATAATTAAGTTTCCTCCACTCTTAGCATTCCTGAAAAGATCATTATTCATGGAGCGCAAAAATCCGCCATCTTTGGTCTGAAGAAATGGGCCTAAGCCTTCTCCCAGACAAGGAAGCTGGTCGGGAGTTTGTCGGGGCATATCAATTGGACTTCCGAATCCACTTGAGCTGCTTAGTGGAGAGCTTTGAAAAGCCTTCTCATTCAAGCCCCATTCACGCATTAAACTTTCCGTCTCCAAGTCTTCCAACATTGAGACCTTTGATTTGTGTGACATTAACTCTGCTTCTATCTTAGGCAACCCTTCAGAAGTCTGTACAGCTGAACAAGAGTAATAGTCCTCGGAGAACAGCCCCCAAGCAGGATCACTAGGAGCAGCATAAACCATATCAGATTGGTCCTCATCAATAAAATTGAATAGGGAACTACCACCGGCTAGAGCATCCTTCTCAAACTGCCTTAACAGGAGTTCCCTCGGGGATTCAGGCTCACTTTCAGAACTCAAACCAAAGGGACTGTGCTCTACACCCAGCAAATCCAAGAACTCACTAGCTACATTATTGGTCTCATCATCCAAACATGGTGATTTTCCTTTCTTGGGCGTTCTATAATCAGATTTAAGCTCCGTGTGATTTTCTGGGTTTGAAGGTTCACTTTCATCTACTTGCGATTCCAATTCATCTTTAACTAGATCCGAGAAACTACTTAATTCTGGCTCCAACTTTTCCACCAGTGATTCTTCTTCGTGGACTTCAGGTTCTCTTAAATCGCCATCAATTATCAAAAGCTCATCGTGCTGACCTTCAAAAACTGAAGGATCATGGGTGTCCCCTTCAGGCACACACTCAACAGTGTCACTCCTTGTAGGACTCCCTCCTGTAGAACCATGAGCAGTTATTCCCGCATCTTCTACCGATTTTTCCAGTTCATCAGTGTCCACTTCCGCCCCTTGATCTGTTATGGAGAATTCAGCAATTTCACACTCATCTTTAACATTTTCCTTATCAGTATCAGGTGGCATATCGAAATCTGGCTTCACAGGCTCATTTGGTTCAAGGGAAATATCAACTTTTGTTTTGACAAGCTCAATTGGATCACATAATTTCTCTTCATCAAATTTTTTATACAGCATGTTTATTGAATCTGAGAGTTCAGACTTCGTTACGGGCAAAACCTCATGAAGATCCTTCACATTTTCTGTAGAACGCTGTGAGGTAGATGACCTAGTCGGAAAGCTACCTGCTCGACGTATTGAGCCCATGTCATTACTCTGATCAACTTGTCTCAAGAGTTTCGCCGGAGTTTCACTGTTCTGTCTGAAGTTCCGTGACACAGAAACATCCTTATCACTCCAAGTTCCAGTTTTCTTGCTCTCCATAATCTCGTATGCATAGCTGACATTCAGAATGGCGCCTTTAGCCCTACCTGATAACTTATAACTAGTTGTCCATTTTCCAGAGCTCTTCTCCTCTTCTAATTCTTCCAATGTCAGAGGAAGCAGCCTCGTGAGATCAACTCGATGCTTACCCAAGTCCACCTCAGGAGTTCCATAAACTGAAGCATACACCAAGAAATGCTTTGCATCATACTTGGCTGAATGATGAGGCCCACTCCTACTACCATACACCGAACAGGAAAGCAGCAACTGTTCCTCAAACTCAGCTACCCCTTGATAAACCTTAACTGGGTGAGTAACCAATTCTCCATCTCGCCTCTTCCAATGCACACGAACACTACGGTTATCAAAAAATTGCGGCAACCCTTCAACCGAATGTACTTGGAGAGAGAAACAACAATCAAACCTACGGTTTCGAACATGAGTTAACGACTTCAGACCCTTCCAGCTCCAAATGGATTTCTTTTCGTTATCCATTAAGTCACTGTTATCTTCTTTAATCTTAGGTTTGGGCTCCGGCAAATGCGTTTTTCCAACAGACTTGGATCTACTACTCGCTGTAGAAAATGTACTCCTGGGCCTGTTCTTATCCAAATAAAGGGCTTTGCTTATTGTTTCAAGATCATTCAATAACTTCCCATCTCCAGAATTCTCACCTAATTTCTTCCTAGACTCCACTTTTGACAACATCTTCTTCTACACAAAAAAAAAATAAAAAAAATCACATGAATATCCGAAATTACAAAAACCCGGCAACAAATTTAATTAACAAACCTAAAAAAAAAACTCAATTCAACAATTCAATTACTCAATAAAACACAAGAATCAATCCAACATAAAATAACAAAATAATATACAAGAATCATGGGTTTAGGGATTACCTTGTAAAAACACTAGCTGAAAAAGAAAAAAAAACAAACTAATTTCAGATAAAACCAAATTATATCATCGATTTCATCGCCATTGAAGCAAGAATTTGAACCTCTAGTTAATATCTCTACCAAGTATGATGTAAATGTAAAAGGGCATTTTCCATCTTCCAAATTCGACCAAAAAAAATTATGGAATAAGAGAGAATGATTTTCTTACAAGTAGAGGATGCCGGGAATTGGAGGCTTTCTCTGTCAACTCCGATCTCTTTCTTACTTTCTCTCACTAGATTTTGGCGTGAGTCGCGTGCTCATCTTCCATTTCAAAACTTCAAACAAAAAATTATACCCTTTCAAAAAGTTATTTCCAATATTAAAAATATTGTTTAAGTGTGATTATATGATCAGTCATTTAGTGTATTTATATGTATCTGTTTTATTAGTATATTCATTAATATTTCAAGAGTAATCACTTTATACATTTATTATTAAAAGTTAAATTTTTTATATATATTCTTCGGAAAAATTCCTTATGAGATGGACCTTATGGGTACCTGTGAGACATGGAAGTCTGTAGGAATCACCATACAGTTGGGGCCTGTGTGAATTCTGTCTGAAATTATGTGAGAGAAGTGTGGGGCTGGACTTATTGAATCCGCCCCATATCAGACTTTTCCACATCGTTCGCTCATACACAGAATATAATTAGTTATGTTATTGTTAAATTATTATTTCGAATGGTTGGTAGTCCAAAACTCCTATGCATTTGCGATTTCATCCCTATGATTCTTTTGTTTCTTTGTTTTCCCCAATTCTTTTCAAATGCATCTTGGCCCTACCATTTTCTTATTGTGTGTTCCAGTATGAAGTATTTAGTAGGAACCTAAATATTATAGAAAATTATGGGATTTAAAAAGCGGGAGAAATATATTCGACATTTGAACACTAAGGCTAAGGAAATTCAAGGAGTATGTACAATCAAGTTGTTATTAGTAATTAGGCACATAAAAATTGTCATTGTGATTTCAATATTGTACTAAGTTCCAAGTATAATTTCTTTTCTTTTCTTTCTTAAAAAGGTAGTACTTATTTCAATTCCTATTATCAAATGAATTATTAAACGTTACTATTATATGATAAAAGTTTATAACGCAAGCTTGCAACTCGCCTTACTTTCGCCTCCTCAAAACTTCTCATGACAAAATCGAGAATTCAAGTCATGAATTGTCTTTAACCTCACAGGAAGGATAGTGAAAATTATTTAGCCCCACGAAAGAAGTAAGTTTCTCTTACTCACTCCAAAATCTTAGTTAGTTCATCTGACTTTATTTTTAATTTTTAAGGCTAAGAATGTATTCACGATCAATTCCAATAAACAACCTATTCTAATCGAATTAATCGAACTAATACTGATATACCAGTCCGGCTCCTATGCGGAATAGGGATTATTCCGCATGTGCGGAACAATCTCAGCTGTCGGATAAGATTTTAAACGGCCCAAATCTGGAGAGAGAAAAGTTGCGGCTAGACTTAAAAAAAATTTAAAAAAATATCTCTCCAAATCTGGACCGTTAAAAATTTACATTCGACGGTTGAGATCGTGTTCCGCACGTGCGGAATAATCTCTGTTCCGCATAGGAGCCGGGAGCTCTCCTTTCTAGAAGTGACCCGCCTTTCAAGGAAATCACTTCCATGAATCTTAAATACATATGACGAACCCCATTAATCTCTTTTTCTACAAATCCATTGAGAATTTAAAGCACTCCATTTTTCACGTTAACATTCAATGAGGAAATGATTCAAGAGAAAGGGGGGAAAAAAAGAATTCAACATGAAAATGTTTTCCATTTTCCCACTACTTAGCTTTTCCAGGTGTATAGTAATATATTGAGTGAATTTGGATTAAGTAGGTTTTGAATTTAAAACTTAAATTCAAATTCAATTTTTTTGGATTGGGTTTGAAATTGAAACTTTAAGAACTAATTCATAAAAAAATTAGTTTGGGTCTAAAATCAGAAATTTCAGATTAAAATGTATTCAATCGGTGGCGGACCCAAAATTTCGTTAAGGGGAGCTGAACTAAAATATAGTCGTTAGTGAACCGTTACAAAAAAAAAATGATAAAGAATCACTTGAAAACTTCAATTGGTTTTGTTTATTTTTTACCTAGCATGTTTTGAATTTTTCTAAAAGCCAACTATGGTTAAAGTAGGCTAGTGCAGGTTATAATTTTTTACTCGAAATAATATGTATTATGTTCGGGGACCTTTGACCATGTATATTGCAATTTGATACAAAATAATGAATTGTCTATTATTAAATATATTTTTTAGAGAATTGAGATAATTTTTATTTGTTAACAATCTATGTAAAATTGCATATAAGAATACATGTTAGTACTAAAGCCCATACCTGGCTTCGCTAGTGCATCCAATCCTACCCAAGGTATACTAGGGAGGAAAAATTATATAGTAGAGTCGT
>JAOWBF010000027.1:11886808-11900744 GCA_028566175.1 Vinca major
GATCTGCTTTCTCCATTGAGAATATTTCCATTCTCTGGAGTTCTCTGTATATTCCCCAAGAAAGTGTAAATTATCCTCCAAGGTTTAATAGAATACGGGAAAAAGTATGAAGGCTATTGATATTACCTGAATAATAGTTGTCTTTGGTCGGGCAGATATAGCTTTGGGTGACATGGTCAATGCTTGTTGACGCAGTACTTGATTCTCAGATTCTACATTTGAAAGCTTCTCCTCAAGCCTGAAACAAGAAAGGGACGCAAATTTCTTAATAAATTCTACAAAATCAAAGGAAAAACAACATAACATAAGAGAGATAGTTCTAGAGTGCACGAGAAGTAAGCAAATGAAAATGAGAGGAAAATAGAGACAAGAGAAGGATGAGATATCAGTAATTCACAGGATGTCCACTTGCAGTTCTGATCTCAAACGAAGGAAGTTATCTGACCATGTCGCAATGGATGTATTACTCCTACTATATGTGAGGGTTTTGTGAGTGCGTGTGCGTGCATGCTTATCTGTTGTATGAAAAGGTGCCACTTTCCACCGACTCATATTGTATATTTTTACACACCTCTGAACAGAATCTTGCAACTGCTCTGCTCTTCTTTCTGTATCTGCTAGTTTTTTCACCAGTTCTGTATTTCTGGTCTCAGCATCCATAGAGGCCCCTTTTGACTCTTCCAAGGCTTGTTTTTCTGAGAGTAATGCAGCCTGCATAACCAACATAAGTTAATTTTCTACAGCTCTATAGTCAGTCATTGTCTAGTAATTGCCTAGCCTCCGCCATATCCAGAACCATAATTTTATACATCCAGCCTAAGTACATGATAGGGCATAAGATTGCTCGAAGGCAATGTATGGAAAGGCATGTCAATATGGACAAACAAGAGATCATGCATATGATGCTTTTCCGGAGTTTAAATCAACGCATGCAGACAAAAGCAATATACTTGCCCAAGAAACTTATAGCTATATTGCTTTCTCAAATTCAATCCTAGAACCAATTCAAAGAATAACCACTGTCTACTACACTACGAGAGTAATGTGCAAAGAATGCCGATGAAATGCCTGGCTTTGGCTTGGACCCATTTGATTGACAAAACATCCTAATAAATAAAGTACAATATCAACCAGAATAGAGTCCATTTCTGAAGGAAAAAATAACTTCTCTACTATACTGCCAAGCACTATCATATAGATCAAATCCAATATGTACCTTCAGATTCTCAACTTCTGCTGTTAATGCTTCGATTTTTGCAGTGTCTTGAACCATGACAGGGGTTTCTTTGATGACTGGAGGAGCCTCCTCAATTGCTTTCCGAGCTGCTTCCCGTTCTTTGATAACCTTAGCATTTGCTTCCTCTACTTGTTTTTGCATGGCATGTAAAGCCTCCTGTAGCTTTGTAACTTCCTGGGCTTTTGTGTCTTCCAATTCAGTCTGCTTGCAACAAAATGAATAACTTGTCACCTAGCTAACTCAATTTCATTAACAACATTTTTTTTAATAATTTGATTTTTCTTCCATAGGGGACTAGAGTCCATTATGCAGAACCCACGGTTAACAACATACCCGCAGTCGTTTCTCAAATTGCAAGCGCCATGTAAGTTCTTCCACTTTCTTTTCCAGCTTGTCTTTTGCTTCTTTGAGAGCACCTGTTTCCCTTGCAGCCTGAAAGGGTTAAGTAATCAGTAACTTCTTGAAGAGACAATAGTTAGTGTAAACACACGACATGCAAAGAAAAGTTCAATCACATATAAAAAACCGACCATTTTGAGCTGGCGAAGTTCCTTTCGAGCAACACGTCGCCTCCAACCACATTGAGTAACAATAGCAACCTTCTGCAGACTTTTGTAGTAAGAGCATGCAATGTAGCAACGTACACGTGCCTGCAGCACATTAAGATATCATATATATCAAAGTTTCAAGTTAATGACTGACTTCCTTACCTCCTTAATTTCCACAATGCGAATATAGAAGTTGTGATTAGCTGGAAAGAAATAGCAGAAGGAACCTGAATTTTAATTGCAGCCTTTGTTTGCTTCCGGTATCTGAATTCATTTCGGGCAGTCATTGCTCGCATGCCATTTTGCAGTGTAATAGCAGAATTCCGCAATGTATAGTAGGACTTCCTATCAATGTGACATCGGAAGTTCTTCTGTATCTTCAAAGCAGCTGCTTGACGCCGTAATTGTTCATACAACTTGGCAGCTAACATACCTAACAAGTGCGCGCATTACACATGGAGACAGAGAGAGTTAAAGTAGGATATCAAGAATATTCTTCAGCGGGATAGTTGTATTTCAATGCAGCAATTCAACTCAATGAACAAATAGCATATCAAGAATGAAAAGATTTCCTACACGACCTATACGCAAGATAACCATGCCAATCAATTATATTATGTGGGCCTATCACTATTATAATCCACTACAAAGCTTCTAAAGGTTAAATAAGGAGCCAGAAAAGAATAGGCAGCTATCCCTGCACACAGTTTAAGAGCTCCAACAAGCCTTCGGTATATCAGGCAAAGTAGTAAGTGAACAACATTTAAATGAATAGACACCACAACGAGGCATCAATAGTAAGGAAGTAGCCTTCTGATTAGAGATCCTTTAATAGTTCTGCTCTTATCTTAATAATTTTCTACTTTATCCCATGTTTAAACGCAGAACTGGGATAGAGATAAATAATAGGCATATAAAAGGAAAAGGCAAGGCAAGCCATAAGAAGTACCTCGCCAACAAGATTGCAACTGAATGGCTGCCAGGCGTAATGATCTAAACTCTTTTCGGGCGATGTATGTTTGGATCTGTCTTTGAATAATTCTAGCTGCATTTCCAAGAACCTCTGCTCTCCTTGCATCTAACTCAGCCATTTGACCAGCTCTTAGAAAGACTTTTGTCTTGCCTAGCTGCAAATGCAACAATATCTATTCAGAATACTTCGGAGATACAACTGGGAAAAGAATTAGAGAAGTGTGTTCAGAAAATTCAAAGCTAATAGAGATGAATAATAGAGAATGAGGTTTTAACTGTTTCTACAAAAACAAGAACAGCATGTAACTTGATTCGGGGAAAAGAGTAGCATATTTATGATGCCAGGTCCAGAAAGTGCTGGAGAGAGGGGAAGAGCAATTTACCTGGTAGCCTTTTAAACCCATTTTATCCAGAATCATTTGGCATGCCACCTTGTCATCATAGCTGCATTACATATTGTGCTTCATAAGGCGTAGACATAGGGAAGCAAGAGAAAGTAACGAAACCCCCTCCCACGAACATAAATAAACAATAAAAGGACAAAAACAACTATTATTTGAGGGATTGTCCATGATTTGAAGTTCGTCACTGAATAAGAGAAAGAAAGCAGAAATTTACCTTCCATCCAATACTTCAGGAGCAAGAACACCAAACCGGAGAAGAAATTCATCAAAAGTTCGTCTAGTAGGGTATCCAGCACAACTAATTCGGATAGCTTCCAAAACACCCTTTAGTACAGCACCAACAATATAACAGTTCAGAACTAATAATAGTTTTTGCAGTATAAGCCAACAGAAACAAAGAAAGGAGATATGATTCTGACAAAGATACTCACACCACAGCGCAATTGCTGGATTACGTTCACATTCTCAAAAATAGCCGGCTTGAGAACATTATTTGGTTTCACACAACGGATATAGTGAGGTTCAGTTGAGTTCAAGGTCTCCATTAAAGATTGGAGCTGTAGCTGCAAGTGTAAATAAAGCTCAATAATCAAAAGAGTCCAACAATCAGAAAACAGCAGCAAATGCCTGGTAAATTACTGCTCAGGTGCATAGATGTCTTTCTTGCTCAAAGAGACTAGAATAATTGTTCCCTTTCAAATATTTAGGTGGTATTTCAATAAGACGCCATCACATTCTGCTGCAGATCCTAGAAATATTTCTTTTGCAAAACGCAGACAACTCCAATGGAAGATATTTTCAACTTTCAAATGTCTTCAGTCTCTATGAGCTGCTGATCATACACCAAATATGGAGAGGGTGCAATAGTTTCCATTTTAGTTACATACGACACCAGTCTCTTCTTTCATTTGGCATTTGGGGAAAAAGTAAACGGGAACATAAAGATTTACATGACGGAAGTGAAGGGAGTACCTTGAATCGTGAACCAATGGAAGAAAATTTGGATGATTTTGAAGTTTCTTCAGGAAGTGAAGGAAATAAACCAGCTGCAAAGCTACACTTAGAGGCTGTTAATAAGTCCTGGTGTTCTGCCACCACATAATCTTTGTTTTTATCCAGAAATAGATCTGCCAAATATGTCACCTGCAAATGGAACGGGGCACTTCTGCATAACACAGGCAGATTATGTTGCTAATGTAGAGACTAGAGAACCAAACACAAGATATTGTTACCTCTCCAGCATAGTGAGATATTGTAAAGTTGGTGCGTGAAAGCTTAGGTTTAATGAAGCGCTTGTTTTTCGCAAATGTTTGGTACAACTTCTGAGCAAATGTTTCATGAGTTGATTTTGGAAACATACTGCATCAGAAAATAATTTGAGTTAATTACAGGTCAAATGGAAGTGGTCAGAAACTGTGAACTTGAAAAATGTTCAATCAAGATGACATGAGGAGATGTGGGATCAGGAGTATGTACTAGTCTACTACTAGAATAGAAGTTAGAAGACGAGCTTACTTACCAAGCTTCATCCAAAAGAGCAATGATACCTCCAGGTTTCTGCAAGTTTTTCACAATCACATTAGTTAAAAGAAGTTAAGGGGAACAGAAGATCAGTAGAAGCAGTCCACGCCAGATAGCTGGCCATAACTATGTTGCTTAAAACACACATGAAGCCTCATAAGCTAGTACAAGCACACTATAATGCATCATATATGACTAGACCTTTTCAATCAGATCCAGGACATCTTGGTTATCAACAAACTCGATGTAGCTCCAGTTAATCTGCTCCTTTTCGTACTCTTCTTGCTCCATTTTAAAAACATGCTGCAAAGATGAAACTAAATAACCTGTCAAATAAGGAGTTAAAGGTACTCAAAACAATAACAAGCTTTCACAAGAAAGAGCTATTACCTGGTTGAAATGTTGCTGTAGCTTTTCATTAGTAAAATTGATACAGAACTGCTCAAAACTGTATGGGTTTATATATATAAAGGCAGTGTATGAGTGACTCCGAAGTCCGAACATTATATTCCGGAAAGCCATTGTACTTAAAATGAATTAAACAAATGAGGGGCTAACCTATTCTGCTTAAAACTTTCAAAACCGTATATATCAAGAACTCCAATGGTTGATTTTGAGTTCGGATCCTGACCAATGGAATTGTTAATTTTCTCCACGATCCTGGAAATTGAAGAGCAAACAACCATGCTTTAAGACATGTCCAAATGTTCATATCATTTGACAAGAAGAAACAATTGAATCTTTTACCAGTCAAATAGACGGGAATAAACGGTTTTTGCCAAAGCATCCCTGCTACCAAGTGCTCCTTCTGGATCAAGAGTTCTGGTAATCACCTCTTCAGGTGTCACCATCACACGCTGAATCAATGCATCTTCCAAACTCTTAGCATCACACCTGTGACATCACGTCTCTGACTTTAGAGCACTGATCGGAGGGGGAGAGAGAGAGAGAGAGGCATGTAAAAAATCAAGAGAAAGACAACCGTACTTGAGTAATTCAGCAGTAGTATTAAGGTGGAACCTAGACTTCTCGTCCTTAATCACAGAAGAATCGATTTCTTTCCCTTTTGCAAATTCAATGTTACCCAGATGGAGAATTGCAGCGACAACCCTAAAAATCGCCTCCTGAAAAAGTTACAGGAGTTTAAGATTATGCAAATGATATGCCTAAAACCTCTACATGGGACAACAGGGAGGCCAACCTGTTCCTCTTCACTGATACCAACGATATCCATGGCCCTTCTTGTTTCTAGATATTCATGAGCATCATTTACTCCATCGAGTTCATAAGATTTTGACTGATTAAGATAGTGAAATTGTTTAGGATCTCCCAACTTATACTTCTCCCTCTCCTGCAGAACAAAGTAAACTATCATATTCACTTATAACTGTTGGTATCTAGGACGGCTTAACAGAGACTCAAACTCAATGACACTGACAACACATCATAATCAGTTCAAGTTCAATTACTGGAGAGGGAAAGAGTACCTCAGGTGGTGCTGCACAAAGGAGATAAAAGCAGTGGTAGTTTCTTTCTGGATCAGAAATCTGGCAGACACGAGATCTCTCCAGCAAGTAAGTTCGTATAGCTGCCCCAGATATCCTTCCACTTTTATCAAATTGTATCTCAACAAATTTACCAAAACGACTACATTCAGGCAAAATTGAGACATCAGTTTCTTCAAAATTATGTATTAACAAATTTAATTTTGGAAAAGAAAAAAAAAATAGCACAAGTGCAACATGATGAAAATACAATTCAACCATTTCAGCATATTTTTCCAATTTCAGAAGTTCCACAGAACAGATTACTCACCTTGAGTTATTGTTCCTTACAGTTTTGGCATTTCCAAAAGCTTCAAGAACTGGATTGGACTGCAAAATTCATCATTAAATGCAAATACTCAGCACCCAAGTTTAACTCGCAACAGAAAACTTGGTTCGAGTCCTACAAAACATGCAAGCCAAAAGAATATTCAATCTTACTTCCAGAACTTGTTGTTCGACTGTTCTTCCTTCAACTCCTGAACGACCACCAAGATATGCAAGATATCTCATGAGCATTTTTGTTGTTTCAGTCTTTCCAGCACCACTTTCTCCACTAACCAAAATTGAGTTGCTCTTTCCCTCATGGATCATTTGTCTGATGGAAGGAGAAAACTTCAATAGTCACGCTAGCAAAATGGGAAGGCATCTCAACAGTCATATCATGCAAACTATCACAGCTCATAGAGTAGAAATATATTACCTGTACGAAACATCTGCGATTGCAAACACATGGGGACTAAGTTCTCCAAATGCTGCTCCTTTATATTGTTCCATCATATGGGCATCATAAAGATGAGGTAATCTTTGAAAAGGATTTACAGCTATCAATATATTTCCTGTGTATGTCTGAAAAGGAAATCAAACAGATCTAAAAAATTTAAAAAATAAAACAAAAAGATTTCTATGTTTAATTGGACAAGAATAGAGGGCGCAATTTGCATTATCACTAAGAGCAAACGAGTCTTACATATATTTCATTCATTTCATATCTGGCAGACAGGTTTTGTAAAACTCCTGGTTCATGTAGATATGAAAGCTTGGTCATGTCATCAACACCACCAGGAGGTGCCTCAGTATCCTTTGGAAACACTTTTGAGATGTTTGTGACAACCTGAGATTATATGCTCAATCAAAAAACGTTCAAATAACATATAACTGGAAACTCTTAATAAAAAACCATGTCAGCTGGTGCACTATATAGCTAGCAGCTTAAAGGAACTTTCACCACCAGCCTTATATTTAGTTTATTAGTAAAGCTTCAAGGCATGCACTCTTCCTCTTACTGAGTAAGATAGTAGTGAAGAAAGCAGGAAAAAACTCATCCATTTGAAGAAACATTTTCGAATAAATGAGAAGAGAAGAAGTTCTAGTCACTGCTTAGCAAGAACCATATAAGGGCACGAAAGGGGAAAAAATAAGCTATGAGCACCACCATACTCACTTTTTTCCCATTGGTTGTATGAACGTGCACATCTTGGCCAGTAATTTGAGTTACTTCTCCATCAATCCAAGCCAAGGCTGGATCTTCAATCCATACATGAGAACCAACAATGATATTAACTGAAGATGCCTGCAAACAGGATATTGAATTGGTTATAAACGATCAATGAATACATATTTTCAATTATTATTGCAAGTCATCCACTTTTATAAGCCCAAAACACATAATGGAACAAATAGCCAAAATGAATATCAAGAGAAGAACAAACAATTTCCATAGAGACTCATACTTCATTCAAAATTGAATGGCAACTTTTCTATCATTTTGTTTTACTTTTCATTTCATATAAGGAAGTGGACATTCAGTTTTGATCAGAGGGAGTAATTCATTTATTGTATATGAAAGGTTGCGCTCAAAAAGCCACAATGCCCTGTCAAGTATTCTATAGGTACATAACCAGTATGGAACTACGAAGCTTTCCCCTTCAAAAGGTAACATTTGACTTAAGTTGCAACTTGCAAAGAATGGCAGGAAAAAAACACTAACACAAAGCATATAGTAAAGGAATCTTAAGACAAAAAAGTTCAAAACAATATATCTTCTGAGCGTTATACTACATTACTACTAAAACTGGAAAAAATAGAGGTTAAACAAAATACAGCATCATGAAATGTGCAGGCCTTGAACACAAAAGTTCATGTCCACTTGGGGTAAATTCTAATTGTGTGCTGTGATTTGAGACTTGAATAGGTGAGCGAAGTCCAATAGTTTTATGCAATATATTCCTACCTCCATCACAAAATAAGGTTAATATTTGTGATTCAATTTTTTCCCAAAATAATGTTAACATTTGTAATATCAATGAACATTATATGAACTTTTTATCATTTTTACCCCTCTTCTTACTCTTCTTCTAACCACTCGTCCAATTTTCAAGAAGTAGTTAATGAGGATATATTAGTCTTTTGACTTTGACTCTTATTGTTTTTAGGAACTTTTTAATCTGTGTGAAAAGTCCAAATGTTAACATTATTTTGGGATGGAGGGAGTATTTCCTAGCACTATGTACACTCAGATATTCTACATGTATACTCCCTCGGTTTGAAATTAACCGTCTCTTGGACATACTTTTTTTGTTTCTAATTATTTGTCACTTTAGAAAAAAAACAAGAGAGCTTTGAACGTCTTTTTTTCTCTTTGAAAATTGACCCTATGACTCATCTGAGTAAATCAACAACTTTCTTCTCCTATTTACAATGCAAGTCTTAAACCTACTCATATACTCCCGATGTAATATTGCACCAATAAATTTGAAGTAACCAAAAGGAGGAAAATATTGTCTTGTTTATCATTAAATATAGACGATTTAATCATTTCCTTGGGGTGCACTTTCCTAAAGTGACAGTTAATCTCAAAGGGAGGGAGTACTAAAAACAACTTCAAGCATGCAGACAGTGTTCCTTGCTTATGACGTTGATGCTGAAAAGCATCAATAGGAGCAAGGAACCATCAGATAATTTACATGATAGGCCCTCTCAAGTTGGAGAGTTAAAAAAACTCACACCAGATATAACCTGTTCTTGAGGATGGGTGAAGCACACACTATAAAAATCTACAACCAAAATATTACCTTATTAAGCAGCATTAGCAATGTTAAAGTTGACTTGCAAACAGAATAGCTTGAAATGTATCAGAAGAAAAGGCAAATTGCCAAGTACTAAATAGAAATACATGCATTTTAGCAGTTAAAAATTTTGCGGCAAGTAAAATTCGCTGTTGTTTTATTGTCTTCCGGAATTCTACTCCATGTCTAAGTTCTTAATAAATGAGCAACTGCCATAGTTTAGTGTCTGTGAAAATAGCTCATGGACCTCCATGTCCTCTCAAAACCAATTGGCAATAAAAAGTATTAACCAATGAGCTTATAAGTGACTCGGATCTTCCTTAGGCAATTAATGTGAGACTTTTATATTTCAACACTCCACCTCACATCGAGGTGGGATTAATTTCAACACAAATATTTGAAAGGCTAGATTAATTAAGCAAAGTGCTCCCTCATCAACAGCTTCAAAAGCTTATAAAACTTGGAAGATTTAGCTCACATGTTAACATGATCATGAAGTTCGACATTTAGGATCTGAATTTTGTTTCCCTTTCTTGCTTTTACCGGAACTGTTTCACACCATTTTTCGAAAATTCCCATTTTATAGTCATAAACAGATATTACAATCTGTTCGGAGCACTGTGAGTATTAGAATTTCTTAAGAAGTATAAGGGGAGGATACATAGACAGGACACAAACAAATAATACACCCGAAATGAAATATTTAGGTTAGCATGAGGTTATATGGCATATTGAAGTTTAGATAGTTCCTGGATAGAATGCTAAGTTTTCACCTTATACATGTGCCTTATTTCACAATAGAGTTTCTACATTGTCTTAATTAGTGGTCATATCCTTATTCTGACATCTAATATATTTCTAAGAACTTTAGTTTAATACCAATATTCTTGGAGGAAAATAATGCAGATAAAGCGCAACATTTCCTACTATTTAGACCTTTATATGGATTGGAAAGAGAAGAGATTGAAAGAATCAGGTTTCTTTATTAGCCAAAGTGAGAAAAGATTTTGTAGTTAGAGGCAACGAGAGCACAACAAACTCTTAATGGAATTCGGCATTCTAGTATAAAGTTTTACTTACTTTTTCTTTTCTTTTTAGACCATCCAAAGAAGGAAAACAAATTCCCTTTCTTTTTTCTCCCCTAAAACCCCAACAAAGGAAGAGGATAGTTTTCCTCTTCTCTACTGTTACTTTCTGAATAGCGTATTCTTGTCCTATTTCTCAAAAGTCTTCCTACATTTGGACATGCATCATACACAACTGATTCTAATGTCCAAATCTAAGGCATGAGAATACATTCATCGCTCTATGAATATAAACAATTTGCCTGAAATTTCCTTCTCAAAAGATTCTTTACCGATCTAATTTGTGCTGAAGAACTACTATGTTACTTCTTGAGGCTTTGGCGCAACAATATTTGGCTAGGATTTTGAGAAGATAAAGAATTGTCGAAGATTTGATTATACATCGCAAAAGAATTGCCAATCTATCATCATTTTAGTACAGGATTGCAGAAAAGGTTCTCCAGAACTTTCTTCATTTAGTTGGTGGCACAAAGTTATGCCAAAGAAAGTGACCTGGTTACATGATTTTAATCGTATCATCCACTAGGGAATTCGAATAAGAAAAAAGCTTTCTAACTCACAGACCTCCAAATGCGAGCATCCTTAGCAACGGATCATACATACATTCATTCACAAACAACTTATTTCTTAATAATTTTGAATTCTTAGTAGCAACAACAATTCAAATTTGAATATTAATTAAATCTATAAAAATAAATAAATACAGAATTTTTCCTTTCTTCTTATATCTAAACATTTGGCCAAAATGAAATTGAACAAAAAAATAATAATAGCAATCAATTAAGCATACATGCATAACTTTTCCAAAATCATGAATTGGGTGTGCTTGGATTGGGTCCGATTTGGGCTCAAACCAAACCAAACCAAGCCCGACCAAACCTAAACCAGACTCAATCCAATCACACCCGAAGTTTCTATTTTAAATTGTCTGTCATGTACAAAAAACAGAAAATTTTCAAAAAACAAATAAATGTAAGTGTTTTACCTATTTTTGTTATGCATGTCCAATTCTTAAAATAATAATAATAATAATTTATTTACCACAACCAAATTTCAGAATAGAAACTGAGTTGAAAAAATATTTACTTGAGTAAAAAATCAATCAGTCAAAGCAGAATCAAACTGATTAGGCAAAAAAACGTGATTTTGGACTTGACTTACCATTGATGAGCTTCCACAGTTATCGATTTCCTCTTCCTATCCAATTCATCAATCAAACAGAAAGAGGCCGAGCGAGCGACCAAAGGAAAACCAAAAGACCAAGCTTTTTTAACTTAGTGAGTTCAGATCGGAACCAACTCGGATTCACCACACCAAAATTTTCGACAACCAGATGATGATGATAACAACAACAAATCACAAGTTAAACAAACTTTCTAATTCCTTTCTCCAATAATAATGATTAATAATCCAAACTTCTTCAAAAACTTCAAACCAAAAAGCTTTTTCACTTTTCTTCAAATTCAAACTATAATTACAAAACAATAATCTCTAATATATATGTATATATATACAGATAATAATCAAATGTAACTTTCTGTATGAATTTGGGGATGAAATTGAGAAGAAAATGTAAAGTGGAAGATGAAAATGAAGGTTTCTCTCTCTAAAATTTGCTCCTTGTTCTTGTTTCTCTCTCTTAATTCTGAAATTTTGCTTTGTTAAGCTGGTGGCGTGGGCCCAGTAAAGATGTTGTAGCTGGAAAGCGTCCCGGCTCCTATGAGGAACATCGTTTTGACACGCTATAAGATGTCGGATGATATTTTTTAACGGTCCAGATCTGGAGAGAAATTTTTTAATATTTTAAGTCAGTCGTAACTTTTCTATCTCCAGATTTGGACCGTTAAAAATATCATCCAACGTCTGATGATATTGTTCCGAACATGCGGAAAACTATATGTTTCGCATAGGAGCCGGGGCGCTTAACACTAAAAGCCGACGTTAAAGGGTTGGCTTGGATTTTATTTTATTTTATTTTATTGCGGCTTATTAAGCTTGGTTATTTGTTGTTTTTATTTCTGGTTTGAAATTCCATAAATTTACGAGATTGTCCCTGATCGTTGAGGTTCTAATAATTTGAATTTTACCGGATTCTCTCGGGTGTAGGAATATTTTTTTTATTACTACTTCCTCCATTTCTAAATATAACTCTTTAAATAATTTTAAAAAATTAAAAAACTTGTCATTTTTATCAAAAATTTTAATATTATCCCTCTCTCTCTCACTTCTATATAATAAGAAAAGAAAGGGAAAAAAGGGATGGCAGAAAATAAACTGTTGACAAATAATAAAAGAGCCTTAATGATAAATAAGCTGGATACATATAAATCCCCTAAACGATAGTTAAATGAGAATGGAGAGAGTATTATTTTTTGGGAAATTCGTTAATTCAATCCTTAAACTTATTTTGATTATGGGTTTAATTGAATTGAATTTGGTTTGGATTTGGTCTATTTTGAGACTCAAACTCAAATCACTTTTACACTGAGATTGAAAATGAAACTCAATTATTAAATCATCTAAAATTTAGTTTAAATTTGAGTCCAATACAAAAATCTCAAACCGCAATATAATCCAGTCACAGCCTATATGTACATTTTCTTGATTTACCTTTTTTTTTTTTTAAGTACTCGGACTATTTGTTCAATTAAGATAAGCTTGATCACCAATTGTCGATAAAATTCGATTGAAATTTTGCACATTATGCATTTGGGCATAGTGCTCCATTTCTCTATAATTTCACACATATTGTATTTAAAAAGAAGTCACGTAGTCATTGAAAAATAGGTGACTTTGAAGGGAAGTATTACCATTTGCATAAATTTGGACCATTTTTCACCATAAATTGATAGTTAAAATCATATTGACTAAAAGAAAATAGTTTTAAGTACTATAATTAATTGTAAGAAAAATAGTCCAAAGACTTTAATCACATGTTCTCACAACCAAACATTATTTATGTATTAAATCAGTCCATTTTTTAATAAGTTTGAGATTAATACTAATAACGATAACTATTAAAGTGAATTTCTTAACTGGTAGAGATAATATGTCTAGTGAGTAAACTAATATCGATAAAATATTTTGAAAAGGAAATTTATATAGAATGACATAAACACTTACCAAGCTGCTAAATGCTAAAAAATTAATATACTAGCGGGGGTATTTCTATAAATAGATAGGCATTAATATGAAATGGAATTTTAATTTTCAAGCTAGGAGTTGCAATACTTTAGGCATATAGCTAGCCATTTGCTGGCTATGAAAATAAATTATTGACATATTTTTTTGAGAGAAAATGCAAAATAAATTATTGACATCTTTTTTTGAGAGAAAACGCTCCCGTGCAAGCCACTCACACAAATAATTAAACGATAATCAACTATTTTTTTCACGAAAGCGGTATTTTTTATTTCCTTGTCTTTTGAGCATTTCCTTACTACTATAGCAAGTATTTAGGAGCTGGGCGAGTTTGTATAATACTCCCTCCATTCCCTATTAATTGTCGTTTAGGAGATATCTAGGTGTCCAAATTAATTATCGTTTAAGGTTCTTTT
>JAOWBF010000027.1:11976958-11988363 GCA_028566175.1 Vinca major
CTCCAAATGTGATCATTTTATGACCATAATATTCTCTGTCTGGAGTAAAATGTCTCATTTCGTATATAAGAAAAAGAACATTCATTTCCGGAGGAATGAAGTAATATAAACAACCCTGCCTCCATTTATAAAAAAAGAAAAAAAAAGAAAAGGGAAAAGGTACATTTTTGTTTTCTATTATGCGATTATAATTTTGTGGTCAGTATTTTAAAATTCAAAGAACCTTGTGATTCAAAATGGCCCATTTTACAGTAAAGAGAAGGTTAATAGGTGAAAACATAAAACCAAATCGTTGACAAAATTTTCCAGTGAGAAAATTGAAAATATAGTTACAATTTTCTGAGTTGATCCATATCCAATATCGATCCGACTAATCCGGTTGTGAGCTAAAGAAGATAAACTTGGTAAATGCAAGCACCTTCCCCAGAAAAGCTCTGGGGAGACCGAAAATGTAACACAAAATATCTGGATTTACTGTAGCTCACAAGCAATTATTACCTCTATATAGCCTGCAACGCCGCCTTTTTCCCTGGATAATTAATAGACTACTAGTAGCATCCAGTCGGAAATGATAAAACAAACTATTTACAGGTTTAATTTACTGAAAAGTTCAGCAACTTACCTCCCTTTCTCTTGAGCATCTGGTTAGCCTGAGGTATATAGCAGCTTTGCGAAAAAGAGATTGAAACTAGTGAGCGGTTGGCACCTTTCACTCCCCAGTAGTATGCTTCAGTCACTTGACCATAAAATCAATTAAACGCTCGACGAGAAAAAGCATAATGTATGCATTTGAAAACTACAATATTTTAGGCAACCAACCAGAGGAATGTAATTAACACATTTAAATGAATTCGATACTAACATTTCACACCAGATGTAAGAAATCCACAGTGACAATTGCCAAGTAGAATAAAAGATGCAATAGCAACAAAATACATGCTTGGTACAGAAGGAATTCACCAAATTCTGTGAGAAGGAATACCATCTGCAAGAGAGGCAAAAATATACACATTCAAGGCAAGCAGGATCCAGTGCGGAACGGGTATTTTTTCCGCACGCGCGGCATTCTTCATGGTTCCGCACGTGTTGGCAAAAAACCCCGTCCGTTGGATCCAAAACGCAACCAAAAGTTCCCCAAACCATATGTGGAAGCTAGTCAGTGAATTCATCCCTACGAAGTGCACCTCTATCATGATCCCCTCTACCACCATGATTACTACAACAACAAGCTCTAGCACAATGCACAAGATTACAGCCCAAACAATAAAAGCATAACAATTTTCTCAAAACCTTTTAAGCATGAATGATGGATGCCCAACACTGCTCACAGAAATTGTAAATATCTAATCCAAAAAAGGCCCAAAACTTCTTTTCTTTTATTTTCCTCTACCTGCAATTTTCTTGAACACCTTTTCTCTTCAATATGCATCCAAATACTAAGTTAAAATTGTTAAATCAAATAACTAATTTATGGTTCTAACTTATTTAATTTTTTACAGTTGGGCAAGGGAGTTCCACAAAAGTTTAAACACTGGCATTTCAAGAGAAAAAACAACAGAAACTAAGTTTATGTCACATACTAAAAGATAGAAAGTTTTTACCTCATGCAAGTGATACACGGCAATATGTAGACGTGAAAGGTAACATATCCAATCAGTACCTGCCATAAGAATTCAAGTCAGCTGTAAAAAAAAATGCTCTAGATATTACCTACACAGCCACGAAACCAGCAGTGCATGGCTGATCTAATTCATATAATCTTTGAAAATCGAGAAGAGAACTGAATGTGCTGAAGAAATATTCCGCTTCGATGATCTGACTCAAAAGTCTAAGTGGATTCTGTGAAACTAACAGATGAGTAGCATCTTAGTTCCATATGTACTTCCTCTATAAAGTAGCATAGCCAAAGAAACCCAATTTCTACAATCTCCTATAATCCATGTATTGAGATCGGCAGATAGAACTAACACCTTCAACACTTGCTAACATTCTGCATAAAGCCAAGAAGATGTGAAGAGACCTGCAGGCAGACAGTCCCCAGTATTATTTAATCCAAAGAATAGCTCATACCAGATAGATCTTGTCTTCATCCTCAAAAAGGAAAATGCAATAGGAACAGTGTCTATCAATATTTTTCCATTGTACGACATCCAAATTGTTACTCAGGTTGTTGCTACCGATATTGAACCGCAGAACATGAACTTTTCCATGCTCAGGGTACAGGAAACCATTACTGGCAAAGATAAGAAAGAAGCAGCAGGGTACAAGACAACTTAAAAGGTGGATTTATTTGGAAACACAAAATCTATGTACAAGATGCTATTTTCTGATCTATAATCACTACAGACGAAATACAGTGTTGCTAAGACATTATGACTAGGACATACTGAGCTTGTTGGTTGAACCAGAAGATCTTTACAAAAGTCGAAGGCAGTTGGAGTTGTAACCTTGCAGCAGAACCAATCCAGAAAGTTGGATGGTCTCACTCAAAAATCAACTCGTGCATGAGCATCTGAAAGAATATAGCTATAATTTTCACCTGAACAGTCACCTCTCCATGTAACTGACATTCCTTGGTAACGCGTATGTCCAGCTTCGTGTTTCATAATGAACAGGAATATACAACAATACAACTTCAGACCATCATATTTAAGTCTGCCAGATCATCCATTGGAATTTCAAGGCCACCCATAAAATCATGATCTTGCAATCCATCGTCATCAATGTTCAACCATGATCCTATGTCCTGTCCTTGACATTCGAAATCATCAGGGACCCCCAGCATATTCATTTCAGGGAGTTGCAAGCCAGATAAGTCAATTGGATCTTCCAAGTCATCCAAACTATAATCATTTTTTTCCTTGGCAACCCCACTTGGGCTTGTATCACTTGATTTTGCAACTGAAGGCAATGTTCCTTTATGTTCAGCAGGCATCTTTCCAAGAAGGCCATTAACAGAAGCAGATAATTGTGTAGTTTTCTGCTTGGCTTTTGTTTTAGACTTCCTTTCTCCCTTAATATTAGATGATGCAGGTCTACCTGTTTTTGTTGTTCCACCTCTGGATAAGGCCTCTCTGCTACTTCCTTTTCCTTCCCTATCCCTATCCCTCTCGCTCCTTTTTCCTTTTGCACTGTTAAAAAATGAACTCCCAATTCCTGATGCAACACCTGGAGATGTACCAATGGCACCGCCACAGACATCATCAAGCAACACTTCCTTCTTTTTCACCCTACTTGACCAGGTATCTTCCTTAGCATTTTGGTCAGAAGCCAAATTCGCTGAGAGGAAGGCTTCAGAGGGATATATTTCTTGATTTGTTAAAGGGCTTTGCTGTGCGCCTAAAGAAGCCGAACAAACATTTATGTTAATAATAATTGCTGCAACAGCAATATGCTAGCAAGAAGAAATCAAGTTAAGAGGCTAGAAAGGCGAAATTTGAATAACAGCATTGAGTCATGAGAAATGAATACCACCTAATATCCCCCAAATTATAGCACCTCGTCACCTCCAAACCATCTTTTCAATTTTTAAAATTAGTACAGGCTTTAAGGGAGAAATACCTGAAGCTCCAACTTCATTCAAAGAGCCGGAAGTGTTCCCATTGAGTTGGCCCAATTCACTATCCGGAGTGGAGTCTGAGGTTCGTCCATTAGCTAGCCGGGAAACCCCAGATGGGAACATATCCCTGAATAGTGGTTCATTAAAGCAGCTCTTTCCCGTGTCCTCAAATTCTTGGCAGCGTTCCAATGTCCGCTTGACAAAAGCTAGGGCAGCTTGTTTAGCCATTTTACCACTGGCACTCTTCATCCCATGGGCACTTGGACCCCAGCAACTCTGGAAAAAGAAATATTTCAACTCCATATTTCAAGAAACCCAATGATGATTTTCTAGCCTTCCAGCTACTTTAGCTACAGTGGTATAACACGACAAATCGGTATTATTGACATCCTAGTAATAACTTTCTGACCACCTGTGCCAATTGATAGGACACACCCAACTAAATTTAATTTCAGAAAATGAAGTATTACTAAAGGCAAATATCTGAAGTTCATGCTTCAATTATAAGTTCAATGCATGAGAAAAGTCATGGCATACTTGGAACCTTTCAAACAAAATAAGAAATAACAAAAAGAAGTTCAAGAAAGAGGATTAGAAACCCCAAAGTAAGAAAGCAAACTAAAGGAGCTTAACATCAGTAATGGAACCCCTATACTCTTAATACGACCTTAATTGTACAGAAACCTCAATAGCATTATACTCAACGGAGACATAAGAACCAAAAAGGTCGAATGGAGGTAGTAAATATATAGGATATCAATTTTTGGAAGGCACAATGTGGATATGAAGGTCCTTTTTCTTCTTTTTCTTTTTTTATGGATATATGAAGAGAAAGGTCATTCCCCCTTAGACGCAAAAGTCTCACCAGGCAATCTATATAAAATGTATTGTAGAAACAACAGAATTTGGTATAAAAATGAGCCCTCAGAATCTTCTTTGTTCATCACATAAGCAAAATGATGCAGGAAGAGTTTAGGTTAAATCCCTTTAGGAAACTAATATCTCTGTTTTATTATGTATTTTCATAGTTTAGAATCCTAGAATAATTTAGTTACCATATTAGCCACTTTCTTAAGGAACAAGAATTCTTAATAGGTTAGGATACTAGGATTGTCTCCATATAACTATGTTATTCCAGCATTGTAAAGCAGTTTTTAAATCATTCATACTAATATGACACAGCCTTTGGCTTCATGTTCTTTAAAAACCTAGGGTTTGCTAAATTAGCCCTAAACCCGGTTATTCCTATTGGGTTTTCCTCTAAAAACCCATAACTTCGATATGATTCAAGGACCTAACCTGCTCCCTGCATTAGAAAATATACAAGAATTTGCGACTTAGTCTATTTAAAATAAGTTAAAGAAATAAAAACATGAGAGGCGGTCTGATATAAATGATTGAGAAAAGAGATTTCTCCCCTCTTTTTCTTTCTCACAATGTTCACGTATATATTATGTATAATATGTTCCCTAAGTTTCTCAAAATAAAGATCTCTACATCTTGGCCCTCTATTCTAGATTTATATTTGAAAGAATATGCATTGTTAAGGGAAAAGACCAGTACATAGCATTGGAGCAAATGCCCTTTTCCAAGACAATATGTCTAGAAGACATCCATTCACATGCCATCACATAACAGACAGCAACCAATTTCAGTTTCATCCATAATTAGACACCATTCAGGATCTCTGTCTAAAGTACAAGAATTGTAGTATGACAAAAATGGAAAAAGCTTTGAAGTTACCATATATTTCTCATAAGCCATTGCTACAAGTTTGTCCAGTGCATTCTGTTCAAATTCCCTATTCATAAGATTAGATCGCTAGGTCAGTACAGGTTTGCATAAAGCTCTCTCAAAGGATTCAGTAACATGTTATATGTCCATCAGGCATGAAAAAACCCTTACCTTTCTTGGCGCTCTCTCGTTTCCGAAACAGACTTTAACAGTCTGTTAAGCACGTCCTTTCTCTTTGAGACCTACATATCAACAAAATCATGACAAATATTCCTAAAAAAGAACAACACTTCCAATATTGGGGTCTTAAACATCTTTTACTTATGGACAGGAAGTAATTGCAATTACTTGCATACAACAACAACAACCAAGCAAGAAGCAAAATATCTGAATGAATTCCAATCTAGATCTAATAGAATCGTTCACATCAGAAGTAGAGAAAATATTATTTTCTTCCAAGAGAAGTGGAATATATTCACATACTCAGACTTCTCTTTGATAAATAAAATAGAAAACCACTAAAAGAAAGAATGTGGAAACCTATATCTAAGTGGCTTAAAAAGTTCAAGCTAGAAAAAATTTCTTACACACGCCTAAGGCCTTGTTGAAGGATTTCTAGTTCACCAAAATTAAAAAGGCGAAAGCCAATTGAGAGAGAGAGAGAGAGTCTTTCCATGTGCACTTAGATCTTACCTGATCATGGTATTTCTCATTCAATCTACTGATTTCCCCAGCTATATCTTCATCCCCGGTATGTGATGTATCAGGCTGAACAAAGGAAATTTTGTGAGGGGTTGGTTATACTTGGTGGCTAGTGCAACTAAATGTTTTGTGATATAAAAAAAAAGATATTGACATATGAGATGAGAGCATTCCACATTAAAGAAACAAAACCTACCACAACTTCCGGGTATATACCAATACAATGAATTTCTAGAAGAAGTCTTTCATTTATTGACATATTATTGTACTGAAACTCAGCGCATGTACTGCCTGACATCAATTGCTCCAGAAGTAGGCCATTTTGTGAATTATCATAGCTTGGAATGACATCTGGAGAAGATACAATGTCACCATCAGGAATGACGTACTCCAACTCACTAAAGGACTTCCCATTGGCATTTATCCTATAACCATTAGAAATAGGACGTCCAGAAACATCACAGTTGCGCAACATCTGAGGTTGGAGACTATCTGATTTTATATCTTTCTCCAACTCGAATCCAGATTCACAAACATCAAACACCAGGGCTTCATTACCACTGTAGCAAAGCTCTTCATCTCCTTCAGGAATTATAGCTGCAATCAGTCTCTGATATAAGGAAACTTCATCAAGACTTCCTATTCCAGGGGCTAAATGCTCCTGATAATTTTCGAACTGTTTTATCTTAATTCCTTCTTTTCCAAGTTCATTAAACCCAAAACCATTCACCCCAAAACTAGCAGTCTCCATGGCTGAAGGCACTGAAGCAGATGAAGCCACAATTGGTTCAAGATTTACCTGCAATTCAGAAAAGCCAAAATGTTAAAGAATCCTGCAATAAACTGGTTGATAATAACAGGAAACGATGTTTCTTACCGAACTTACTAATCCTCAAACAATTGAGACAGACAAATCAATCCGATTTTACAATGAACAACTAAATCAAATACCTAGAGTTTAACTAGTTAAATGTCATCAACAAACCAGCAAATTTCAAGCACATGATCTTATAAATCATCCAAAGCTCAGCAAAATCACAAAAAAAATGGCGATGGCTAATGCAACATTTAACCTAATAAATTAGGTGAAATAAAATATGAAGATAAAAAATCAGAGTGACTTAGGAAACTATAACTAGAAGATGCATGCATCATCTACAGCTCAATTCCAACTATGACCACCTGAAAAAAAGCTAATGGACAGAAAATTTTATGGGGAAGTGTGTGAAAGGAGATAATTTTGTGGCTCCAGTTGGATTGTTTCAGCTTTTAGGTTCTGGGAGGTGTTCCTAAGGCTGATTTTGGCAAGATTTTAAGAATCTTGAAAAGGCAACTCAAAATCTAACTTCAATGACAAGATTCTAGAACTTAGTAAAAAGCTTTCAAGAATCTTTTAAAAGAAATAGATACATATCCCTACTGTAGCCAAGGATTGCACAAAAGTACCCCCGACAGTTCATCAAATATTCAGAAGTTACCCTCTTAATCAATAGAGTAACACGTCCAAAAGTAAAAACTTTAAGGACCGTGGTAGTTATTATCAATAGTTGGTAGTTACCGAACTTTGCGAGTGTGATTTTATTTTATTTTTTAGAAGAATCTTCCAAAATTTGAGAGACCAAAAAAAATTCCATTTGGTTACACTAGTTTCCTGCAATACCAACAAACACACAGGAAACAAAATTAACTACTTTTCCTGCATTTTGTCACCTTCTGTAAGCAGACAATATCTGAAGGAATGGGGAGTTTCGATCCACAGATATTAGCAAGAAATCCATTTAAATATATATGGCATTCTAAATCCAATGAACATTTTCTACAGCATATAGAAGGGAGCCAGGCCAAAATGAGCATTTAAGCAACATATAACCTTATCAACCAAATACTAGGAACTAACGGGAATACTTCAGCAAATCTCATACTGCTATATGTATGGAACATAGCCAAGGAACCATTTTCTATTTGAAGGACTAAACACAGACAAGTAACTGGTATTGATAGAAAAAAATTGTACAAAAAAAAAACTCCTTTTCACACAGAAGGCCATAGTGGTAAGTCTTTTTCACTTGGCTGAATAGTACGAAACTATTTACAATAAAACATAAATTGTGAAAGACCATAACCTGTTGGTTTAAAAAAGCCAGGTCTACATCAGAGATGAAACGAAAGTTTGGCTCTATCTGCTTCCAAAATGAACTGGAAAGAGCTTGAGCTGTGGCAGAGCCTGGATCAGTTTTCATTAAAGATATTTTCACAGAAAAATGAATGGCAGGTATCAAGTACATTTGCTACCTGGATTGGTAACAGCATTTGCAGCAACAAGTAGCTCTTCATGTCCATCATCTGAACCAACTAACCGAAAGAAAGAAGTAACTAAACAACAAAAATAACAAAAACAAAGAGTAAAGCGAAAAAAATAAAAAGTTCAAAATTCTCGAATAAATGTTGCAATGTAATTACCAAGAAAATCTGCTGCAACATTGGCCACGCTATGCTTCTGGCGTGTGTACGCCTTACGGTCAGATAGCTTCCGAGAGGGTGGTCGGCCTATTTTGCTGAACATAAAATTCAGAAAAGACTATAAGAATGACATTCTAGAAACCAACATTCTTAGCAGCAGGGAACTTGTTCACCCAAAAGAGTAACGTGCTAAGATAGAAAAACTGCTTAACCTTTCAGTCTTGTCCAAACCGAGTCTCGCACTTCTAAGTTGTTTTGCT
This sequence comes from Vinca major, assembly GCA_028566175.1. Classification (NCBI taxonomy): domain Eukaryota; kingdom Viridiplantae; phylum Streptophyta; class Magnoliopsida; order Gentianales; family Apocynaceae; genus Vinca; species Vinca major. The sequence continues at coordinate 11,985,674 of JAOWBF010000027.1, forward strand.
GTTCCTACATTTCCAAGCTTCTCAACTGACAAAGGAACGAGAGACCTAGTTGAAGTAAATCCCCGACCAGTTCGTCCCTGTCTTCGAACACCATCTCCATGGTCTTCTCCATTAATGACCTTACTTTTTCTTGGTGGCAACATCAGGTTTGACAACTTCTGAACATTCTGTGCAGTTTTTTCATCAATGACATCAAACTTCTTGGTCTTTTCCTTGGATTTCATTTCGGCAGCGCTAGATTCCTCACTTTCAGATAATGCAGCTGGTGAGAAGTTATCACTTTTTAATTTAACCTGCTGAGGAGAGCTTCCGGAGAATCGACTTTCATTTCCAACAGTAGCTGTAGTATCCAAAGTAGTGGATTCATCGTTGCTCTGAACAATGGGGATGAAGTTAGATCTTCTTGCTGTTCGAGATATCTTTTGAGGTCTATGGCTGGCCCATTGGGCAACAGGAGGTGAGGAAGATCTCATTGAAGGTGTGCGTTTACGACTGTTAACACCCACTGGAGCAGGTAACTTGCTTGTACATTGCGGAAGTTCCCAATCATTCACAGATGTCGGCCGTGATACCAGAGGTGACATTTTAGGTCCTGCAGTCGGACATGACCGTGGAGCCCGAGCACTTGCATTTAATTTTGTGCTTGAAGTAGGACTCCCGGAGCTAAAATCTTCTCGAGCACTTGACCTGGTTGTACAGGATGAGAAAAATTAATAGATAAGTGCTTTACTTTTACAAGAAGAACGAAGTATAATAACAGACACAAGAGATGCCTGAGCAATTTTTTTTCTTTCTGGGGTGTGTTTACCTTTTACAAAAGATATCCAAAAGGAAAAGAAATTCACGGGTATACAACCATAACGATAAAATTAAACAAACAATAAGGAAAACGCTAATATCCTAAACACCCCCAAACACTTAAAAGGTACAAGAAAACAAATGTCACTCTATATCTTCCACATACTTGTTAACAGTTTTAAGATTCACTCTTTCTTTATCTGTAGAGCGATCTTTTTTATCTTGAAGGAGAGGACTATTCTCCTGCTCAGCCCGATAGATTGATGAACGCGTGCCGGAGACCGTTTGCTGTGAGGCACCATCAACTTTTGCAACACCTCCACTAGCAACTCCAGGCCTGCATTGTGTTACGAAGGAAGATCATTTTGTGAAACACAAACCACCACCTCGCCCAAAAGAGAAAAAAAGTGTTTATTTAGAAAAGAAATGTGTTTCAAAAAGAGATAGAAAGGAATCAGACTAGCACTCCAAACGTGAGAGAAAGATTACTTTCAACCAATTATCACCCAATCCAGAAAATAGGAAGAAGTCCACATCCAAATAATAATTGCAAAGATTTCTTAACAAAGATGATTTACTTTCCAAAATATCAAACAGCTGAAATCACTGCAAATGATCATCCCAACTATAACTCACAAACACAGAAACGATGAGCCTTCAAATATAGGATCCTGAAAGTAACTAATGACATTGGAATGATTATACTAAAAATGGTAAATTAAAGTGATGCTCTGTGAGGTCTTAAAGTGACGCCAGGGGTGTCATTCAACCTTGTTCGAGGATCGGCAAGAAGTCTTTGCTGCATCCCTTGTTTCGCATCTCCGGGGCCGTCAACAGGTTTCATTGTTGCAGAGCTTGCAGCAATATCTGACTTAATCCCAGAGCGTTTTTTCTTCATCTTTGACTTCTCCCAACCATCATCAATAGGCAACATCCGCTCCTCGCTCTGCACTGCATTTGGTGTTTTTAATATTTCCCTATCTCTATCTGCAACCCCAGATGGTCTTGCTGGAGTAGTTGCCCTTGCCTCCATCTAAGTCAAACAAAAGGCAAATCTCAGTCACAAATGGAAAGATCATAACTATCATATAGTTCAGTCCAACAAATTTTAAGAAACTGGATGGGATATTCTCAAATAAGGAAAGAACTTCTAATAAAGTGAAAAAAGTGAAAGCACAAATGACTTACAATTCATCAGATGCTACAAAGTAAAGCGCATATAATGCAATTCGGGAACTGTAATCGAATTTTAATATGCATACAGCAACAGAATCAGTATCAAAGCCTTGAAGGGAGAAATAACAAAAGAATATCCACGTCCTAAAAGTACAATCAGTTTAAAATTTAAGATCTACGTGTGAGTACAATAGAACACCCATGTCCAACACCACTGATATGAAACAGTTCTCTGTTTCTGCCAACAATGCAGAGAGATCAACAGGATATATTAGTATGAGAGCCACTAAGAGAATGAACCGATACTCCTGGAAAAAATGGCTCCTATTTAAGTAAAACTTGGCATAACGTGTAGTAGAACACTTCCAAAAGATACAAAGAGGAGACTGATCACAGATCACAGTAGGTCACTCTCATAATCCAAACATATATGCAGAATGACCACAACACCATACAAGTGGAATACGCCCGAACTAAGGAGTAAGATGTCATAGAGAGTCGGAAAAGAGAGCTACTAACCCTGGGATCAACCATAGAAGTTCTGGTGCGTTTATTGGGGATAGGTTTGCTCCGTTCTTCTGATTTCTGCTCCACTTCGAAGCCATTTGTACTAGGTTGATTCTGAGCCCCAATTTTACTAACACCTGATCCTGAAACTGATCTATCAGTTGAATACAACAGATTTGACCGGTCATTTGGTAAGCCATCGGACCGGG
>JAOWBF010000027.1:12050318-12061275 GCA_028566175.1 Vinca major
AAAGGGTTCATTAATGATGATTTTTCCAATTCTACCATTTACATTAAATATTGGAGAGAGAAAATAAAGAGAGAAAATGAGGTGAATTAAATTGGGAGTCACATCAAATAGGGTTATGTTTGACATTTTATCATATTTCACTATAGAATTTGATAAAATCTTAATTTCCGTGCAAAATATAAAGTGGACAGATAATTTGGGACGGAGAGGGTATATGGGAATGGAGATGTATAAATTAAAGTTAAATTAACTATAATCAATACTCAAAGACGCATTGGCTTCAGTCTTCATCTAGTAAAAAAACGCATTCCTACGTAGGATCAGTCTTCGTCCAGCTCCACCTCTGATCAGTAGTCGCGGTTGAGCTGAAACTCTCCCAACTGACTCAAATGCCGGCGATGGTGACGGCGATGGCAGTAATGAACTGTACAAATTGGGACGAAGAGGCTTACAGAAATGCCACTCTACAAGAAAGAGAAACGCTTTGCCGAACCGTGTTCCGAACTGCATTCGCCCCAAATTCTAACCCTAATATCAACCACGATTTCATCGTCGCCGCCTCCAGCGACGGATCTATCGCCTCTTATTCCATCTCCTCTTGCCTCGTACTATCTATTTCTACTACCGCAAATCACAAGTTCACTTTTATTTTTTGTTTTTATTTTATTTTATAATTTAGCTTTTTTTTTTCTTTCCATTTTGCTTTTTTTTGTTAGGATTTAGGTTACGGAAATCCAAGGGCTTCTCAGAGGTTAGTGAATATGATTAATGATTAATGAATATTTATATTTCTTTCTACTGGTTTAGTTAAATGATGAGTTGATGATATTTGTGTGTAGTTTATCAATGGCGGAACCTAATGTTTTGATTCAAGGGCATGATGGACCTGCTTATGATGTTAAATTTTATGGCCATGGCGAAGATTCCTTGTTATTGAGGTAACTCACCCAATTCGGCACCTGCGTCTACAATGCTTAAACACTTCAAGCATTGGAATTTACTTTTCTATTGTTTATGGAGCATTCATATGTAATGCTCTGATAGCATTATGATCAACTATGACTAATGCTATAGAAATTAAAGAAATCTGGCTAGAGCTATTCGTGGAAATTGAGACTGGCAGGCACTCGGTTAGTTGCTTATTTATGCGGTGAACTTCTTTGAGGTTGTCAAAGGGAGTATCAGGTATTTGGCTTATTGCCAAAATCTTTTGAGTTTAGTGGAGTTTTGTATTCTTAAAGACTCTAGTCACAGTCTTGGTGGATTAACTTTTGTTGTAATATGATAATGTGTTGTGTGCCTCTGGTTGGATAAGTGGATATTGACTTTCACATTACTAGATCTCAATGTTTTGGCTTCTATTCGGAAGATTTTATTAACTTAAACTTATCTTGTGTAGTTGTGGAGATGATGGTCACATTCGAGGATGGAAATGGAAAGAAATTTCAGAATCTGAGGTGCCTATTCCAGGTGATATGATTGTAAAGTGAAATTTCTATGTTTGCTACACCATGGAATGGGAACACATTTTAGCCACTTACTTTTAAGATTACTTATGTAAGCTGTGTCTACTCTCCAGTTTAACATCTCACAAAGTGGAATTCGTTTTCCCTGATGAAGTGTCTGTGTCAGCGGAACTTGTTAGTGCTAGCCAATAAACAATAGCTCATAGAATGGCTTCTTACAAGACATTTTTTCTCACATGCTATGATGGAATGTATTTTTGGAAGAGTAAGGTCAAGAATCTAGTCACCCAGGGCTCGTCCTGAAAGTTCAGAGGCCTCTTTTTTATGTTTTCTGTTGCTCAGTTGTGCACTAACACTTCATAGACTGTTTTCTACTTTTCTTGAAATTTTGAACATCAATACATGGACCATTTTGCATAGCATGAACCACCTTGTGTGCTTTGATTATTACTTTGTTTTCTAGTGGTACTCGGGGTTATGGTGTTCGATTATTATTATTATTATTTTTTGGTTGTAGTGTTTGACATGTTACCTGGTATAATTTTTCAGGAAGCAGTGTGGATCCAGTAATTGACCTGCTGAATCCCCAGCATCGGTAGGTTGCCCCAGAGTTTGCATTATATGTATTACGTCTCTATGATAGCATTTTGTTCTTGGTTATGTTTTAGTGACTTCTTAGCCTTAATATTACAATCAGAAACTTATGGAGTCAAATAGTGTACTTATTTCTTTCATATGATATACTATGTTCTCACTATGTATTTTGCTCTGATGGATGGCACATTGTATTGACTATCTTTACATTTGCAATGCTTTACCCTTTTCTTTAGTTTTGATTTGTCATTAGGTTTTGGTATTTGTTTGAGTTTTTGCTTTTATTTCTTTCTTGAGGGGCATTGAGGCAAGATGTAATCAACCATGGTAGCATATCTTGCCTGTGTTTCTGCAATACAATTCAATCTGCAATATTTGTCATAAAATTTCTGATTTTTTATTGCATAGCCTGTTGCTTCAGCATTGTATCCAGTACTTTTGAGTAACCTTTGTTTAAACTTTCTTCCTTGATATTAATTTATGTATTATTTTTTTATTGCAGAGGCCCTTGGGGTGCACTTTCTCCAATCCCTGAAAACAATGCCATTGCTGCAGATTCTAAGGTTCTTATTCACACTTTCTCATGTTTATTAAACTGCTTCCTTGTTTCAGTTTCTTAAGCGGTCGTTCTCTCTCTGTCTCGTCCTTATCTTCTTATCTCTAGGAAAAAGTGGAAGAGAAACAGGCATAAATGCGATCGTGTAGATATAACCATGGTTACTGTCATAATTTTTTTTAGCTACCTATGAGAATGGCTAGAAATTGTTATCCCTTATCCTTTTTTCTATCATAATAATTGTTCAGTTGATAGAAACTTCATTTATATTTAGGCCCATAGGTAGACAAAGCCAGTAATGTGTGCTATTAATTTTCCTCTTTGAAGCATTGGGTAATACCATTGATCTTGCAAACAGATTGACCTATGGGTTGTTTCTTTGATATAGGGTGGTTCTGTTTTTGCTGCTGCAGGCGACTCTTGTGCTTACTGTTGGGATATGGTGTGTATATTCCAATTCTGACTAATTACTGAGCAATATCTGTTGGATGATACTTTATTTTGGTTAAATAGTTGGAAACCTCTTGTATGGATCTCGTTCTATATTGTTCTTCTATGTTTTTGTCTCTTCTAAATGCAATTGAGACAATCCTTCCTGATTCTCCTTTTAATATTTCAGGAGAGTGGTAAAATCAAAATGGTTTTTAAGGGCCACTCGGATTATCTGCATTGTATTGTTGCTCGATCCTCTCACAATCAGGTTTAAAGTTTCTCACCTTTCGTAGCAGTCATTTCCCTTGTAACCTTGATCATGCATTTTGAGATTCTTTGCTCTGCTTACGAAACAAGTTAGTTCATGCATTGTCTGTGTGTATTGCCCTGATTTCAATACGTTCTCTATTGGTTACTGTAATAGTATCAGCTGATCAGTCCAGAGATATTATTATGGACGACATGGTACTAAAAGTTGTAGAGCTAGTTGGCTTTCATAAATCCGACTTTCTCAATGGAACTTCAGTCCACCTTCTCACCTACTAATGGTATTTAGAGACAGAGAGTCTTTAAGGGGGTTAAGACTTCATAGTTTCTTCCCAGGGACTAAGGAAAGTAAAGATCGGTCTAGGAACTTATATCAGCCTCTCATTGCTTAATTTCAATTTACCATGTTGTAGTATTTCTTAAATAATATTTTAGTTTCCCTTCCCTTACAGCTTTTTACTTGTAATTTTGTTGTCTTTCTTGGGTATTCTCAGATAATAACTGGTTCAGAGGATGGGACAGCTCGAGTATGGGGTAAGTTTGATTCTTCTAGTAGAAGAATATATTGCCTAAAGCTCACCATTCCGTTTTCAGTTTTTCACATAATTTCTCCCCTCTCTGTCATGCGATTACACCTGACTTTGTTGCTTGTGTTTGTAAGAGTAGACTGCAGAAGTGCAAAGTGTGTTCAAATAATTGTTCCAGACAAGGACAAGGATTTTAAGGGTTCATCTTCTTACGTTAGTTGCATTGCTCTTGATGAAAGTGAAAGCTGGCTGGTGAGAAAGTATACACATTATATTTTATTTTCTTGGAAATCAGCAAATTGTTTCTGTAGCATGTTCAAATTAACATGTAGGACCGAGTTCGTTCTAGCTGTTTTAAGCTGATGCTTTAGTAGTTGTTTTCTTGTTTAATGATTTGTTTAATAAACTAGTTTGTCCTGGGTTTTCTATATTCATACGAATTATATAGTAGATAGTTTATCTATTATTTCCAGGCCTGTGGAAGTGGTCAGTCCCTGTCTCTTTGGGGTCTTGCTGCTCGTGAGTGTGTGTCGAGGATTGTCAGACATGCTTGTGTGCAAGATATCACATTTGATAATAATCAGGTCAGGGATTTCTTTTCTTTGCATCTAAGTAGCAAGTCTCTCTTTTCAGCGTTTTCCATGTCCTCAGAAAATTATGTCACTTGTTAGAAGCTACTGCTTTCAAATTCACAATATGTCCTACGAAAATTAGCACCCTTGTCATGGGCTAATGCATCAAATTCACACTCTTGGGTTATCCTCCTTTTGATTTTTTATTCCAGTTCTCTATCTCCTGAAAAAGGTTTTTGCCATCTTTTCAGATTCTAGCAGTTGGAGCAGAACCCTTACTGAACCGATTTGACATGAACGGTGACATTATTTCGCAGATACAATGTGCTCCACAGTCGGCATTTTCCATTTCTCTGCATCCTTCGGGGGTAAGTACTATCTCCATTAGTACATGGTTAAGGCAGTGGAATTTATGAGAATAGTCAATGTGAGACGCACCAGATGTTCAGTTCAAATTGCTGCAAAGTAAAGATACTCCATAACTTTGTGGCACTTCAGATACACTTAGTATATTTTACCACAACACGCATAATACACGACATTATGATACCAATTAAGAATTTGCTCAGACAGACCATCCATTTCTATCTGTCACTTTCTCTAGGCTTACAAAATGAGAATCGATTGATTATTCTGTTCAGCAGGGTGTTTGATTCACTACTTTTCCTATTCTTTTATCTTTTTATCTTTTTATCTTTCTTTCTTCCAGGTTGCAGCTGTAGCTGGATATGGAGCAGCAGTGGATATTATCTCACAGTTTGGGAGTCATTTATGTACGTTCGGGTGCAAAGGACTTTGTGAGTGGAGAAGATGAAAGAAATACTTTATGATTTCAGAAGGTTTTACAAATTACCATCTAATCTTTTGGAGATCTTATCTAAGAACTTTCTTTTGATCACGTTAAGATTAAGATGTTTTACGATTTTGAAACCGAGGAGCTGGAACAAAAATATGTGCCCCTCCTATGATTAGCATAAAATTCATTCATAGGACCGTCCTTGTGAGATTTGTCACACAATTTCGTACATTAATTGGACGGAACCTACCTGCATATGTAGGCTTCGCTAAATTCATGAGAGGGAGCTGTCCGGCCAGTCCTGTTGGAATTTACATTTGATATAGGTGCTCCAATTAGATTGGACAGTCAATTGGATTGAGCCGACCACTGTTGAACCGGTTTGTTGAACTGGAAAATCGGTCCAAGAACCGGTTTGATAAAGTCAAAACTGGACATATGCTAAGCATGTGTGGGAGTTGTGGGAGCCTTTTGAGGAAAAAATTGAAGTAGTGGGTGAATTAATATTTACCCCACTATTTTATTTTTTCTACCTAATTTAATGGTTGAATTAACTCATTCTCTCCCAACACTAGGTTGCCGAAATTCTTAGAGAAAAAACAGTCCCAAAACAACTCCAAGATCATGTTAGGAGAAAATTTTGATTTTTCGTTCTTCCTTTTTCTGGTTTTATACTTAAACGTGTATACACTGAAATTCCTAAAGATTGTCTTCAACTTTGGAGCTTTCTAACTAGTATTAGAGACATGAAGAACAAGTTCAAGTTGATAATGTGGATACCACAAGAGACAGGAGTCGATAAAGATCGGTTGTTGGTGTTTCCGTAGTAAACGCAATATAGAAAGCGTTTCTGTCATTCTTTACACTGAAGGTAAAAATTCTAAACAAAGTTTATTGGTTTTTACTCGTGAATGATCCTGTTTGAAACGGATTTTGCTTTTATTTTTCGCTGTGTTTGTTTAGGAATTCGAATTTCTTTCTTTCAAGTCCACAAGAACGGTTCTAGGATTGAGTGACCCATAATTAGTTGGTGCAAATGAAGATACTCATGGTCCTGGATGAAATTACGGTACCTATAAATAGCTAGTATCAAATCTGGACCATTTTTAGATCTGGGTCCAAACCCAATCCGTTTACAAGCCTATGGAGGAGGAGTGCCAGCGTGTTTGGTATTACATGGCAAAAGCTTGACCATAATTTTGGAGCTACCCATTTATTGCATGAATATATGATCAAAACCACCACTGTCTTTCTCTGCCCATTTCAGTAGAGGATGTTATCAATGCTAAGAGAATAATAAAGACATGCATGAAAGAAGAATACATACACCTTTAAGAAAGAAAAAAGCAAGAGTAATAGATAACGCTTTCAGTTCTGGCTCTAGTGCGAAATAAATTTAGATATCTGATAATGAACACTTGTTCTCAATAATACATGTTATTCCCTCTATTACAAAATAATGTTATACATTTAAACTTTAATTTTTTCTCAAAATAAGATTAAAATTTGGACTATCAATAAATATTTAATTAATTTTTACCCTCTTCTTACTTTTTTTTAATCACAATTTGTATTTTTAAAAAGTAATTAATGAGGATATATTAGTCTTTTGCCTTTGACTCTCATTGTTTTTAAGAAATTTCTTAATCTATATGAAAATTGAAATGTTAATGTTATTGTGGAATAGAGGGAGTATTGATTTAAGAACATGTGTTCTTCTTTAAAAAAATCAATCGTCAGTTTTCAAATTTAATGGTCAAGTTAAATTGAGATTTATTTTGTTCGTACATAACAAACTATTGTTCCGTTAGAGGCTAAATCTAAATGTTGCTTCAAAATTTTGCGTCATTCTAAAGTACAAACCGCACCTATGTATTGTCATTTTCTTCATAGGGATATTGCTTAGTGCTTAAGGATACATTTGAAACCTCACTATAATCCTCAACATAAAAGTTTTAGGTTCCAATTTTTTTCTAATAAACAAACTACTTTTACTATTTTAAAGGTAAATATTTCAAATAAAAAACCTAGTCCAAACGCCCTTAATATCAGTTCACATACTCATAGCTCATTCAATATATAAAACGAAACAAGACACGATAGAAATATACGTGCAATTCACACATATATATTTCTTTTTGTCTTAAATTAAATAACTATATTTAAATTTTATCATAATTAAAAATATAGTTTGACTATAAATTAGTTACTATAATATCCTAATTAATTGATATTGATGTTTAGTTTGGTAGGACATTATATGTTGTTGGAGTTTGCATTCCTAGTAAGGTTAGTTAGGACAGTTTGAGTTGAAAATACTTTCATTTTGGGACATTCATTTGCGATAAATAAAAATAAAAATTGAACATTTAATTTTAGACGGAGATAATAAAAGTATTTTAACGCATGTACAAAGTGCATGAGTTAATTTGAATAAATTCAACTAACAATTAGTAATATGAACTCTTATAAAATCAAAATTTTCAATTTTATGAGACTTTTTTATAATCAATCTTTTGCATACTTTAGAAAATTACCTTATATCTAACCTTTTCCTACAACCAACTCTAATTCAACGGATATAACTCTATTCAGCAGCTCTTGAAAATTGTCCATTTCAATATTGTAGTCAAATGCCCTATACACATCAAATAATTCTTTAATTATGAGTAATTTAAATTTTTTTCATAATTATTTTTTTCATAATTATTATTTTTAAATATAGAGAACGGAGTTATGGAAAATATAGAGAACGGAGTTAATATAAATATCCTCCGACATGTTCCTCTTTAACGCCCACGTCTTTGCTTTTGAATTGCCATATATAAACAAAATAATAATATAATAATAGTTATGCAGAATAATACAAATTACAATATATAACCGCCTGCTTCTTCCTTTCCTTACCAATACATCACTGCTTCTTTGTTATCAAAAAAAAAAAAATACATCACTGCTTCTCGAATCATCTCCGATCCCTTTTTTTAAATATTATCTTGATCAGGAAGCAGATTCCTTAATTTCAAAGTGATTTGGACGGAGAAGAGAAGAATTCTAGATTTTTTTTAATATCTAGAATTGTATTAAATGGCGGTGATGGAGTCGCCGGAAAGTGTGGAAGTGGTTAGGGATACGACAACGGCGGCGGCGGCGGAGAATGTGAGTAATAGTAGTTTGAATTTGAATTCGAATTCTTCCGATCTTAACAACGGCGGCGGAGGTTCGTTGAGGAGGCGAGCGAGTGCTGCAGCGGCGGCGGCTGTGAAAGAATTGGAGTCTATTTCGGATTCGAGTTCTAAGGTTACGGATGACTCGTCAGAGGATGGTAAAAGGAGGAATAATGAGGAAGTTAGGAATGGTGATGATGATGAAGTGAAATTGGCGGGTGAATTGAGGAGTAATAACGAAAATGATGATAAGGTAAAGGTTGGACATGGTGATGGTAGTGGTGGAGGAGGATTTGAGGTGGCTCTTAAGTATGCTTATAGAGCTTCTGCACCGGCTCACCGGAAAAATAAGGAGAGTCCTCTTAGCTCCGACGCCATCTTCAAACAGGTTGGCATACGGATTATACAAGCTTCTTGCCAAGTAGCTATTCTTTATGTCTAACATAACTTATATTTTTAGTTCATCAATTTTGCTGATGAAGCTCGAGCATTGAATTCGAAAACTAGTATAAAAACAAGGTTATTACTAATGTGTTTGTAGGTTGTATGTTAAAAGAAGTCATTGTTTTAACTCTCCTGCAGTGCCAAAGGGAAAAAACCTTTAGAATTTCTTTACAAGGGATAGGAATTACAAGTTAAAAAAAAAGATTTTTTTGTTCTTTTTAATTATTGTATATGAGAAAAAGTGATGAAAGGATAAGATAACTTGAACTATTCTTTACTTGTCAGATTTAAGGGAAAAGAACAAGATAAGCGATGAAGCTGTTAGCTTTTCTATTTAATAGGGAAAAGTGAAAACAGGACACTCCTATAACCAATTTGCATTTTATAAAGTTCCTCTTTTTTGGAGAAATAAAGCATGATATCTTTTTCGTCTCATCTTGTATACATCACAATGAAGGGAAAATCCATCTTTTGTTGTTCTTTTCTTCCATTCTATTCTCATAGTTTCAAATAACTTGTTTGAATTTTTTTAATTGAATTGATCGTTGTGGTGGCATATGTTATGCTAACCTTTTGTTTTAAAGAGGAGAAATGTTTTCTTGTTAATTAGTAATGTGTCTTCATTTGCTTGATAAAGTAGCTCTGTAAAATTGAATGGCTTTACAACGGAAGGTTGAGATTAATGCAGATCGTGGAGCCTCGGAAATTGAAAATTAGAAAAGAATAATTTTGATTCTAACTGAAGAAAGAGAAAAAGGAACTTTAAGGTGTCTCTTGGTCTGAACCTTGCGAATTTTGCTGGGAAGATCTGGAAGCATTTTTCACATTCTGCAGAACTATTTTGTGTGAAAGTTTCATTTGTATGTTGAACCTCATATTTGGAGATGCTGTTAGAATAAAAATATTTTTCTTCATTGGTTGTTATTTTGTTTCAGAGCCATGCAGGACTTTTCAATCTCTGTATTGTGGTGCTTGTCGCAGTGAATGGACGGCTTATTATTGAAAATTTGATGAAGGTCTGCTTCTTATCAAACTTAAATGGCTTTCATCTTGTACATCTTGATTATTCTTAGGAGTGTACTCGGGTCTTCTGAGCATCTTTAGTGGCAATCTACTAAATATCTTAACTTTGTAAATTTTTTGGCTTTCTAATTCAATATCAGTATGAGTGATATAGGATCATGATTATATTTTTACATAGGTAAATTCTGGGAGAGAACGCCTTAAAGGAACATGACAGTTTTCTTATTCAACTCTTGCAGTATGGCTGGTTAATTACATCTGACTTTTGGTTTAGTTCAACATCATTAAGCGATTGGCCTCTTCTAATTTGCTGGTATGATTGGCATGAATCCTCACTGCAGCGTCCTACTTTTGCTGGGGAGGGGGAGTAAAAGGGAAAATTACCCGAGTTCTCCCTTGTTGTGTTGGCATAACTTTCATTTCCTTTTTTTCTGGTTTGCAGTCTTAGTCTCCCAGTTTTCCCTCTCGGTGTCTTTTGTGTTGAAAAGTTGGTGCAGAAGAAGTATATATCAGAGCCAGTAAGTTCAATGCCCTATTAGAAGCTGTACACTACTTGTTTCACTCTAATATTTTGGCTCTACTGATAGTCTCTATCTATTATCTTAAATCTTGATGCAATTTTCTACTAACTTTAACTTCCTTTGATTAACACGTGTAAGAAAACAGATCCAAACTAAATTATATGTGTTTCACTGTCATCTTTCTGTTTTACTGATATTTCAATCTACATCCCAAGCTTGATGCAATTTCTACTAAATTATCACCTCTTTTGTTGTTCAGTTAGGTTTACCTCAATTTTCTTCTTTATGGCATACTGTATGTCACTCTACAATTTGTGTGTGGATTAATTTGTAAGGACACATATCTTGATTCCTGACTATTCTGTGTCTGGTATTATAGAGATAGGGGTGCATGGATTGCATTATTCACTAGTTTTATGCCGTTTTTTCAATTTACAGAATGGTATATTCTAAATATTGAGTTGTTAGTCTCCAATACATCTGTTCCAGTCCACTGAGATCAACCACTTTGTACATTTATTGACAAAGGTTATGTCTGTCTCCCGTCCATCCCCGCCCATACCCCCAATTATTGGGGACTTAATGGGTTATG
>JAOWBF010000027.1:12064972-12079854 GCA_028566175.1 Vinca major
AGTTATATGTATGTATGTATGCATTTATATTACTTCTCGGTGTAGTTCATCAACATTGTTGAAATATAAGTGTGTGCCCATTTTGGCAGTTAATGATGCAATATATGTTTACATTTAAACGACTGTGGGACATAAAATATGTTATTCTACACGGAAAATTTATTTGGATAAAATAAAGGCGGAAATCTCTTGAATATTATGTCTAGTTGGAAATAGATACATATGAATGATTTGTTTAGGTATGTGAAGTGCCATACACCATGATTAGTAGGTGGAAGCTGGTTACTCCCTTGTGGTTCTAATTAGCTAAGAAATTGTTCAATTAGTAGTTTGACCTTGGTCATGTGTGTGATAACGACAGTAAAGAAATGTTCCCCCCCTTCCCCATCTCCTGCTCCTCTTATGTTCAGATATCCATTCACAATGAAGTATTGTAATTTATTTTGCTTGGCCTAATAGAGAACCATGGATTCATATAATGTTTATTACATTGATGTGACATCAATGGTGACAGTTTGACTACATTTCCTTGCCATGCAACTCTTTATTCTTTCGATATGTCCAAAGAGAGGCATGAAGTTCTCTTGGAAGGAACTTGGAATATTAGAAAAAGAAGATCAGAATGAAGCATTTCCTAATATGAACTACTAAGGCACTCTTTCTGGCAGTAATATCTTCCTAAATTTTCATTGTAGGGAGACTCTACTATCATATATTAGACGAGGGGATGATGTTCAAGTGTCAGGTGCTTTAAGTATCTTGGCTACACTGTTGCAGACTAAAGGTTGTTTGACTAACTACATTGTGTTTGATATCAATGTTTCATGTACGCATTTCTTATTGAAATTTCATCTTGCAGAGCTGGATGAATCGATGCTAGATGCTCTTGGTATTCTTCCACAACGGAAACAACATAAAAAACTCTTGTTGGTATGATCTAGGTGTAATTATTTGTTCTTTCTGTATCTTTGGGTTAAAACTTTGTGGCTCTTCTGTTCTTTTTCTACATCTTGATTTTCTGTTCTTCTGTTATTTATTTATTTTTGGAGGAGTTCGTGTTTAATCACCAAAAACAGAGATTGTAATTTAAATTTCCTGCTTCCCTTCTGCTTATCTTTGAGGGAGTCGGGGAATTCTTTACCAAGAGGCTAAGCTAATTTTATTATCTTACTGCATTCTGTAACTGGTCTCATGTTTCTTACTGATTATGTCAATAGAGATGTTTGAGTTGCAAAAGATCGTGCATTCTGTAACTTCCAAAAAATCTATTGAGCTTGAATATTTCTTTTGCAAATCAAATTAGAAAAAATGGAAAGTATATCCTGCTATGTTAATTTTTGTGGATATAATTTATAATATTGCAAGTTCTATGGTTTGGAACTTAGAAAAATATTTGCTGAATGAGTGACCTGGTTTTAACTGATGGCTTCTGCCTGTAAAGGGTTTTTAATGACATTGGAGTGATTATTAAGCACAATATTTGCTGCTCTGGTTAATGATGTTTATTGGAGTGATTATTAAGCACAATAAAGGCATCCTGCTTCACACTTTTTCTTTCTTTACATTTTATGGGTATTTCGGCAGTTTATTAATTGCTTCTGAGGAGAAACTCTCATTACTACGAATTGCAGCAAGCTTTAGTTGGTGAAGTATCTGGTGAGGAGCAACTATTTTCTCCAGAGAGCACTGTAGCTAAAGATGGCATTGGTGATGAGGTTTATTCCTATCTACAAAAGTTGAAGGTACTTGCTTGGCTGCTTCTACCGTTAAGCTAGAATCTAATTCTTAAATGGCCGATGACCTTCCCATGACTTTTCCTAAATGGAATTTTTCTAATTATGCATTATATGTTGAGGATCCATACTACTTTATTATAATTCTGGTTATTTTCTGTTTTTAAAATAATGACAGCATGATGAAATTGAGATTTACTTTTCAGTTTAGCTGGTAATGACATGCCATTGATTTTGAGGATAAGCTGCAGTGATTGGTTGCAATCTGTTAGTTGGTGAATAATAAATCTTGTTTTTAAAACTTCTGTATATGACATACACAAATTTAGAATGATGATTAACTTTAATTATTTTTTATTTAATTCCATATAGGGTTATTTGTAGCTTGAGTGTGTGTGTGTTTATGGAGGTGGAGGTGGAGGGGGAGGGGAGGGGGGAGTTTGTTTGTTTGTTTTTCCAATAGCTGTTTATGATTTGAGTGACTAGCTTGGTGAGTTTCTTTGAATATCTTTTCATCTGTTTGAAGCCAAGTGAAAGTCATGAGTGAAAATACTTGGTTATTATGGATGCAGTTGGTGATGCAACTTGATCGGTATTTGAAGCCAGGAACTGTGGCTCTGTAGTTTCTAGTTGTAAGATGGATTCCTTGGGATTTAAGAACAATAAATTATGAAATAAATGATGGTATATGACATTTAAGGAAGAACAAAACCTAACAACCACTTTTTAAGAAAATTATGAATCTCTCCTAGAGTTCACATTAATTAAAGATTTGCCAGATTTTGTCTTAAGATAGAAGCCAATTCGAACAGGTAACCAGAACTACTTGTGTGTTTGGGTTGAGTCTACCGTGAGTTTTAAAGCTCTATATTGATGTGGCCTAATAGAGTTTAAAATCACGCTTCATGTGCTCTGTTTCAGAGCATCTCTTAGGCACTTTTGATTGATTTATCAGTACAAATAATACGAAGTATGAACAAACCTATTATATTAAAGACACAGTATCACTTCCTCTTGTGAGGATTTTTCTTCGATATTGTTATACTTCAGTCTGTTAATGTTCTAAATTACCTTTTTTCCTTTAGGACCATGATTCTACAATTTCTTGCACTCACAATCCTCTTACTGTTTCATATCCTTGCAGCATCGAGCTAAAGTTCCCAGTCAATATCCATTTTGTTTCAGTATAGTTATGCATTTATTACTAGTCCTTTAAGCTATTATCTGGTCAAGACATAATCCTAAGAGGAAATTATATGCTTTTTCCTGGGTTTTCTAGAATGCAAATATAATATCACGTTTAACATACTCAATTTTTTTGTAGTTGAAAGCACAGGAACTAATAGTAAATTTTGACCTAGATGCCTCGAAACTGAAGTTCTTTGATTGCCTACCAAGTATAGAAACTTTAATCTTACAATATGAGGAGCCTAACAGAATCAGAATTGATGTAGTTGTTTCCATTTAGCAGGACCAATATGGTGCCTCATGTGCATGGCCAAAAGTTGGAGCAAGCCCTACTGGACACAGATCTCAAGTATGTATTTTCTTTCAGATCTGTTTTGGTGTATTAATTTGTACATGCAGAATATCCTGCATAATTATTTCTACTTGTGAAACTCTTTCAGTGTCTTGCAAAAACTAAAAAAAAAACACAAAAGGAATGAATAAACCTGTGTCACTGAACATAGACTCATATACTTCTGATTTTTTAATTTTATTTTCTTGATTCTTTTAATGGCTTAACGGACTTAGACACTCCTGCCATCACCACACATGCACATCTATAAGTTTTTGGTTTTTACTTTCTGCTTTTCAATCTTAAGCTTAAATCACCTAACAAATGAAAATAAATGGAGTGCCAAGCTATTTAACACCACAAAAAGGAGAAAAAAAACTAGTGTTCAGAACTCTAGTGGCATATACGCAGTGTGAACATGATATATTTGGTTGAGATTGGAAAATCTTTTAACCTGTTCGCTTTCTCAATTTCGGTATATGGTTCCCAAGTATAACTTCTGTTACAATGTGAGATAAGCCCTACTGTTGGAAGCACAACAAAATAACATATTTGTAATGTTGGTTACCTCATAAATATCAAAATGCTCATGTAAGTGCTTCTTGCTACCAAAGAGACATAGAGTTACTTTTCTCAAAGTGCTTCTTGCTACCAAAGAGACATAGCATTACTTTTCTCAAAAAATTTCTCTTGGTGTTTTCTTCTTTGCTCTTTACTTCTGGACTCGTAAACCTAAGAAAAAAGTTGATGGACCTTGTTCTGGAATAAATTTAGATGGTTTTATACCTGAGCTGATAAATGCAGATTGAACCTCACCCTAATTTTATATGTTTGTGTGGATGTTGGATATTGTTCTTGTTAATACTTTTTGTTGCATAAGGTTGAGGAAACCAATGGACTCTTAACTAAACTGACTTTTTTTGATATATTTTTGTTAGGTTCTTGATGCATTGGTCAGTCTCTCGTGTCGGTCAAATGTATCTCCAGAAACATTGTGGGATGGTGGTTGGCTTTTGCGCCAGTTACTCCCTTACAGCGAGTCAGATTTTAAGAGTCATCATCGTAAATTACTCCAAGTAAGTTGCTTTAAGATAAGCTGAAAATCTTATGATAATTTTTGTGTTGGCCTGTTTAACTTGGATGAGAACTTTTCTCATAAACCGTAGTTCACAAAAAAGGCAAATTAACTAATTTCGTTCCTTACGTATTTTCGATTTACGGTCCTCTTCGATTCATTTTGATCTAATTAGTTACATACGTATTTACAACTTGCCAAAACGGTCCTTCCGTAAAAAAAAAATTGACAGAATCCCGTTAAGTTTGTCATGTGGTCATCATGTGCCTTTTTGTAGGGGTATTTTGGGACTTTTCATAACAATTTTTTCTTCATCTTCTACCTCTTATTATCCTTCATCTTTTTCCTCTCTCTTCTCTTCTCTTTTCTTCTTCCTTCTAAAATACCTTATAGGGCTTGGTATTAAAAAGCGCACCTCAGGCATGAGGCGTAGCGAGGCAATGACGAATTCGCATCCAGAGGCTGAGGCGCCGGAGGCGGCCGCTTAAGCGCGAGGCGCGCTTAAATTGGCTGAGGCGACCTCATCCAGGTACGCCCCTTTTTCTTCTGTCTCCGGTCTCTCTTCTTCTATCCTCTCTTCTTCTTCTTCTGTATCTCTTCTTCTATCCTCCCTCTTCTCTGATTTTTTTTGTTGGACGGTTTGCTATGGTTTCTGAGAGTGTTAGACGGTTGCTAAGGTTTTGCAGAGTGAGAGAAGAAGAGTGTGGCGGCTAGGGTTAGGGTTCTTGAATCTGGAGCATTGATTTAAATTTGGACCATTTAAGAAATAAAAAAAGGTTTGTTGACCAGTGACCCCTTCCCTTTTAAAAAAAAATCCTATTTCAAAAAGAAAAAACAAATCTCACCATACAAGAAAATTGATATCTCTCTTCTCATCTCTATTTTTTTCTAATCTCTTCACCATACTTGTTTGAATCAAGATTCATCACCATCTCCAATATATAGGTATTTTTGTAAAGAATTGCGCCTTGGACCCTCATCGCCTCCGTGCGCCTTTTAAAACTAAGCATACATGTGAATTATGTGCTTGAGATTGCTTATAGCTCTGAATTGGTTTCCTGACTGTTTGAAATCTGTATTGGCCACTGTTACTTGTAGCTGAGCTATCCACGTACAACTTGCATTAGAAAGGGTTGGGTGGCACGTCAACTCATCAAGTTGATAATATTTACAGGGTTGATGGGATTTATCATAGAGCAGGTATCCTCCATTATGCTTTTACACAAGTTCAGAGCTTTCTATTGTTTATGTCATGAATTTGGCTGACAAGATTTTATTCTCGTGCAGTATACAAATCCGATCGTGAAAAATTCTCAACATCCTTTGAAAGCAGACCTTCTATATGCCATTGAGAGGGTCTTGAAGCTTTCTGTACCGAATCTATATGTTTGGCTCTGCATGTTTTACTGCTTTTTCCATCTTTGGTATGGTTCTTGTCCTTCATTAGTACAGTGATATGTCCTTTTCCATCTCTTTATCTTTTTTCTTGACCGCCGCTATGCCCAAAGCTATATCATGAAATACTATTATAGTAAAAATTTGGTCTCTCATCTGATGCATCTTTCAGCATCTCTCATGAATCATGATACAGGATGAAATAAGCATAGTTTTCTCTTGTGAATTGTGAAACTGCTGTATTGCAGAAACATCTAGTGTTTCTGGGACTTGTTTTAGGATAAACAGGGAATGTGATGCAGAAGAAAATTACTAAGTAAAAAGAGAGAAAACAACCAGTTAGAGGAGTCAGACGTGAATAGTAGCCCACAAACAGTAATTTGATGCCAATATAGATATTAGATATTGATTTGAAAAAGCTCTTATCCTTTATTATCGATTTTGGGTAAAGCTTATGTTAATAGCATGTCAAATTGCTTACTCTGATCATATACTTACATGCTGTGCTGTGATACAGGCTAAATATACTGGCGGAGCTTCTACTTTTTGGTGACCGTGAATTCTACAAGGATTGGTGGAATGCACAAACAATCGAGGAGGTACACTTATTTCTTTGAGTTGTTTGTCTTCTGATAGTACTACCATCCAAAAACTTCCCCTTCAATTATGTTCTAGTTGATCAGAGATTCTAATATGTCTGTTTCCTATGGGTGTACCGTTTTATCTGCTGCTATCAGTATTGGAGAATGTGGAACATGGTAAGCCATCTTTTTATACGTTTCGCATTATCAATCGTTAAATTGTTCGCCATTCTTGTTCTCACTCTGTATGATCAGCGTGACACTTGTTCTGCATGTTATCTTCGGACTTGGAATTTCCTTTAATTAGAATTGATGCTTCAATGTACGTTAATAATTTGTTTGTTGCATATTGTGATGTCTGGCCAAGAGGCAAGTGGTCGTCATCTTGGTGCTGAACCTGCTCTAGTTAACATCTTAGAATGTTTGAAAGTCCTCAGTCTCTCGGATAGAAGCATGAAAAAACTAGAGAGTATTTTGCTCATTTGTATCTTTAGGCAGGAATTTCTGGGGGCACGAGTGTTTCAGGCCTCTCCGTCCTACCTGTGCTATAAATGATAATTTAGTGTGCTCAGAAGGGGCGCATGAAGATAAATATCTCAACTTTTTTTAGTATATCAAGGACACTAGTTACAGGACACCATTCTCATAAGAGGCTGGCAGTGTGTCTTCTGCACCTGCAAGAATTAATATTCATGTTATTGCAATTGTCATCATAACTGCTGAAAGTTGTCTATCCTGCGCTATTAGATTACTGATGAAGTATATCCTCCATTTCAGCCTGTGCACAAGTGGATGGTGCGTCATATTTATTTTCCATGCTTACGGAACGGGATACCCAAGGTAAACTGTTTCAGTTCAGTCGGTGCTGAAGTATGCTAATCTAGTTTCACCTTGTTTTGGACTTCTCCAACAATGTATACTAAAATGTATGCTCATTATTGTTTCTATTGCTGACAACTTTTATGGGTTACCATCTCTCACCTTGTTTCCGTAGATATGTAGTGGGCCTAGGCCCGCAAATGCATCCCAATTAGGAGAAAAAGCAGGTACTTGTTTGTTGAAAACTGTTATTGATAATACCAATTAATAGTTACTTGACTGGATGGAAAGCACTCAATTTGGGAGCTCCCAAGTTTTTGTTTAAATTTACGATCAGTCAGTGATCAAATGCTGAAGGAGATGAACCACAATATATGAAAATTTGCCCTCGTTTGCAGTGATATGTTCTCCCTGTTGAAGTTCTTTATCAAATGGATTAATACTGAAGCCCTGTTTATTCCCATTCCTGTGATGCTTAACCCACTCCCCCCCCACCCACCCACCCACCCACACACACACACAAAAAAGGGAAAAGGAATGGAAGTTTGAAAATCTTTTTTGAAGGTATATTTTGTGAAGTATCTGTTTCCCTCGCCGTGAAATATCTCCGAGTTCTTTCCGTTGAAGTTTTGTGGAGTTGGTGGACATACTAATGACGGGGTTCTGGCTATATTTCCAATTTCAAGATCACGTTTATTATGTTCTACGTTGTGAACTAAAGGGCATTAAATTAGCTATCTATTTCTGTTCGTGCAGGGGGTTGCTGTTCTGATTTCATTCCTTGTATCCGCTATTTTCCATGAGGTACAGTATTTGTGTGCTTACCTGTGTACTTGCCAACACACATCATAAAGAACTACTGGTTCCTTTTTGCTAGTATCAGTTAGTTAAAAGCACTAACAAGTAACAATGCATATATCTTTACTGTTGAGCAGTTGTGTATTGCTGTTCCATGTCACATATTCAAGTTTTGGGCATTCATTGGAATTATGTTTCAGGTAAGCATTACTTGTTCCGTCTTCAAATCATTATTGCATGACATGATGATGGTTAATACATCTGCACCGGTAGTATCTAAGGTAAATCTAGATTTAGCTGACTAACGGTTTTGGTATCTCTTTGAATCAGGTTCCTCTGGTTATTCTGACAAATTACTTGCAAGCTAAGTTCCAAAATTCTATGGTATGTTCCCATTACCATGGATTCTTGTAACCTACAATATCCTTCCGTTATTTCATTATAGTTGGTTTCTTCTCGAGTTCCTATGCTGGCTCATTGGTTAGGGGAGCAAGTTTTGTGGGCAGGGAAATCCATAAAGCTTCCCAAGTAGTTTGTGCAATCTGACGAGAAGCTATAAACTTGATCATTTTTTAGCTGTTAAAACCCTGTACCTAACCTTACTAATCTTCTTTGTTTCTCAAGGTGGGGAATATGCTCTTCTGGTGCTTCTTCAGTATTCTCGGCCAACCCATGTCTGTGCTTCTGTATTACCATGACTTGATGAATAGAAAAGTTAGTTCAAAATAAGTTGGAGAAATGGTGTTTCGGTCGGTTGGCGAATTACTGACATGCAAGGAATATCCATCCATCGAAGGTCTTCGCTAGTTTCTTGAGAAAGAAAGTTGATTCTGTTACCTGATAATGCTGCAAGAGTGGGCTGCTGCCCTTGTGCTACCTGATATCCTTGATGGCTTATATCTGTTTATTTGACATCATGAAATGAGTTGGGGAGGTCAAGAATTTTGTGTTGGGGTTGATAAACACCCTTTGAATTTTGGCACTAATATATAAATTATGACCAACTGTTGTAAATGATCCAATTTTATTCATTACAGAAGTAATCTTTGGCATTGTTTAGCTTGTATGTAAACCAATGGTATATGTTTTTAGCCTCTTGTCACTGGAATCCTGTGACCAAATTCCTCAAGATACCAACACTTTTGTTAATTGTATCGATCGTTCAAGTGGATAATTTCAGTAGATTGAAGAAATCGTTGAATTTGAGTGGATTAGGGTTTGGTCCTTAATATGGTTGTTGTTTAAATAAGATGAAGCATAATTTGTCCGACTTTTAAAGCTCTTGCATTTTTTTTTTTTTAAATTTAAGGGCCAAAGTGAGATTATTAGTAAAATATAGGGGAAGAAATATTTCGCAAAAACACCAGAAAATCCTTGGTTATTATTTCATATTTGAGGGGTATTATGTAATTAACACCTAATTTCAAATATTTTGCAGTTTCATAATGAAAAAAATATCCTCTTCTCGTCTGTCTCTATTTAATTTGTGGATAATTGTTAAATATCTTATTTTTCTCTCATATTGTATCATTATCTTTACGTTTTAAATTTTTTTTTTTTTAAAAAAACTAACTTCAATACTTGTTATAAGTGGGATGAAGATAAAAAAAAAAAAAAAATGGGACAAATTTTTTTAACAGTTTCACAACACCTACTCCTGGTACGTACCACCACTGCCAGTCTGCCATCGACCACCATATATAATTCATCAATTTATTTATTCTTTTTTCTTTACGAAATATAACATAAAATCCTCAAAAACATTGGAAACCCCAAATTTGTACTAAAAGCTTAGAAACAGTGTCAAAGTAAAGAACTATCTTGAAAATTTTATCTTTTATCTTTCTTTCACCTGAAAATTAAAAATGGAAGATTTCAGATCTGTTTCATCATGTCCTGATGGAAAATATGAGATGGAAAGCTACAACAACAACAATGGAGATTATAGCAAAACAAGTTCAAACCCAAACCCAAGTGGGCTTCAACAAGATCTTAACAGATGTTATAGTGCTTCATATGCATCATCATCTTCAAACAATGGCCAAATTGAGATTCCTCCTAAAGAAATGAAGTTCAAGAAAGGGAAATCTACAAATGGGTCAATTTCCAAGAGTTGGAGTTTTAATGATCCTGAATTGCAGAGGAAAAAAAGGGTAGCTAGCTATAAAGTTTATGCTGTTGAAGGTAAAGTTAAGGGTTCTTTCAAGAAAAGCTTTAGGTGGATTAAAGAGAGGTATACTAAAGTTGTTCATGGTTGGAGCTCATGATTCTGCTCCTCTGCTCTTTAATTATATATCTTAGAAGTTGTTGCCAGTTATGCCCCTGGGGATGATCTTGAATTTTGAATGAGCTTTTGTTTATGTTTTCAAGTTCTAAATTTTCATGTCTGCTGAGTTTTCTTTTTGTGAGTTGTTTAATGAAGGAAAACTGGGTTCATATGATGAATTTGTTTAATAGATCTTGTGAATTGTGATATGGATTTGCTTTCTTGATTGGGATTCTTCAGTGTACTATGAATAATTAAATTAATGCACATCATCACCTAGGAGAAATCAAAAAAAAAAAGAATTTTGAAAAAATAGTGGTCCAGATCCCAAGAGAACAAGTTGCATATTCAAATGATTAGAATCATGAGAAAGACACATAAACTACTATTCTTCTTATATCTAAAAGCAGGGTTCAAATCCTTTTCTGTGATTTTTTTATTTTTCTTCTTTTCCCTTTTTCTGTACTAGTTTTCTTTATTATTTAAGTATTTATTAATGATCGACTAGTCCGGGGACTTATTGTTCGAAGTCAGAAGCGAACCTACTGTCTTCACGAGCATATCAAATTCTTGTGGGAGGAAATGAAATTATTCTAGTAGTTCATATGATAAAATATGAGTATTGCACTGTCAATATCTCAACTCTTGCCAAGAGTATTTTGCAGCCATTCTTCTTTCTTATATCTCCCACTTATTCACCATTTTTACCATTTGTTATTCCATTGAATACTGCTAGGGATGAAATCTAGAGAATTGTACCTTGAATCTGAATATGTACTTGACCTCGGTGTTTATAGACTTACTACTTTTGCCTTTCTTCCTGTTCTTTAAGGTGTTTGCAATATTGCTCTTTGTTTCCCTATATTCAACTCATGTTCTTCAAGGAGATACGTTTTACATTCAACTACTGTCTGGAATGTGTAGTTGTAAATCGAGTTTTTGCCTGTGTTAGTTATGCACAAAACGAACAAATCTCTCAGGAACGCGCATCTGCTTTGAGCACTCATATACATAGCTGAACATTCTGGCATTGGTCAGTGAAGCTCCAAGTCTGTAGATAATACTTATGTTTATTCTTCTTCACACTTGTTAGACTTATTGGTTTTTTTGCCCTCCAATGAGAGATTTGTCTCTATGTTCATGTTAAATCAGACATTCAAAGGAGTTATCAACTCATTTTCATTCCAGACCTCTATTCTCCAATTCCTGTTGATGCTTACTAGAGAATTCGTAAACTACCATGTATATTTATCTACAAGAGAAACAAAATTTGTAGCATCAATCCTCAAATAACCCAGCGCTATCCACACGATTAAGAATTAATTCAAAACGCCACGAGATTTCCATAAACAGCTAAAAATGATCAATGAACGCAAGATACATCCTGATATCAACCATCTAAGCCAC
This sequence comes from Vinca major, assembly GCA_028566175.1. Taxonomy (NCBI): domain Eukaryota; kingdom Viridiplantae; phylum Streptophyta; class Magnoliopsida; order Gentianales; family Apocynaceae; genus Vinca; species Vinca major. Next base: position 12,076,566 of record JAOWBF010000027.1, read on the forward strand.
CCAGAGTAACTATAGTGAAAACGGGGAACAAAAAGTGGCAGTATCAGGCCACAAAGAAGCGGAGGAGAGGAACAAAGAAATCATTGAACTACTATGGGGGTATTACAGATATGTCAAAGGTTTACACCTTGAAGCCAAAATAATAATAATAAAACTAAAAAGAATCATTATAATGAGCATGATCATCACTAAGAAATGGTGGAATAAGAAATATGTTGAATGTCATTTATCCACAAAGAACTCCATTGGGTCCGAGACATCATAAGAATTGTATAATTTACAATTTAGAGGGTTAAATCGAGCCACTCTCGCTAGCTTGTGCTGCACACAGTAGAGATAATAAAGGCGGGGATCCAAGAATACATCCATTAATCAACTTAAGTGGACAAAGCTTGCCCGGGTTCTGTTTCACAATCTGGTCATCTTCTGTTTTGTCATGTATCTTTCAGAGGTCCATAGATCCCGTCCCAGCTTAGAAATACCCCCCGAAATGAAAACCACAATGGTTCTAAAGAATTTTACCTGATGTCTAGCAAACCCAAGTTTATAATTTACAAGAATTTAAAATGACAAGAATTCAGTGACTAGCTTTCTCTTCGTCATCAAAATGCAGGCTCTCAATACCTTTTAGCGTGGACTCAAAGTTCCTCGTACTGGGATTATTTTTGCCCGACGAAGACTGCTTAGGGTCTGAAGATCCACCAAGAGGGGATGTTCTTTGTCCGCTGGAGATTTTATGTATCGTCCCGGGACTTGCTTCAGATGTACGTGCACGGGCAGGGTCAGAGTCAGTCCCTGCAGTAAATGCATCACGGCTGCCGGAGACTGCACCTCGTCTCAGTGATCCGCTTGATCTTCCTATAAAGGTGGAACTAGACAACTGAAAAAGAAAGCAATCAAGTCAACAGTGAAAGACAGAGGCAGAAGATCAGCACGAGGCTATGAAATCTTATGAAGAAGCAACTCTTGAAAGTATACTGGAGCTAGACACGACAAGAATATGAAGAGGGGACACCACAAGCTAGCCCGTTAAAGATGTGATACCTGAGTGGCTGAGTGACGCGATAATAAATTGTACTACCTCAAATAGGACATACAGCCATTTAAATCAGTCATCCCCCCCCCCCCCCCCCCAAACACCCACACCCACACAAAAAAGGCAACTTTCTCTTTGAGCAATTGAGAGAGGCAGTACCAATTGCCCCGGTTCAACTCATTCTCCTCCCACCCATTGTCCTAGTCTCCATGCACTCTCGTCTGCCCAACCAAATAGGATCCTGAACTCCACATAATCCCAGCTACATCCTTAGTTCCCTCATAGTAACCATTATCACATCCCCATGACTCATACTAGCCTCTAGACCTTTCTTTCCCGCCCCAACAGTCCCCGGAAGTGGCTCCAAACTTAAATCTTATCCCAAGTGTATTTGGTCCAAGAAAATCTACAAATCTCTTTGCATATGAAACTTTTAGCGAGTCAAAATGTCGTTCTTCTTGAAAAATGACAGTCCAAACTTGTCATGAGCGTTAATCATAGTCAATGACTTGGAAAAATTCAGACAACCATTTGACTTTTGAAGAATACAACTATGTAATCTTATATGAATGACCAGAGATTTGGCCATGCAATTTAAGCATATGTATCTCTATGTCCTGAAAATTCCCCAACAGCTCCTTGAAAGTGGCACAAAACTTGAACCTTATCCAAAGTGTAATTAGAAAATCTGCATATCACTGTGCATGTAATATTTTTAGGGAATCAAAACGTATTTCTTCTTGAAAAAGGACAGTCTAAATTCATCAAAGAGGATTATTCATTGAAGTCAATGACTTGGATAAATTTAGACAAGCAGTTGAATTTTGCAGAATACAACTATGAAATCTTATTCAAATATAACCACAGATTTGGTGGTACAATGCAAGTATATGAAACACTGTCTAACCTTATCAGGAATTGTCGCCCAATCTTTCAAGTAAGATAAAAGCTTCAAAGCATCTGAGAATGGTAGGGCCTGCAAGAAGAACATTTGAATTTTATGAGAATCAACCTCCTCAAAGATACAATTCAGAATAGCAGAACTAATACCTAATGCTGAGAAGCATTACAAACTAGAAAAATGAGGGGATTGAATCAAGAATCTAAGTGAAGGGGTCAAGCATTGGCTAGTAGCAAGAAACTATGAAGCGTTTTTTAACCCATAGCATTTAAAGAAGAAAACACTAAAATTAACCATAAACCAAGGTTTGGATGTTATTTCCAGTTTTAATCAGATATCATTTCAGATCTAAACACGTAAAACCCTTAGCAGATCTAGAAATTAGTTAACTTGAAACAAACCAAAATACTTCTGACAACTGCTTACCAGTAAGGTCTGCTCCAGATCATTTGTGTGTACATTAGAAACTGCACGAAGAACAAAGTCAGATGGAGAATGCCCAAGCATAAGAATGTTTGCCTGGAACCCTGACGCTTTCCCCCTGGATTTCTCCTCCTGAAATGAGTACATAAACAGATTTGACATCCACACCCAAATTCAGCATAGGATTAGCTCACTGCTCCAGATTTTCTTTCTAAAGGAGAACAACAGAATAATTTTATTGTTTTTCCCCAGGCTTTGGTCCCAAGATATTTTAACATGTTTGCAGATAATTTGTGATGTAAAATCCAATCATTTCCAAGCTAAATTATTAGGCTATGTTAATTCAAAAATAATTTGCGATACTTATCTTATTAATGAAAAGTGGAACATAAGCAGATGAAGTGTCCCAAAGGAAGTAATTAAAGCTACATCAATGCAGACTTCCCATCTCTTTATAAATCTGTGAATATCACGTCTCCCAAGAACACCTGATGCTATTGCTCAAAAGAAAATGATATAAAAATGACTCTATTCCCAGTAATATACCTACCACATATTTCCTCAAACAACAAAACAAATAATGGTTATTCAATCCATTACCCTACAGAGAACTTAAAAGTCCAAGGCTGTTTCTTACAGAAAAAAAGGGTATCACCAACCAAAGGTCCAATTACTTGCAGTTTCAAACAGCCGTAGCAAACCAGGAAAGTATACCAGTTACATGTCCTAGGAATTGATTTATGGTCAGAATAACTAGATTGACTATTTTCTAGTGCAAACCATGTCGTTCGACGCACGGAGGATAAGTTAGATAACATCCCTCTTTTCTTCTGCCTCTTCTTTATCAGCCAAACCAATCCCCACAATCCTTTGCCCCCCCCCCAACCCTCCCTTTTCTTTTTCCCATCTCACATACATATACATAGAAT
>JAOWBF010000027.1:12395004-12406923 GCA_028566175.1 Vinca major
ATACTATACCCTCCTCTAAATCTGGCAAATCCATATCATTATTGACGACTTCAGTCCAAACCTTCTTTGGCCTCCCTACCTCTTACAACTACATTCCTCCATTCTCAAACTCTTTCTCTACTACAACAAAAGAAAAGAGTTGAGGAAGGAAGAAAAACAAACATGACAGAAAAATAAAGTTACACAAAGTAACGGATAATAACCCACACCCAAAAAGGTGGGAAGTAACTAAAACTACTAATTTAACAGACAAACAAACAAAAATAGTCTTCTCCGCAGCATCTTCATCGTCATTTTCAAACCATAGCCAAACACTTGGTTTCAACCTCTTTTATAGACAGCGATTCAGATGAATATTATCAACGATCTAAAGAATTGTCTAGAAAAGAAGTGGAAACTCAATAAAGGATCTAGAAAAGAATTGGGTATCCATAACTTACCACCAACTAGTCGATCTAAGAAGATTGACAAAAGATCTCACTCATAAGTCTTGAATCTTGATGAAAAACGCATTAAGAAAGAACCATCGATGTTTGTGTCAAAAAATAGGGGCGAGAACACCAAAAAATGGTGGAAAATGAAAACCAAGAAAGGAAGAAACTTCAAGGGAAAGAAAAGAGAAAAAGAGAAAAAGAGGAGAGAGAAGAGAAATTGGGTAATCAAGATTAATTAAATAAGATTAATATAATTAATGAGAAATTTTAAATTTTTACTTATTTCTTAAATCTAATTCATTAAAATTTTAATACTCACTTATTTGTCAAAAGTGGCAGTTAATTTGAGAAGGGGGACTAGTTTATTTCTTCTCTTACTGTCCCTTGTCCAATTAAGAATTTCCAGCATTGTCAAGTGTGAATCACTACTCTGAACTGTAATTCCAGTTCTGTCCTATTCCATGGCTTCCTTCAAATTCAAAGTCATTCTCACTCTGTTCTTCCCATTATTCCTATACAATTATACTTCTTGGGCTAATCCACAAACCCGCCTAGAGACTGAGACTTCATTAGAATCACTAACCAAAGAGCTATTAAGATCAGCAAGGGATCCAATTTTCTTCGATTGGATCAAGACCATCAGAAGGCAAATCCACCAGTACCCAGAATTGGGTTTTGAAGAGCACAAGACGAGTCAACTCATCAGGACCGAGCTTGACTCGCTCCAAGTTCAATATGAATGGCCCGTGGCTACTACTGGAGTTGTTGCCTCCATTGGTTCTGGTTCTGAACCATTCTTCGCTCTCAGAGCTGATATGGATGCTCTCTCTCTTCAGGTCTCTCTCCCTCTTTCTCTTTTTAAAATTGCTCTTGAATTGGGATAATTCTATTATCGACCAAGTCCATTGGATCTTGTGTTTCAAAACTTGTCACATCACTACAGAATGAATCTTTTTAAAGACTGTTCTGTGATAATATTGTCAGTTCTGAATCATAAAAATAATCTACCTTGGACTACTGAGTTTTTATTCTAGGGAGGATTAATTGGGAAAATTGTGTACTGAAGGAGCTAGTTGACTGGGATTACCGCAGTAAAATTGAAGGAAAAATGCACGCTTGTGGTCATGATGCTCATGTGGCAATGCTTCTGGGAGCTGATAAATTGCTTCAACAAAACAAAGGGAGATTGAAGGTATAAACTTGAACTTTTTATTTGCTGACATTAGAAATCCATATTTTTCATTTCTCTTTTTATTAATAAACTTTTATTTTAGCTCTTTTTATTCTAAAATTATATCCTGGCGGCAACTTTGTGTGTAAGATGGGTGGTTTTGGTAACTTTTGATCATGTATTCGGCACGTATTGATGTCCTTGAGGGTATTTCTGTCTAAATTCTTAAGGTCAACTATATGTGAAGAATACGTGATGAGAAGTGAACATAAATCATCAGCCTTACACTAATTTTACGCTAATTTGACAAAGTAGCAGCCCGAATATTGTTTAGGATAGAAATATCTGGAAAAAAAAGTTTACTGATAGAAATGAAAACGAAAATAGTTTATGTATATATATATTTTACTTTTACTGACATTATTAGTCCAGATATCACTTTGGCTGGAGGAGTAAAAATTTCTGCAAACATGTGAAAATTGTTCTCCCCAAAAGGAGTTGAACCCCCAACCTTTGATAAGAGAAGCTAAGGGCATGGATCTGACACATTGGTCTTAAACCTATGTGCTCAAAGATGTGGGCCAAGATCATTAGGACATGTTCAGTGACCAGTTTTCTTTAGTAGAGACTCCTCAACTCCTAGGAGTAGGACAACACTAATTGGCATCTTGAAATATCTTTAGTGTTTATGAATTCTTGCATCTTTTAATGTATAATACCAATTTAATCATTTCAGAAAGGAACTATTAAGCTTATTTTCCAACCTGGGGAAGAGGGGTACTCTGGTGCTTATCACATGTTACAACATCCTGCCCTTGACAAAATCATTGGCATTTTGGGTTTACATGTTATCCCAACACTTCCTACTGGTGCCATTGCTTCAAGGCCAGGTCCAATGCTAGCCGGAGGTGGGTTGTTTACGGCGAAAATTGAAGGCAAAGGTGGTCATGCTGCAACCCCTCATATGGGTAGAGATCCAATTCTTGCTTCATCATTGATAATTGCATCTTTGCAACATATTGTTTCTAGGGAAACTGATCCTCTGGAATCCAGGGTATTATTTTCCTCTGCTTTTCTTTGCATCTAAAGTTACTTTCTTTATAAGTTGGTACAATTGAAAAATGAAAGACTTGCCCATTTAATACTTTTAGGTGGTGACCATTGGATACATAAAGGGAGGACAAGCACATAATGTAATACCAGAGACGGTGGAATTTGGAGGAACATATAGAAGCTTGACTTCTCAAGGCCTATCCTACATCAAACAAAGAATCCAAGAGGTACATATATTCTCCCTAGTTTAGTATATCCAAGAAATTACAGTGTTTGAATTGTGGAAATTTTGTTTTAAACCTCCTGAAGATTGAATTGTTTGTGAATAGAATAAATTAATAAAACACGGCCCTCGCGGAAGAGTGCCTAAGAGGTGGGATGGTTGAATTAATCTTGGTCTCACCTCCCTCTCACATAATACTTTTTTATGCCAAGGCTCAAGTGTATCCTTACAGGTCCTACATCTCCAAGAGGGGTCCAGAGAATATTATGTTAGAGGGAGATAGGACTAGGACCATTGGTACATGTCCGTCTTCCAATTTTCTCTGAGACTGACTGGGGGCAGGGTTGGCGCCCGTCCTCTCAAGATTTTAAAAACGACATTTATACCCTTATAACAAAATTTACCTCTTGCCAACTCTTATAAAGATTATGTAAATTTTACATTTTGCAACCAACATAAAATTTCTAGCGTCTTGTTTGTCCTAAATCTAAATTCTAGAACACTGTGTAAATCCGCGTATACGAAACCTTGCGTTTAATTCTGACATAGAACACAGTCGAAATGGCATATGTAAGTAATCTCAAAAGACCTTAAATTCTATATATGCAGATAATAGAAATGCAAGCAGCAGTGTATCAATGTAATGCAGAGGTAGATTTCATGGAGGAGACACCAATGCCTCATCCAGTAACCGATAACGACGAAGGACTGTATGAACACGGGAAGAAAGTTGCGGAGACATTAGTCGGAAAATCAAAGGTTTCTTTATTCCCCGTGACATTAGGATCCGAGGATTTTAGCTTCTATTCAGAAAGAATGGCGGCTGTAATGTTCGTGATTGGTATAAGAAACGAGACACTGAAGTCGAATCAGCCATTGCATTCTCCTTACTTCTTTGTTGATGAAGTTGCTCTTCCGATTGGAGCTGCTTTTCATGCTGCCTTTGCGATGTCGTTTCTGGACAGCCATAGCAGTGGTATTGGTAGTGATTAAACGGGAATGGCTGATTAAATGTTGTGTAATATTCTTGTATGGAATCTGAATATCTTTCTTGTATGGTATTTGATATTGTTTAATTTTGAAAAATTTATCTGAAATTTTCTAAATTTGAAGGCTATATTGTCAAGGAATATTAGCCACAATTAACATAACATTTATAATTTGGAATTAATAGCATATGTCCCCAAATTAACTCTCATTCTCAATACGTTTTGGTTATCTAGATTTGTATGATCGTTTGTACTTGTGAGTTAACTCGTGTTTTTAACAATATTGGGTATGAGAACGAAGAGGTGGTCGAAAGGTTAATGTTTTCTTGTGATTTGATCTTTTAACTAATACTCATCTATTCTATAATATAAGTCATTCAAGAAATGTAACGAAAAATTAAGGAAGCAAAAAAGCATAATACTTTATTAGTCAAAATATTAATATTACTTTCTTAAATATAATTTATATACCGTTAATTATATTTAATAGAATAATATTGATATTTTAATTAACAAACTATCTTGTTTTTCCTTTTTTTTACTTTCGTTACATTTCCTAAACAATTTATATTACAAGATCATGAGCTAATAATAAATTAGTGTACCTAGAAATATTTGGATTAAAAAAAAAAAAATTATGCTCACGACAATAAATATCAAAAAAGAAAATAAATTAGTTGGATAAATTTTCAATTCCTTTGCACCAAAGACTCTACTCAGTCAAACCCATATGCTTCTCTTTCCTTTTCCCCCCATAAAGCCCTTTGTTTGTGGCTTTGATCATAGCAGAAGATAATGGTTTTATGGTCATATCCTCCAGCCTCTAAGCAACTGATAGTAACAGTTTGCGGTTCTTGGCTGTCGGATCCTTCACCAACATCGCCCCTCAGCAAGCACGAACCAAGGCCCGAAAAGATTTCGTTATAGCCCGTTTAAGGAAACTAAACTACTCGAAGATTGATTTTAAATAGTTTCTTGTGGAAACTGAAATCGACCCAGTTTATGTTTTGCCGTAAAGTTTCAATCTTTCACCAGGGTTAGGCTTCAATTCCCAATGCTCTCTACTTCAATTGGACTATTTTCCCCCTTTTTCTGGGGTTTGTTTGAATCATATGAATTCTTTTCATCTACAGCTGGTTTTCTGTGCTGGTCTGCTGAGTTTTATGTTCCATATACATTGATGTTCTTGATTTCTTTTTGCCAATTTAGAAGGATAATGGTATACAAGTAATATTACTCTCCATTCCTTACTTTTTGTTTACTTAAATTTTCGTTACATGTACTAAACAACTTATATTAAATAACAGAGGTAGTATTATACTTTTTGGGATTGTTTAATAGATTTTCCACTTGGAATAACTATGTAGATAAGTAGATTGTTGTTCATATTGAATATCAATATCACATTAAAGGAGGAAATCTTCTAATTCAACAGGAATTTGAAACCAATAGAATCTAGCAAAAGTTATCTTCTTTAAGCATCTTGGAGCTGAAATTAACTTTCCTTCAACTGTATTGTAGCGCGGAGTCAGCTTTTACTTGGAGTTTGACAAAATAATGCAATGTGTGATGACTATGAGAACATTTATATTTGTCAATGAGGCAATAGGGAAAAAGGAAGCACATCTTTTGGCATGTTTGTGTTTAGTAGGAGTTGGTAATTCAATTAAGGACTGGAGCTCTTTGTTTCGGTTTCAGGCCAAGGAAGGAGGAGAAGTATAATTCTCTCTACTAGAAATCTTTTCCAACAGTTTGGTACAATTAAGCCCGGTGAAAAAAAATTTAAATACTAGTTGTATTTTAGAGCAGCATGAAAGATTGTTTAAACCATCTGTTAGTAGAAAGATGAACCTAAATGTTGATCCTCTGGGCTGTAATTAGCATTACTTAGGGGATTATTTATGATACTGTATCAACGACAATGACTTTGTGCGGACAAAAGGAACTAGATAATGAATGTACTTGTAAGAACAAATATTTTTTCAACCTCGATCTTTGTGAACTATATCGATGTTGAAAATGTTTTGGTGACGTCATAATACCAAACTTGCTCTGTTCTTGGATGGTATTGACTATACGCATTCTTTCATGCGGCTTCAATTTTGTTGTTTGTAAATGAACTTATGATTTGACTGTCTAACGGGAGTATCTTTTCACCCCAGCATCTTAGTCGACAAATGATATCAAGTTCTACCGGTCAAAGAAACGGGGTGAAATGGTACCCTGTCTAAGGTTATCATCGTCCTCTGCAACAACTAATGGTTATACTTCACCACCACCTTCGCAAGGTAAACCAGTAAATGTATCTTTTCTGTTTGCTGAATTCTCCTTATTTGTTTTCTTGTATGGTCTGTGTAACATAAGGGAAACTGCAGGAAACTTCTCTGATGATACTCGTACTCCAACATCAAGTATTCAACCTTCTCCCACCGTCAATCTGACTAGCGAATATAATCTTGCTGTTCAAACAGACTCATACGCTGAGATGTGGTCTACGATTCACCATGATGGACATTCTGATGAAACTATAGAAACAGGAGAGGTCGAACTCCTGGAGGAATCTCAGATTTTAGAACAGGTCCTTCAACCAAGTCGAGAGTGTGTTCTGGGGGTCCTTGCAAATATTAAGCCCAGTGCCTTAACAGCACTTGTTTCTGACTACTTTAAGCACACCGAGACCACATCTCATCTGTGCCTTTCTATCCACCATAGTGTTCATCGTGCTCAACACATTTACACTCCACTAGGTAAACTCCTCGACGTCCTACCTTTAGATTTAGCAACCGGCTCCTATTCCCTAACACAATCCCAGCATGACAATGCATTTGACATTTTTCTTGAATTTGACCGTTTTGATAACCCTTTTCCTAGCCCTGGCAACTACAACTTCAATGATATACGTAGTTGCTTTTCCCAACTTAAACAACAGCTTGACCACCGTCTCCATAAGTTGCGATCGAGGATCAAACTCGTACAACATGCCACTAGATGCTCTGCAATTTGTTTAGTTGCTGCTGTGGCTGGAGCGATCATATCAGCAGTTACTATAGGTACGCATGCCCTTGTCACCCTTCTTGCCGTTCCTTTATGCCCCGTTTGTCCTTCACCTCACATTACCAGGAAACAACTCTCACATATTACAAAACTTGATGCTGCTGCTATGGGAACTTTTGTTCTCCATAATGACCTCGACACTATTGATCGCTTGGTGGCCCGTTTGCATTCTGCATTTGAGAGTGATAAGCTTCTTGTTCGCCTTGGATTGGAGAGAGGCAGAGACAGACTTTCTATCCAGGAGGTACTGAAGCAGCTTCAGAAGACTCATTCAAATATTTTGAAGCAGCTGACGGATCTCGATGAACATTTATGCTTATGTTTCACCTCAATCAATCGGGCCAGATCACTTCTTCTTCGAGAGATACATCTTCCTTAACACCTTTTCTTACGCCATGTTTCTTCTAACAGAGTAAGTGTTCTACAACTTCAGCTACCTATTAGGTTGATATTGTCTTGCTTCTTCATATTCAATGGAAGAACAGGAAGGCCAATAAAGATGACTCTCTTCGCCTCGCTCGGGGACCTAGATGGAACAGATTTAACCATTAGGTAAAGAACATATCATTTTCAATATGATTTGTAACATTATTAAGTAATTTATTACAGTAAAAGTGCAATTGTAACTTGTTAGGGCTGAATGAGTGCAATTGTAACTTGTTAGTGCATTGTGGAAACCTTGAAACATTGATTCTTTTGTGAATTCTTCTTTAAAAGAGTACTAGCAATATGATTTAGATTTCGATGGCTAACAACTATTCTGTAATTGAGTTCCACGCGCTCCTTAAATAAGAGCAATTCTCGCTCCTTTTGGTGCAAATGATCATCCCTTAATGTTAGGACAAAGTTAAGACGAAGTCAGGAATTTATTTTTGTGAGAGCTAATTTTGACTAAAAGTTTTCTATACAATATTTATAACGAAATTCATGAAAAAAAAATTTCAAAAAAAATTGTCTTTTCTTCTGAAAATATTAAATATCCGCCACTAGTCTTACGTCCATTGATATGTGTTGTACTGAATTCATCCTAGTCGTCTAGTTATTTAGTTCGATAATGAAATAACTACTTAAGAACAAATTAAAAATTCTATCGGAGAGGTTATAATTTAGTGGGGAATACCTCTGCCTAGGATTGAGAGGTTCTAATTTCGATACGAGACCACAGCGCCCAGCTTGCTAAACCTCTATCCTAAAAAAAAAATTACAAAATTCTTTCTTTTTATCACACATTAAAAGGAAAATTGGCGTCACATGTCCAAAAACTATTACAATTGGTGGAGTTAGTCAACTATTTTTGACTAATGGGTATTTTGGAACTTTGTAATGATAGACCTGGTTCATTTACAACCTAACTCACCCGACCCATATTAACCCGACCCGACATATTGACAACAACTTTGATTCTACGGATTTATTCAGCAGAATTTTTTAATCATCTTTTATTCAAAATCTAGCAAGAAAAATGAGTATAAAGAAAAATTAATAATCAAAGTATCCTCCAGACAATTCAGGGAATTCCAACTGGATATAGCTGTCACAAGCAAGAATGGACTCAACAAAGGAATACATAGAAGAACATGAATGAGCATCTTCAATGGAGTAATTCCCATTCATTCCAGGCATTTCCTGAGAATTTCCAGCGAGAATTTCTCCGTCTTTCTGAATTGAAACAGAGGACAAATAAGGAATTCTGGGAAGGCGAAGAATTCGCAAAATCCATACTCCTTTGGCCATGGAAATACGGATTGTTCCATTATTTGGGTATTGAATGGTTGTGATTTCAGAACTACTGGTTCATTTGGGGATCTGGTGGTAGGGAGGCTACTAATCTTTTCAAATTCAGTGATCATCTGAGAAACGGGCTTATGAGTTATTGGATCAATCCCCATGTTGATCAGTTTCTTCTTTAATTTCGTATTCCAGTAGTTCTTCACATCATTGTCTGTTCTTCCTGAAAGTTGCTTCGCTATTAGAGACCACCTATACAAATAATGCCGAGAATATTCAATTTTAGACTGAAGAAATATTATAACCAGCTGAGCTCTAATAATTGAAAATTGAAATTTACCTGCTTCCAATAGTTTTGTGGAGTTCAAGAATGGATTCTTCTTCTTCTGGTGTAAAGTTGTCGTGATTGAGGTCAGGTCGTAGATAGTTAGTCCATCTAAGCCTGCAGCTCTTGCCGCATCGGTTAAGTCCTACAAAATAAACTTATCTAAATAAAGTATAATATACATAATCGACCTGCCTTCTCTCATGCTTTTTGTCTTTAATTCTAAGGTATATTTTCGTAGCAAAACGTGACAATATATGGATACTACAGTTTCAGTGGTATTATGTGAGGAGCCACTTTATGTATTCATTATCAAATATTAAATGACCGTGCAATCCATATTATGTGTGGGGCCACTTTATGTATTCATTATCAAATATTAAATGACCGTGCAATCCATATTTGTCTCAAATTCAACCAAAATTCTTGGATCAGAGTGAAAATGGTTTATCCATATGTATGTCCCTATTCCTATACCCAACCAATAAGAATTTTTCGTCATGTAGACATTTCTTTCAATTATATATACACATTATTATTGATTGGGACTCTTTGTTCCCTATTTGTATGCAGTGAATATTACATTTATAACCGCAAATCTTGCCTAAATTTGAGCCAAATAAGACAATTTATAAGGAGCCTATGACTACGAATGGAAAAAAACGGTTGTCTCGACTGATGTCTTCATATCTGTTACAACCATTCAAAATTCGATAGGTGTATATCCTCTCTAAATTTACTCCTTTAACTAGTTGAGAACACGCGACGAATTCAGAGTGGTTGAAACATACATCAGAACATCAACTTAAGACTTGGGGAGAAACGTTACCAGCTTTTTGGGGAACTAAAGTCCAGTTACCAATTCCATGACGGGAGACATGTGCAAGAATTTTAGCATCTTCTTCGGGAGTCCAAGGCCCTCTTTTCACGTTTGCTTTATCACAACAAGGAGGTCTCCCCATCATCAAGGGAAGGAACTGACAGAGAATTTGATGTAATGGTAATGATGAAATTTACATACTATAAAGGACATTTAGAGATGATGAATCATTTAACAATTTAGAGGGCATGAAATATGCATGTAATTTGGCTCCCATTTAACTACACAATTGCATGATTTTTAACTTGGACAAACTGTTTTACATGACATCAAAAACAATACTTGCATTTCACCCTCTCTCTCTCTCTCACACACACACACTCACATGTGCTTAGCTTCGAGAAGACAATACTCATTCGCGATTACATTATGTTATTTCGAGCATTGTGTGTAGAAAAAAAAACAGTTACGAACTTTTCTCTTTGAAAAAATTTAACTATAAAGTGAATTGTATTAACATAGAACGAAGGTAGAAGATTTTTTTCTATTCAATGGACTATCTACCTCAAATTCCCGAAAATGTGTACTTACAACTTGTGCAATAGTAATTTAGCTAATAACTTGATCATCGAATATCTGTATTGTAGTTTAGAATAATATCTTTAAAAAAGAGGGGGAAAAAATGAATTGGTGCAAGAGTTTCTATCTCACATTTGCAGGGGTTCACAGTACTAAATTGTAAGAGACGGATTCATTACACGTGGTCGTAGTATGTAATAGTTGCCCTTCTAATTTTACGGTCCGACTATAGTGTAGAAGATACAAAATTCAGTATATACTAAACAATTTTGACTATTCTCAGAGCCATTAGATACAAAAATTCAACTTGCTTAAATTTGTCCTCTTCTTATGTTGCAACTTTTCAGTTTAACTTTGTCCTGAAAACCCTTTCCTTTTTCTTTTTTGGTTATTCAACAAAGTGCACTTTTTGTCTTTACAGGAAAAGCCTAACATAAAGTACCCAGGGGCCATTTAGGATTCCAGACAAACACTAAAACATGGAACCATGCCTTTGAAAAAACGACCAAAGACTCGCATAAAGAAAGGGTCACAGTGGGAATTTCATCTCTTTTCTTATCATCTCCTAAATAATTACAAAATGAAAACTCCTTTGCTAATCCCATTGCATTATTTATCACTTTGCAAGCAAGATTCTAAGGGACGGTTGAGTTTGTAAGGTCCGTTCAACTTTGTTCATAAGCCCCAAATTCAAATATCATTAGCCGATGTTAATAATCACTCTTGTAGTCAGTGGTGGAGCCATAAATTTTTTTTTTGGGGCACAATTAACATTGATAAAATAAATTCATAAAAGCATATAAACATTTGAGGAGCCAAATTTTTTTTTTGATAAAATCTTATATATTAGAGTTATACACATTTTGTTCACCATTTTCACTCTATTGATTAGTGGTTCATAGTTTTCATTGTCATTAACGTGCATGGCACATCAAAGAGAAGTACTCTCGAGAAGAAAAAATAAATAATTACTATGGAAATTAAAATACATATCATGTTTGATTGTTGAATCCAAAAAGAACAAGCTTGAATAAAAAAGGCTCATAAGACATTTTTTTTATATGATTAAACCAAAATAATAGGCCATTTAGAATGAGGGAGTACATTTCTTTCCACCCCTCCCAATCAACCCAAAAAAAAAATTACATCAAGAAAAAAAAAATCTAGACCACACAATCCACACCACATAATCTAATGAACCGTAATTAATATTAATTTTAACCTATTAGTAACTATGAATTTTTTCATGAAATCTTATAAATATTATAGTCCTTTACACACTTAAGTTTGTTACAATTTTAATCAAAATTGTTAAGATATAAGTGGTTTTATTCCTATAATTTACGAACTAAAAAATCTAATTTTAAATTGTAAAGTGATTCAAAATGTTTATAGGACGAGGTGTTAAAAAACAAAACTAAAATTTTAATTTTAATTTTTTGGAAAAAACTTGGCTCCGCCAATAGACATATCTCGAATGGTATTCATAATGGTTTCACCGCTGATGAGAATATTAGTTTCTTAAGTAATTATTCACTTAAGT
>JAOWBF010000027.1:12527694-12538866 GCA_028566175.1 Vinca major
AGACTGACACTGATTGGGCAGAATGGTCATACCTTGGCATTGTTTTTTCTTGGAACAACATTTCTGTCCAGGACGGAAGTGGGGGGAACAAGACAGAAGTCCCACTTTCGTCCTGGGCTGACGTGGCAATTCCCAGATGCACTTGGCCACGTCAGCCCAAGACGGGACTTCCGTCTTGGCCCCAGGACTTTCGTCCTAACCCTCTAGAAAGTTTTTTCCTAAAACACTTTAGTTTTTTGAATTTTGCCTACGATTTTTTGAGTTGGGATTTTTACAAAAAAAAAAAAAAACTAAAACAGAATATTTACCAAAATATGTGTATGAAAATTACTTTGACAAAATCGACATTATTAATAAAAAGCGAACAACGTAAAAAACGAAGAAATCGTATATATCATAAATTAAACAAATTGTATGTAACAAAAATTAAACAAATGTAAGCAAAACAAAGTAAATCCTATCTACGACCCCGATGGTGTGTATCTATCGGGCCTTCTCCGTTCTTTTTAGAGATGGTATGTGTGGTCGTCTCTCATTCGTAGGGCACTTCTATGCTTCGTTTTGATGAATTCTATACCTTCAGAGGTCGATACGTATCGGCTCCTTAGGGGAATCTGGTTGGAGCAGTGGAGTGTGCTACTGCGTCTGAGTCTGGTCCAAGTCGAGGCTGAACAAGGGCATTCCACCAACATAGACATCCGGTTGTCCTGATGAAGAGGTCCCCGCTCTAGGTTCCCCCTCCGTTTGAATGCCCGGAGAATAAGTGCCGATGTTGAAAATTGGTACTGAAATGGGATGTGTACATCAGCCTGAGTCGGGACTTGATTCTGAACCTGAGTCAGATCTTCCTGTGTTTGAGACGGTCCCGGTTAATTGCCACGTTGCCTAAGGCGTCGTGCGGCAAGCTGCTCCTGAGT
Source organism: Vinca major (assembly GCA_028566175.1). Lineage (NCBI taxonomy): Eukaryota > Viridiplantae > Streptophyta > Magnoliopsida > Gentianales > Apocynaceae > Vinca > Vinca major. Next base: position 12,528,612 of record JAOWBF010000027.1, read on the forward strand.
ACACTGCCTCCCAACTGCAGCCCTTCCTCGAACGGTAATGTTATTGTACCAATACATGTACTCGTGGGTTGTTGCAATAACATTAACGAAAGCGGGAGAAACGTCCGCAAGTGCATCGATCCGGAGGTCCCACAACCGTGTGTATATGGCATTGAATTTTTCCCAATTTTTTTCGGGCCAGCCTTCGAGGCGTGGAGGTCTTTACCCTCGACGGTACCATCTGTCCCTGTCGGCATTGGTACCACCTGGTGGAAGCCAAATTCTCTCACAACCTTGTTAGGCAGGTGTTACTCCACCATCTTGAAGCAAATGAGTAGAGTACGAGCTGGACAGGTCATCAGGAAGACTTCATCCCGAGCCACTTTCTCGGCAATTACCGTATGAGGGTACGGTCACTGCAAAATAAATTCAAGTTAATGTAAAACAATTTATTTAATTTAAATAAAAAAATTACGAGAATATCGAAATTAACTTACCCCTTGTGCCTCAGTGATAAAATCTAGCTGATCACGAAACACCAACAATTGAGATTTAAGCGCGTTGCGGAAACTCGGGCCTGTATTCCACCGTGCCCCGTAAGGTCTACCGTCAGCGGGGATCTCAGTTGGAATCGAGCCTCGGTTATGCAGACGGAGACAAGAAATTCGCTCCCACGCCCACAACTAGTCAAAACAAACAGAATCGATTATTAAATATTCGAATTACATATTAAACATAAAATTGGGGACATTGCCTTGGAATCAACCATTCATGAGATGCACATCTGGCAGTACAAATGTGCAAGGTCACCGCTAGCCCAAGAAGTCGTATCATGCTCGACGTCAGAGATGGTAAGGAGATAACGCATGTTCCCCCGAGATCCCTACTTATTGGGTAAAAAAGAAAAGTAGACATCAATAGGAAAATCAAAGCCCTAACCCTCTGTTCTATTGCAAAGGGTATTCATCCTGTCACAAACTAAAAGAAATGTGGTAATGCAAAACAATATTCTATCTATTGAGAATTAAATATTCATTATGCGATAAAGTGGAGCTAGAAGCTTTTTTATTCCCGATTAGTAAATAAACTTATTTATTTAGGGAGATTCGTGTAAATAATGTAACTAAAATCTTAAAATGGCAACTTTGATCAATAAATTTTTTTTTTTTTTTAAAGAAACGGGAAGATTGATAAATTGTTATTTATTTAAAGAAACTCTTGATTGATCATAGTCTGGGCAAGAAATTTCAGCGTTCGTCAGAAAATCCACAACCTTGTTTCGAAGATTGATAAATTTCAAAACAGGAAAATTGCTGCAATGAGGAAATAGGAATTGATGGGGCATGTTCTTTGTTACCAAATTTGATTATCTTGCCCAGCCTTTTAACTCTCATTCTAGAAAGGGTGAAACTGCAGCAATGCCTTCCGGGCAATGTTTCGCTGTTTCTGTTGAGTTTGTGATCTCCATTAAGTAAGTCATGGTTTTTCCTTAACCACATTGATGTTCACATGACTATTAGTAAAGATGTACTTTAGTAGCCAGAATTGTGACATTTAATGTTTTTTGCAGCAATTCAATTTTTTTTTTTGTAATAGTATATTTAAAATGGTTATATATTTAATGACACATTATACACAATTTTTATGTACATGTCAGAAATTTTGTTGCATTTGATAAAAATACTGTCACTAAAATACGATATTTTATTAAATTGTCATGATTCTGTTGCACTTTATGAGACAAATAAACAAACACCCCAAATGTTTGAGGCACTAATTAAAAAGTGCTACTAATATGTGACATTTTCTCAATTTGACAAAATTTTGTAGCACTACATGAGCCAATTAAAAAAAAATCCACAAATTTTTTGGCACATATTTTAAAGCGCGATGAAGATAGGACACTTTCACCAAATGCCATAAATGAACGACATATACATTAAGTGTGACAATCTAAGTGCTACAAAATCTTGATTTTGCCATAGTGACACTACCTTTGACCGAATCTCAAATCTTATCCCAACCGATCACGATATGCATGAGAAGAAGTGGGATGCTCCCAAGAGGAGTTTTAGGGCCAAGTAACAACAGGACAACCCTCGATAAGGTGGTAATCATGCAACTGTAAACCGACCAAATCATGGAAAGTTTGATCATTTTCTCCAAGACGGCCATGACAAGAAAACATGTCCACTTCATGAGGGTCATGGCCGTTGTGGGCAATTTCAATGAAAGAACACAGTTTATGCCTTGGCATAAATAGAAGATGTATAGGGATATCAAGTCCAACACAATTAACATTCAATAACTTACTAAACTTAAATTCATGTAAACACTTTAGACATAACCTTGATGGGATTAGCCAAGCTACTGTAGATAATAACTTATGGTATATTTTAAAGTATATATGGTATATTTTACTCAATTTAGATAATAAATGACCCCACACAAAAAATTTAATGACTTCACTAATTCTCAAAATTTTGATTAAACAGATAAGAATCCGTTCCGCACGTACGGAACAATTCTCATTCCGCACTGGAGCAGTGGTGTTAACCATTCTTATTGTTTCTAGAAGATATTTAACAAGCAGCTTTAAATATTGTAAACAATAGTCTTGTCTCTCAGCTCTCAAGTCTCAATTCCTTCCCGCTTCGCGGGATATTTAACGAGTTGCTCTAAATAGTCCTGTCTCTCAGCTCTCAAGTCTCAATTCCTTCCCGCTCCGCGGGATATTTAACGAGTTGCTCTCATTAAAAAATTGTCTTGTCTCTCAAGTCTCAATTCCTTCCCGCTTCGCGGGATATTTAACAAGTTGCTCTCATTAAAGAGTTACGGGATATTTAACAAGTTGCTGTCAACTTGGGGAGGGGGTGCGAACATGATAAAATACTCCAAATTACATATAAAATTTACCATATTTAGTAGTACTTTTAAAATTTTCGGGCACCCCTGAAATCGTTTCTGACCCCACTAATCTCAAGTTCTGGATCCGTCACTGGATGGAATTCATGCCATTCCATTTTCCCATTCTCTTGCAAGCCTATACCATTCAATCTTGCTCCAGAGCTTCAATGCTTAATGGGAGCTTCCCCTTTGACTATGGTCCAAATCCTAAAGACTTTAAGGATTTCACCCCCCAGTTTTGAATATGAAGCAGGAAACCACGATAATAGCTCAGTCTTTTAATTTGAAAATTTCTTTAAAAAAATAATCTAAATGAAAAATAAAGATTAAAAAAGCGACAAATTTTTTTAAAAAAATCTCCTTTAATCATTCTCATTTAATTGTGCAAATAATTTGAAATTTTAGATTGTATAATTAATTTAGATTGAATCAACCAGAAACAAAAGAAAATGTCATTAAAAAAAATAGTATGAACCAGACCATTTTGAATCGAGTAAATATTATCACATTTGCAGCAATTCAGATTAAACATTGTGCAAGTAATCCATTTTTATGGTTTAAGTAAATTATTAATTAAAGGCTGAATTTCAATTAGAATAATGAATTGGGAAAAAGTAAAATTAGAACATAACACCAAAAGGGAAATTAGAAAATGAAAACCGTAATTAAAAAAAGCCAAAATAGAAAAGGAAGACTAGATAAGGAAAATCAAAAGCTGAAATTTAAAATTAGAAAAGAAAAAAGTATATTTTTAATAGTAATTATCTAAGTAATTATTATGGATCTATAAAGTTAAAATAAACTTTTGGGTAAAATTGAAATTTTAGATTTTTTTTTATGAGGTATAGAATTTTCTAAAAGTTCTCTCTAAAGTCCCTATAAATTCTTTATTTTTCTACCTTAAGTCCCTCAAGGGTTGTGAATTAAAAACCCTAAAGTCCGTATCATATATTAATAATTTAAAAAATAATGTAACAACACAACACACAACACACAAGGGATCGAACTCATGTTCCGCCATTCCCTTCAAAAACTTAATTTCTGATGGTCGGTAAACTACACCACAAGTCTATACATGATTCAAAATATCCTCAATATTATATTTATTCCATCTTCCACCATTGTCTATGGATCTAAAATCGGGAGATAAGATATATCCATTATCCAATTATGAATTTTCAAACCCACCCAAATTTAACAGCTATAAGCACAAACACTAATACCAACAGAACCAAACTGCTAACATTCTGAAATAAATTATACTAGGTCAGTCATTGAAGGCCGGGAAATGCCAGACCAAAACCAGAGCAGAAAAATTCAACACTCGGATACCCGGCACCGGATCTTAAATAAAAGTTTTTGTAATTAGAGTTACGGGAGTATTAAAGAGGATCTGAACCGCCGATACCCCTGAAATACCCTAAAAAACATTGCAATGAAAATAAATCCCGAAGATCCAGGTTTTTACAAATATTCTTGCTAAGAAAGTTCTACAATCCCTAAAGGAAAGGAGGGAAAGCAGGGATGTAGAAACTCCAGTTTTTTCTTGATATGGGGTCTTCTACGCATAACCCCCGAATAAATAGTCTCGTCTTGTTTTAAATGTTGACCACAAAAAATGGAACTGAATTTTTTTTTATTTTTTATATTCGACTTTAAATAACAGGGGCTAATACAGATTGTTGAACTGTACAAAGTAAGCCCTCACCTCAAATTTTAACAACTCCCGATCTTCTTGACGTTTTCTTAGGTTCATGCTGAGATGCATTAGTGTCTTTTGAAGTAACTTAAAGATGTATCATCCATAGAAAAACTGAATGCAGCTACTATGGAGTTGAAATTAAACTGGATCACCTTGAAGGAGCACTCTCAGGGGGACAAGATACATTAGCAACACCAGATGGAGGAGTCTGTGGCCGAGGGACACCAATGTCAGCCATTCCAAACTCCTCTGTAAACATATTAAGTCCATCCCATGCAACTCCAGCTGCAATATGGAATATCAGAAAATTAAGCACCAAATTCAGGGGAAAAGGAAAGAAACTGATTGAATTGTACAAATACCATCATCCGACGTCCACATGTCTGTGATGCTAACACCCGAATCTGAGGCAAGCCAGTAATCGGCATCATTCTGAAAATTGGAAGCATCAGACTTAAATCATATTATGGCAGAGAGCAACGATTACCAGAGGAAGTGGGAATTCAATTTGGGACAGAGGGAGTAATTTATTTAAACTTCAAGCAAACCGATAGACATCACATCATGCATCTGGCTAGGGATTGCTATAAAATTACTTGGACAAAACTAAGAGTAGCAAAAAACAGTGGATGAAAAAGGAAATACAAATGAAACAATCTTGCCCTTCCCCTTAAATTACTCTTTTCCCTTTCTCTTCTGAATCACACATGTAACGATTTAAACTTTTTGAAATATTTGTAATGCCAAATATGGCCTTGATTGTAAAAAAAAAAGCCTGAGATTAACTCATGCTTCTTGGTGCCATGTTCTTAGAAGGTTGCTTTCCCATTGACTACACTGAACTTAAACAAATCCAAGTAGGAATCTGAAATCATATAGAAATACTCATAGAGTAGCAACACTCACATTAACATCTGAAGGGAGAATTTTCATCATTTCTCCACCATAGTCCAGTGATGCACTAAGATCGGCACTGGTTCTGTTGCCATCAAGTGATAGTTCCCCTAAACCCAACCCACTCATTTCCAGAGTGGATCTATCTGTTGTTGGATTGTCATTCGAACCTGAACTCGATTTAATAGGGTAGCTCATTGATGGTTCAACGCCATTCATCTCCTCAAATTTCTCCTCAAATTGACTAGAAAATGAAGTAGAACTACGTTTCAGAAAATAAAAAATAAACAACAAAAATATTAATGTGGTTCTTCAAATAAGAACATAGTTCAAGGTCATCTTTTGACCATCTCTATTGTAGCATGGTATAAATTTCTAGTATTTCAGAAAATGCAAGATACCTGACAAGGTAAACGTCAATGGGACCCATGGTGCTTCTGAGGATAATTCTATACCTCCTTTGTGGATAATCAACAGCCTGCATATAAAAGGTCAAGCCATTTCTCTAGAGAGAAATATGTTTATTTAAAACCACGAGATTCCGTCTCCTAGTTTTACCTCATCAGGATCAGGGACTTCCAGAGTGGTCCCATGTGGAGCTTTAATGGCAATAAGGGTTTCATTCTGCCAAATCAAGGTATAGAGAGGGGAATGTTTCATTGAAACTTAAAACAATTAAACAATATAACATGCAGGCACAAGAATATAAAGGAATCTTCTGCCATCTTACATATGCATGACGAAGTAAAATATTACAGGCAAAAAGAACAAGGATAAAATTACCTGAAAGCATGGTATGCTCTTGATATCTTCTTCAGTTACAAAAAGCCATCTACGAAAGGTAAGAGTTGAAACAGTGGAATTACGAAGAGAGAAATGTTATATCAATTTGGATACAATGGGAATCAAGTAGGTAAACAAACTTACTTCTGATTGTCTTCATCTTCACTCAAATCCCTCAACTTTTCTTGCATCTCCCTGCAACAATATGAAGCATCAGAATGATGTTAAAGTTTCAGGAGCCTATATAGATTAAAAAGTTAACGAAGCATATAACCTTATACGATTGTCCAATCTCCTTTCTTCAATAGAAAGGCTCTCAACTTCTGCCTACAACCAAATAGTAAATCCGATCATCAATCATGATAAACAACTAAGAGAACTACTGTAAGATTTTGTTGCTTGATCCATAGAGATGCAGCAACAAAACTGTTAAAGAAAAATGAGCGTCTCCAATCAACAGAAGCAAGGAATAACCAAATGCAGTACCTGCGTAAATTTCAGTAATCAAATTGCACCTACCTGTAAAATCGAAGTATCATTTTCCAGTTCCTCTGGTCCCAAAGAATCAAGCCCCCTAGTATGACAATTAAGAAATTCATATGTAAGGTTTAGATTTTAATATAACACACACACACAGAGGGGAAGAGAAGAGAAGAGAGATTTTAATAAATTTTGCTTATAAAAGGTCAATCTATTACAAAATCATAAAACCAAAATATTTCGGCAAAAAATCCTCCGTCCCCGTTCCTATCCCCATCCCTGTCCCAGCCAATCACAATTCACCCTGTGTATATATAATTAAAAAAATGTTTATATAGTAAATTTTGATTGGTTGGGGACAGGAATGGGGATAGAAACGGGGACAGAGGATTTTCACCCATTTCATGGCCTGGGACATGCAAACAAACTCATTAAATAAATCATCCTAAGCCTAGGACACAAAAACAAGCTTACTTCCATCTGATTCTGTTCTTTATCTTCTTCTCAATAAGACCAATTCCTTCAAGAACATTTGTTATGTCATATATCCGTCTTTTCTGCACCTGAATCATCAGAACTTTGGTTAGAAATCAGACTAAAGATAGAATATAGATTAAGGAAATAATCACCTCTAAAGTGTCGGCCGCTTTATTTAGATCAAGAATACCATCTTCAGCATGCTTTATTAAGTTGATGAATCTTTTTGTTAGCAGACCTGAAACAATTACGAATACTTATCAGAAAAATACTTTCTGCACCTAGGTGGAAGGATGGAAATAATAGCATTGACACAGAAACAAAACAACTAGCAAAAGTATTACCTAAAGAGCTATCATAACGGCAGCTGCCTGCAGGAGTAAGGGGAGAAGGAGAACCTGCAATTTACCCTGTTACATATTCTCTTTGGTAGATTATAATCAGTTTAGAAATGGTCGTGTAATAAAATATTTCAGTTTGATTGCAACACTACATAGAAGGATTTTAAGAATCAGTTTTGAGCATTGTTTCTCAAAGAAGCATGTCAAATGTATCCGCAGAACATCGCTCACCAGCATTGGACGAAGGGTTTGGAGGGGCGGCTATAGTATTTCTTGTGACCTTCGATCTGCCCCCGCCCCTTCCCCCTTTCGCAGATACAGGGGTGCAAAGGGGGCTGTAAGCCACACCCTTGTAATCAGGTCTAGAAGTCCATTCAGTAGATGAAACTTCATGATTGCCACTTATAGTCTTCCGTTTCATTGGCTGAGAGAAATTTATTTGTATGAAACAGGATTAGCTACTCATATAAGGGGTTTGGAAACATTCAATAAAAAATTTAAGAATGTTCTGCATTGTAAATCAAACATCAAAAGGAGAATTTTTGTACAAGGAAACAAGAGTACGAGATCCACTACTCTTCAGAACTCCTAAAATCAAGGATACAGAAGTTTTGTATGATAGAAAAGTTTAATTTTTTTACTCACTGTTTCTCCCTCCTCAACTGTACTTAGAGGTTTTAAATCCGTGAAAAATTCAAGACACGTAAGATCATCACTAGACATATTCTTCCAAGTTGTATGGAAATTGATTTGAGATGGTAATGCTGGAAACTGGGTGCACCAAGTTTAATACCACTACTTAGGAGTTGATGCAATGGGACAAACTATATTACATATGTGTCCACGCGCTGGGAGGAAGATTGATAAGATTCTAAGAAAAAAATCAAATTCGCCTCTTGGGTTCAAGGATTTTGAGTTATCAAAATAAGAAGAAGAACACAGGGAGAAACTCTATAGCCTGATAGACTTGCCGAAAAGGTCATCAAACTCATTAAACATGGTTGGACAGATAAGCAGATATCCAACCATTTCATATGCTGACCTGTATTCCGACAACGTGTTCAGTTAACTGAATTTATACTTACCATGTATAATGAGAAATCTCTGGATCCGACTAGCGTCTTAATGTCTAACAAAGAGAGGAACGGCCAAAACCCTGTTATCACCATGTATAGCACAAACATAAATGTTTACCTACCTGGTTTCGCTTGGACTATGGTGGTCCACAGGGCCTATACTTTGAAAACACAAAACGCTCCTCCTTATTCGTATTAGACACGTGCATCGCACTTTCGATATACTTCCACATTTCAACTGCACGATCTTGTTTATAGTTTGAACCAATCAACTACTTACATGTCAGAGTCTCTAACACACCAAATGGTGCCATCACCATTTCCAGTCACTCAAGTGTGAACATTATTCTTGAGGTACTGCTCTTACCTTAAGCCATCTACATTTAGGAGTGGTATGCTTGGAATTCCTGCGACTAATGAAGTTCCAATTCCGCCACTGGTTTTCCAGCGTTTAGAGTAAGGCTACTACATGACAACAATAAAAAATTCCTAAAGCAACTTCAATGTCATAACCATTCTTAAACATTTAGGCACTGGCTATGGCTTGTCGACTTCCACACAACTCGAAACTCAAACTCTAGGAAGATCTTGTTGCATCTTTTACAAATTGTGTCCCGTTAATGACTCCTCGATAAAACATACTCGTATACTCCTCAAATGGACTAAATTGAACTCCAACGATGTTAATTCTACATTAACCCTTTAATCCAAAACTTTAATTCCAATTAATGGAACAAACTGAAATTAATACAAAAATCTCAAATTCAATTAAAATGTACTGCTAACCCTATGCTAAGCAGAAAAGCATAAATTCTATTCCATAATTTCCCACTTTTGGTTCATTTGATCTCCAAATGTAGTTTTATCAGTTAATCATATCGAACTGATTTTCATAAATAATAATAATAAAAAAAAAACAACGCCACAAAGTAAAATAGCTGTTTTCTGGAACAATTACACTGATTATTAATTAGATAAGCTTAGGAACGAAACTAACTGGAGATTTCACTATAATAGCTTCGGCTTCGAGATTCCGGATATCAGCAACAGCGGCGGCGCCAGAAGCAGCAGCGGTAGGAGTGCTGAACCGATGATAATCCTCGGGAGATACAAAAGGCGGCTTCATAGATGAGAAAGGTCCGTGACGCTTAATCGGCTGATGGATCTGGCGTCCACCATTCAAAGCTGCCGCCGCCGGTATCGGCGACACAGCCATCGCCGCCGCTCCTCCTTTTGTTGGAGCTGGAGGCGTAGACATAATAATAATAACTCTTAATTAATTAATTTGTTATAATCAAATTACACAAAATCGAAGCCGTTTCTTCAACTCTGTAGCTTTGATGAATCTGTTTATCAGTGCTCTAATGGCGGAAAAAGCTTTTACTGTGTGGAAACGAGTGTGTGTTGGTGCGTGACTGCGTGAGGGGGAAAGTAGTGGGGATTTGGGGGGGGGGGGGGGTATAAAGAGGAGAAGAAAAAACGAGGGAAGGGAGGGAATTTTGGTTCGGATAGATGTGGAGGGAACGCTCAGAAAAAATAAAATTCAAGAACTAGTTAATTACGTTTCGGTACATAAACTTTAAGACATTATTAAACTTACCCATTGTTCCTTCTAC
>JAOWBF010000027.1:12749406-12761565 GCA_028566175.1 Vinca major
ATACAAATCTCCTGACTGATATCTTTCTTCCAAGTCTTTCCAGACTTGTGCAGAAGTAGTCAATAGTTATATACTATGTCCTATGCTCTCACTAACATTGTTCAACAACCAAGTAAATACCATTTGATCTGCTTTCTCCCAAGCATGATACAAAGGATCATCAGGTTTGGGAACAACAAATCCTGATATATTTTTTATAAACACAACTTGTTTTTGGTGATAAGTGTTCTCCTAGATGCTCTTCTCCAAGTAAAATAGTTTTCACTTCCAGTAAGGATCTTAGAGCATAATTTCAAAGCAGCATTTTCATTAGGATGAATGTAGAAGACATGATTCACATGAATGACTACTACATTCTAAGTATTAACTAGATCTGTCATATCTAAGATCACAGCTTATATCAAAGACCAGCAATCAGTAGTGCAGAATACAAACAATTTGGTAATCAAGAGTTAACAGATTTTTCCCAAAGCAACAAAATTACAGACAAATATAGAGGAGAAAAAAATTTATCACAAAATGCTTATGAAGAACAGTAGATCAGTAAAAAAACTGAAGAAAGGAAATCGATCAACAACAGAAACCTCTGGAATGAAATCAATTAGGTAATTCTGTGATCAAAGAAGAAGAACACTCACAAACTTGTACTAAGCAACTAAGAGAATCAAACAATCCTTGAATCATGATTCTTCATGTGCGGGAAGCATTCAGCATTACTTTATTGATCAATGCTACTCTGATACCATGTCAAATTCTTAAACTGATTTTAACAAACTGAAGAAAAGAGAAAGAAATAAGGCTTTGAGAGCAAGAATTGGGGAAAATTTTGTTTTCTCATTAATTAGTAAAATGAGCTCTTACTTATATATGCAAAGAATAAGTCTTAACAGAATAACTGCCTTTGCTTAGCTGTCATCCACTTGCTAAACTGAAACTTAAGATATTTACAAAAATAATCCCTACTCCTAATCTCAGTTGAATCGGGTTGTACATATATGACCCTAAACAAATCCTATCTATTTGCATAGTTTACGGACCCAAATATGACAGGCCCACTTGCTCCATAAATCTTCAGCCCGTATCTTTAATCCAGTCCACCTTTTCTTCATTCCTTTTTCTCTGACATTTCCAGTCTGCTTGCTCACATGAAGTATACTTGTTTGCTCTTGTTCCATCTTGCATTCCCTTTCTTCTTGCTTGCTTCAACAGAAAAGTTCACCTCGTTCCTTAAAAATGAAAAAAGAAAAAAAGAAAAGGAATAAGAAAATTACTATGAATAACACGGGTGAAAATCGTTGTTCCCGTGTATATCCCTTTCATATATCTAGTTAATCAGAATTCGCTATGTGAATATTTTTTTCATTTATATATAAATAACGAATTTTGATTAGTCAAATAAATAAATGTGAATATACATGGAGATAAATTATTTTTTTGCCGAATAGCAGACCTAAAATGAAACTTCAGTACAAGAACTATGTGCTAAGAGTCTGTACTATGTACTAGGCATCACGCATTCATAGTTTGACCTTACCAGTTACTAGTAGTTTACTAAAATTATATAAATGAGTTTTACTAAAGTTATATTCATAAAAGAAAGTTTTATTAAAATTATATAAATGCTTAATGAATCTAGTTAAATAATTACTTAGCGAAAAAATAATCTAATTAAGGAGCATCAAAAGTTACAGAGTTTTGAGCATACAAAGGTACTTCTCCTATCCAAGCAAGAAACTACTACCTATTGTCTTTCCCATTTTTTTCACGTTAATAAAAAATTATCATAAATTCTTTTTTAAATTAAAAAAATTATAACTTAAAAAAATAATACAACTTTTGAAGAAAAAATGAATACATGTCAATTTTTATTAATATGATAAAGAACGGGACACATAATGATGATATAGGGTTTTTTTGCCCAATTCACACATGCTTCTTCTAACCCTTTATATCAGCAGGCCAAAATAATGCATTAATAGCCTTGACTTATACAGTATATGGGCTGTGATTATGCTTACTTAGTTTAATGATCTGGTAAAGTCTCTTCATCGAGGTTCGCATGAAGTACCTTTCAAGTTACACCTCATGCATGTAATATTGAGATTACAATTGCATATTTTTATGGTACTTGGAGAGACGTGCCTCAGCATATTCTTCACTCTTCTCCCACTCAAGACACAAATGGCCTTTTCAAGGCGTGAAAATCGTGGTTGGATTGGATACAATACAAGGATGAGAATATACACGGACGAACAAGTTTTTACCTTTCACAAGAGGCAATTTAGATTGTTGTTCACTTCACTTGCAACTCTTCACAGTATGTGTAGAGTAAGGTTTTGAGTTTAGGTCATACTGGGAATCATCTTATACTTCGTGAATTAATAGATATTTTTGTACTAGTCGAGTCATATATTCGGATAAAAAAAAGTTTTAAAAAAAAACTTAAATGGCTTTAGTCTTTAATGCTAGATGCAAGAAAAGGTGAAAGTGGATGGTGTGATGTTTACATCTATTTGTTAGAAAGTGCACTCTTTGAATGAACTATCACCATCATTGTATTTTCTAATTTTCTAGTTGAGAATAAAATAATTGAAAATTCTCTTAAAAAATAGAGCTAGATCTAAGATGCTACATTTGTATGATTGTAATAAAGTTATTTTAATCCCAACAAATATACACTTGTTTGAAAAAATAAACTTACTATTCTGCAAGGAGGTTAACAATGAATTTCGTGATCATTGAACAATCATATACATTTGTGGTTTGCACTTTATATTCCTTTTTCTTTTTAATTTTGTAAGTGATGGACCTCATATATTACAATTAATAATCTGTTTAGTAAGCCAAAGGACAAATAAACAAGAAAAATGGAAGATATTATTACTTTTTAAAGATACTTTGTATGTAAATATCCTCCTAAAATCAAGGGCTCCGTTTCCTTTTACCTTTTTCAAAAGCAAAGTTGAAGTATTGTCACAATAGATCTAGTTAATTTCAAGATAACCACCCTTTTGAGATGGATGATGTTGATAATTGGGCATTCCTTATATTGCTATTGTCAATTAGGTATCAAGTTTTAATTGGGGGTGAAATAGTTTAGTAATAAAAATTTAAAAGGTCTAATTAGCTGTCTAAATCAATAATTATGTCTCTCACTTTCAATAATTGAGAATTTAGTTTCAATAGGCAGTAATATGAATTACTTGGAATTATTAACTATCTTTCTCTCAATAGGTAGAGGAAAATATGCAATGTGTAACTATAGAATAGAGTATGAAGAATAAGGAGCGGTAGTGGGCCAGAATAAGAACATGAAAGCATAACATAAATGACGAGATGCGGCAAAATTGGTTGGAGATGAGAGGCAAATGTAAAGAGGTGAAGAGTTGTAGCGGCGAAATATGGCGGGTTGCAGCGGAACAGAAATGACGAGATGCGGCAAAATTGGTTGGAGATGAGAGGCAAATGTGAAGAGGTGAAGAGTTGTAGCGGCGAAGTATGGCAGGTTACGCTCATCACGACGAAGAAATGAGAAAAGAAGGAGAAAACAAAAAGGCAATGAAAAAAGGAAAGAAAAAAAGAAACACATATGTGATTCTCTCTATCTTTTTTTAATGTACATTATGTTGATTTTTTTAATCCTTTTATATACAAATTATTTATTCTTAACAACACTAATGTTCTTAATACAAGGGTATCAATTGTGAATAACTCTTAAGTCGGAGGTTTTGCATTCAACTCTCACTCTCCCCTTCTTACATTCTTACCATTACTAATGAAAAAAAAAATACCTTAAGTTAGAGTTTATATAGGTAAATATTTAATAACATTATATACATTGATCACTTTCTTTTTTTTTTCCTTTTTTTTGTTGAATACTAGATCACATTTCTCAAGTAAGATTTAGGAGAATTCTACCTATATTCTTTTTTGCAACAATCTGGCTTAATTGTCGCACCAACAACCTCTCAAGACTTGCCTAAAACAACGATTAATGTCACATATAGTATTTAGTTTAATTCCAACTAAATTAATCGAATTAAATATTGGTGGTCGCACAAAAAGATTTTGTCATTTTATATTTGCCAGGGTCACAACAGTCATTTGAGGAAAGAACCCCGGAACACTTAAATCTCACCGACGACGAGAGATTTATTTTTATTTTTATTTTTATTTTTATTTTAGAATGAGAGATGGTTTAACCAGTATAAATCTTGCAGTTCGTAAATTCCAGTCGTCTGATTTCCTTTTCTTCCCTTTCTATCTCTAAATCTTTCAATTTCTCTGTTGACGCTTGAATCTCATCACACCGTTTTGTTCTTCTCTCGATTCTTGTGCTTCAGGTCAGTAAAATTTGCATTTATTTCCTATAAATTATCGTCTGTATCTACTTAATTTTGATTTTCTTGATTGAATATATGATTTTGATAAGTATTTTGATCTATAAAAACTAAAATAATTATCTGAATTTTGTTGCTAGATCTCGAGAATTGAAACTGCCTTGATCTTGGCATATTAATCAACTTATCTTGATCTGGTTGACCCAGATCTGTTCAAGAAAATGGTAAAGATGGAATCTTTTCGCAAATTTAAGATCTGTGTTCTGCTTATTTGCATGTTATTTGAAGTGGGTTTTGGGTTTTATCTTCCGGGTAGTTACCCTAAAAAATATGGGATTGGCGATCCCTTGAATGTGAAGGTGAATTCTTTGACTTCAATTGATACTGAATTACCCTTTAGCTATTATAGTTTGCCTTTTTGTCAGCCAGATGAGGGTATTAAGGACAGCGCTGAAAATCTTGGTGAGTTACTTATGGGTGATAGGATTGAAAATTCCCCTTATAGGTTTAAGATGTACACAAATGAATCTGATATTTTCTTGTGTCAAACTAAGCCCTTATCTGGTGAGGAGTTTAAGTTGTTCAAGAAGAGGATTGATGAGATATATCAGGTTAATTTGATCCTTGATAATTTGCCGGCGATTCGATATACGAGGAAGGAGGGTTATTTCTTGAGGTGGACAGGGTATCCTATTGGGATTAAGGTTCAGGATGTGTACTATGTGTTTAATCATTTGAAATTTACGGTTCTTATCCATAAGTATGAAGAGACAAATGTGGCTCGCGTGATGGGAACTGGGGATGCTGCTGAGGTAATACCAACTGTTCCAAATGGTGGATCAGAGGCACCTGGTTACATGGTTGTTGGATTTGAGGTGGTTCCTTGTAGCGTCCAGCACAAAGCTGATTCAATTAAGAAGATAAAAATGTATGAGAAGTACCCATCTCCGATCAAGTGTGATCCATCCATGGTGGCCATGGCAATTAAAGAAAACGAGCCTGTTTCTTTCTCATATGAGGTATCCTTTGTGGAGAGCGATATTAAGTGGCCATCTAGATGGGACGCTTATCTGAAGATGGAGGGAGCGAAAGTGCATTGGTTCTCGATCCTCAATTCTCTGATGGTGATTACTTTCCTGGCTGGAATAGTGTTTGTGATCTTCTTGAGGACTGTTAAACGGGATCTGACTCGGTATGAGGAGCTTGATAAAGAAGCTCAGGCTCAGATGAATGAGGAGTTATCTGGGTGGAAGCTTGTGGTTGCTGATGTTTTTCGGGCTCCCAGCAATCCATCACTTTTGTGTGTGATGGTTGGGGATGGAATCCAGATTCTTGGGATGGCAGTTGTGACAATTTTGTTTGCAGCTCTTGGATTTATGTCCCCTGCTTCTCGTGGAACGTTGATCACTGGTATGCTGTTCTTCTACATGATTCTAGGAATTGCAGCTGGTTATGTTGCTGTTCGAATGTGGAGGACAATATTCGTTGGTGATCACAAGGGATGGGTTTCGGTCTCATGGAAGGTTGCTTGTTTCTTCCCTGGTATTGCTTTCCTTATTTTAACCACATTGAATTTCCTTTTATGGGGTAGCCACAGTACAGGAGCCATTCCATTTTCTCTATTTGTCATTCTTATATTGCTATGGTTCTGTATTTCTGTTCCCCTGACCCTTGTTGGTGGTTACTTTGGTGCAAAAGCACCTCATATTGAGTACCCCGTTCGAACTAACCAAATCCCCCGTGAAATCCCACCTCAAAAGTATCCATCCTGGCTGTTGGTTCTTGGAGCCGGCACTCTCCCATTCGGTACACTTTTCATTGAGCTCTTCTTCATCATGTCCAG
This sequence comes from Vinca major, assembly GCA_028566175.1. Taxonomy (NCBI): domain Eukaryota; kingdom Viridiplantae; phylum Streptophyta; class Magnoliopsida; order Gentianales; family Apocynaceae; genus Vinca; species Vinca major. Next base: position 12,755,590 of record JAOWBF010000027.1, read on the forward strand.
TCTCTGGATGGGACGTGTATACTATGTGTTCGGATTCCTTCTCATCGTCTTGATCCTTTTAGTAGTTGTCTGTGCTGAAGTCTCCCTTGTCCTGACCTACATGCATCTTTGTGTGGAGGATTGGAAATGGTGGTGGAAGTCATTCTTTGCTTCTGGTTCAGTTGCCATTTACATCTTCTTGTACTCAGTCAACTATTTAATATTCGACCTCAAGAATTTGAGTGGACCAGTCTCTGCTACTCTTTACCTGGGTTATTCACTCTTCATGGTTATAGCAATCATGCTCGCCACTGGCGCAGTTGGGTTCCTTTCTTCATTCTGGTTTGTGCATTACTTGTTCTCATCAGTGAAGTTGGATTAAACAGATCTTTTTGGCTCAAAGGTTCACTTTGGAGAAGCATCAATAATCGATCGGCCATAGGAGTAAAGATGGTTCTTCTTACTTTTACTGTCTTCAATTTTATTTTATAGTAAAATTTCAAATACAAGAACAGTCCTAGGTGTGATTGTTATGTAATCTTTCAGATTGTGTTGTTTGTTATTAGTTTCATATTAATAGTTGAGCCTGTTGATGCCAAGTATTATGTTATTGTGCTTTTAGAAATATTTTTCATAGCTTCCATCTTCTATTCTTTTACTTCCTCTATTGTTCCCCTTTACTTTTTCATTATTTTTGCTGTTACTAAATATTGGATTACATTCAATTTGAAGAATTGTGACAATGGTTTTAGCTATTGGATCCTTATTTAAAATATCATAATTTATTTTCAGTTCTCATTCTTTTATTGATTTATCAGTCCTCAACATAGATGGTAAAATAACATTAAAATGTTTTTGGAGCATGAGTTTGGCAACACTAATACAACAGCAGCATAACCCATGAAGTCTCCAATAATTGGGGATGCACGGAAGATAGATTTAACATTTGTCAATAAATGTACAAAGTGGCTGGTCCCAGTTTGGCAACACTAATGGCTAACTTAATAATCGACCTTTCTGTCCAAATTATACATCCTAAAAATATCGTATACTAGCTGTAAAACTTTTTTGTAATTCCTCAGTTATAATTTTTTTTTTACTTTTATTATCATAAAAAGTGAGTCAATCTGAAGACTCGATACTTTAATAGGTGAATGATGTTTTTTTTTTTTTTTGATGAAAAGGTGAATGATGTTCAAATTAGGCGAATTGCTATCTAGATTAGATAAATAATTATGTTTTTTTCTTCAAAAAAAAAAAAAAAATGCTTAACGCAGCTGGCAAGTACTATTAACTCGAATATACATTTCGACTCTCGTCGACTGAGTTTAAGGCAGAAGGTTAAAAATGTTCTATTCTTATATAGACAAAATCCACATTTACGTGTATTCACATTTTACTTCAGAATTCACCCTTGAAAATAAATAATTTGTAGAAATTGTTTCTATCACCATCCTATAATAATATAAAAAATTCTAAACCAAAAAGTATAATAGTTCTAGTTCATAACAAATGTATTCTTAATGCGAACACCACATATGGGAAATTGAGGGATGTGCAATGGGTTCAGTCTCATTTTTCACCTACAAAAATTTAGTTCGATCTTACTTGTAAAAATAGAGTAGTGCACACTGATTTGCTTTTAAATTAAAAGTGAAGTGGGACCGAACCCATAGTTACCCGCCACATACAGATTTGCAAAAAGATATATTAATATGTGGTGACGGCTGGTTCGTTAATTATGCCAGGCTGAGATGTTCTTCTTCTTCTTCTTCTTGTCTCTGCAATTTTCTTCAACTTCTTCAATCCATTTCTGAGCAAGAAATTCAATTTTCTTCTATAATTTCATAAAGAACTATGTTAAACTGTTCACCTTCTTCTGTGATTCACTACCACAATGTCTCTTCAACTCCAACTCTCTCTACTTCTTCCCTCTACAACTCCTCTACTTCCTCTTCCTCTTCTTCGTCTTCTTCTTCTTCTTCTTCTTCTTCCTCTATATCATCTTTTTCTGTCTCAAGTTCAAAACTTTCATCATATGGTTTACGTGGGTCAGCCCACTTCAAGTCTAATCCCGATCATAAGGTTAGTGTTCTTAGTTCTTGATTTTGCTTAGTTGTTTTGAGCTTCCAAATCCGAGGGCTATAAATAAGAGCAGGACATTATGAATTGATTGTTTAAAAAAAATGAAATTTTTTAGTGGTATGTTTGAAATGAGCTGTAGATTGTGCAGTCGGATTAAAGAAATAATTAAATTATCTAGAATCTGTACTAAATATGTAATATTATCATTTTCTTAGAGTGGGAAGTCATATTTAACTTCTAAGCATTTACTCAAAAAAATAAAAAATAAATAAATAACTCCATTCAACATCTCTTTATTTTCTCAAGTGACAAATGGTCCTTTTTTCATTTTAAATCCCCTCCCAATAATGGTCTCACTTTCCCTCCTTGTGTTTCGAACCCTTGAAAGGGAAGCGTCTTAGCGCATGAGCTATGCTTTGTTGTCTTAAAGTGACAGATAGTTAAAACAAAAGAAGTTATGTACGAGTGACAGTTAATTTCAAATAGAGGGGTTGTTTCCTTTCTAGCTTGAGATAATGTTTTGACATGTTAGCATATGATTTGATTGGTTTCTATGGGACTTTATTTCAATTTTGGGATTTGTTTCTGTTTGCTATGTTCAAATAGGGGTTAAAGATATTGTGCTCAAAAGGTGAGCCATTGAAGGTGATGATATCAGGGGCTCCTGCATCTGGTAAAGGGACTCAATGTGAGATGATTGTTCAAAAGGTAAGCATATTTCTGATCACTTCTTTAGTCAATGAATAGGTTTCAGACATTAATGTGCTAATTTCAACATTTTTAACCAAGTATTTTTAGCTAAGTATCTATCTTGTACCACAAAAAGAAAAAGTTTGGGGATGTACCTAAATAGTATTTATGTCAAATAAAAATGCAGTGAAATTCTTTAAAACTTAAATTTCTAGCGAAAAGTTTGTCGATTTCTTGATGCTGTCTGGATTATATCCAGCCCCCCTTTTGTCTATATGTTACTTTTCACCAATAATATCATAGTGAAAGCACTACCTTAGCTTAGTTAGCTTGAGCTTCTTGTAATATTGAAAATTTGATCAAATTCTTTTTAATATCAGAAAATCTATTTTACTGATTTTCCTATCCGTGATACGTTCCCCGTGCTTCCTCAGTTTGGATTAGTTCATGTATCAACTGGGGATCTTCTAAGAGCAGAGGTATCAGCTGGCACAGAGATTGGAAACAAAGCAAAGGAGTACATGAATTCTGGTCGTCTTGTTCCGGACAGCGTAGTGACAGCTGTAAGTTATTCTCATAGTTTATTGATGACATTTTACCTTCTCTTCTTTTTAATCAGCATTTCCTCTTAATAGATGGTGAAAACACGATTGTCGTTGAAAGATGCTAGAGAGAAAGGGTGGCTATTAGACGGATATCCTAGAAGTTTTGCTCAAGCCAAGAGTCTGGAGGAACTGAAAATTAGACCGGACGTGTGCATTATCCTTGATGTATGTCTCTCTATCTATTCCTGCTGAAAATGCTTGCTTTTTGGATATGGTAAATAAAATGTGGTAATATTGATTGATAAGAAAGTCTCATAGTGATGGTATATAGTGTGGTAAATTGTCATATGCTGTGTTCTAAGATAATATTTCAGCTCAACGATTGGATTGGAAAACTGAAGGATGTTATCTAATTATTATCAGGTTCCTGATGAGATTCTAATCGACAGATGTGTTGGTAGAAGGCTGGATCCTGTAACTGGAAGGATACATCATATCACCCATTTCCCTCCAAAGAATGAGGAAATTAAGGTGAGACTTGTAACTCGTCCCGATGATACTGAGGAGAAAGTAAGATAGATAACCAGGTTGCTAAAGTCTGATTTTCACAGGTTTAAAATTGATTTTCAAGTTCTTGGCGAAACTATCATCTAATTAATTTTGAAATGGTGTAACTTCAGGTGAAATCACGTCTTCAAATATACAAGCAGAACGTCGAAGCAACAATATCAACATACGTGGATATATTAAAAAAGGTATATCTTAACTTGCAGCTTTTTTGTTCCCACCACAATATCACTTACAATCATGTGTTGGTTTTATCTGAATGAATAGATAGATGGAAACCGTCCGAAAGAAGTGATATTCAAAGAAATAGAAGATTTGTTGTTGAGTGTGAATAAAAAGAAAGAAGAGACTGAAACTTTAGGTATGACCCTCTCTTTTATTTACTATTTGGTGGATATTAGAAATCTTCGGAAGTGATTTTTGTGAAGTTTCCATACCATAATTTAAATTATTCAACTTATCTATCAAGTTTCAGATATTATCCGTTGTCCTACTACTTTTCGGATTGAAACTTCATTCTGCTTCTCATTTATAGGAAAACTGACCATAAGTGACGATCATCTCGGTAAGCCAAAGGCAAACAAGGTATCAAATTAATGTGTTGTCATTGCATATGAATATTTCGATCACATGTAAGCATTATAAGATTGGCTAAAATAGCTTGATGTATGCCCTTATTATTCTGATTTAGTTATTTTACAGGATAACTGGAGAGGAATTCCAACAAGATTGAATAACATTCCTCACTCAAGAGAAATCAGGAAATATTTCTATAATGATGTGTTGCAAGCTACTACGAGAGCCATAAATGATGGGAAAACACGAATGAAGGTCAGGATATTACTATTTCTCACCCTTTCCGGGATCAGAAATAAGCTGGCTTCTCAGAGCACATTAATTTTTCTGATTTATAAGACATATGGGTTCATATACTTGCTCGAAAAACTAGAGGTCTTACATAAGAGACCAAGGATAAATATAGTACTCTGGTAAATTTGATTCTTGTTATTGAGTGGTGACTCTGAAATGCTCATTTCTTTAATCATGGACAGATAGAAATCAACATTCCTGAGCTCAACCCCGAAATGGTAAAGATGTTTTCTTTTTTCTTTTTTTCCCTTTGGGTTGCAGATCGTTTTAGAGTTAACCACGATGCATTAATTACAGGATGTTTATCGAATAGGTACTTTGATGGAACTTATACGAACTATTGCTCTCTCATTTGCTGATGATGGAAAGCGCGTGAAGGTACACAAGTGATAGTTTAGAGTCTACTGCTAAACTTGAGATGAGTATTTCATGTATAAACAAGTTTAATTATACTCAAAATTCATAGTATTTGTTCTTTTAGGTTTGTGTTCAAGGGTCAATGGGAGAAGGAGCACTTGCTGGCATGCCTTTGCAGCTTGCAGGAAGTCGTAAGATCTTGGAGTATATGGATTGGGGTGATTATGATGCTATGGATAACTTCATCAAGATTGGTTCAATAGGTATCTCATGGAGTAGATGATTGCTATTGCTGTTTTATTCGGTTTTTTGTATCTCTGCTGCTTTTAGTGGTTTTGACTGCAGACATTTTGTAAAAAGGTGCCGAAGAGGTGGATGAACAGGACGACATGTTTCTTTTGGTGGCTCCTCAAAATGCAGTGGGCAATTGTATCATAGATGTAAGCGGGTTGATAAGAAATCTCCTATAGATCATGATTTGTTAACGTTTTGCCAATTGTTTTTAATTTGAAAATGCAGAAACTACAAGCTATGACTAATGCAGCTGGTGATCGGCCAGTTATTCTTTTTAATCCTAGACTAAAGGTTAGATTATTATGCTTATAACTTGAATTTGGCCGTTTAAAATCTTTCAAGAGTTGAGATAGAAGAATGTGTTAGGAATTAAATGTCATCCTTTAACGTTTGCTTCCACTAAAAATACTGATTCTATTGTAAAATGATTTTGATAGGACTTACCAAGTTCAAGCGGCGTGATGCAAGTAAGTAAAGATCACTGAACCATATAGTTGAATGTCCTATTTCCTATTCATTTTATATAAGAAAGTGGACACCCAATGGGGGACGGGAAGTATTATTTTTTGTAAGAAAGTAAATATAATAA
>JAOWBF010000027.1:12841474-12856942 GCA_028566175.1 Vinca major
CCTTATAAGCCCCCATATCAGAGGGATTGCAAAAATATGAAGAAAAAAATGAAAAGAACACCAAAATAAAGAACAAGAAGTAAATTAAAATGGGGAAAATCCATATTGGAGAAGAAGGAGGAGGAGGAAGAAGAAGATGAAGGGTTTTTCTTAATTTGCTTTGATTTTGAAAATGTTTCAAAGCATTTTTTTTAAAACATTTTTGCAACTCCCTCTGATATGGGTTTTTCTTAGTTTGCTTTGATTTTGGGTTTTTCATCATAACCCACTGCTGCGTAGGGTTTTCTAGAGAAGAAGAAGAAAGAGGAAGAAGATTAAGGTAAGAGAAGAGTGGTAGATGAGGTGTATTTTCTGGACAAATTTGCCCCACTAGCAAACTCGCGTGTCACGCGCGTGCTCGTAATTGGTCGAAATTCGCCCAGTTTGGTGATGAAAGGACAATCTGAGATGCGCACAATTACAATAATGACTATTTAGGAAGTCAAAAAATATTGGGAACGACTCAATAATTTCAAAAATACTTTGAGGACCAAACAGACCAATTTCCCTTTTAATTAATACTGGAAGAGGTCTACAAATTTATAAATACGAGAATCATAACACAAATTATAAAATATTTTATAATAAATTTATCTTAACATACTTTTTTTTTTAATTTGGTTATCCCAAACTCGAACCAATCTGATCGGTCAACCGTGCTGGACAGAGACAAAATTAGCGCGCACTGGATCGTCAGATCATCAATCCTCTAATAGTTTTTTTTATCTAATTTAAATCGATTAATGTCTTTCAAATCGTACACTATTCGACTCATAATTTTGACAACTGTATTCGACACTTATATAATTAAAAAATTCTACAAAAAACCTTTTAAAAAAAATTATATGTCACATTCTTTATTAAATATTTTACAATTAATTAATTTCTATCGCATAAATTACGATTCCGTCCATACCTGTGAGGTATACGCACGAGCTGAATAGTGAAACTACAGTATGGAAGGCAGTACAAGATTTGATTACTCAAGAAAAGGAAAGAATCCGGTCTCAAGACTCCAAGGCAGTACAAGATTTGATTACTCAAGAAAAGGAAAGAATCCGGTCTCAAGACTCCATTGACTTAACTCTTAAGCAAAGCGCACAGGTTCTCAATTCTCCCCCAAATTACTTCACTCCCAATTTTCCCTTTTTCTCCTCATTCCTTTTCACAGTCTCTTCTCAACTTCACAGTCACCAAAAGCCTTCCCGCCACCGCTTCCCGCCACATTTTCCTTATTCACCGCTGCTTAGATCGCCGGCCGCCATGGACGGCGTCGATTACTACTCCAATGGCGTTTACTTATCGGAAACAACAACCGCTTCTTCTGGTGCTAATGCAGATGGTAGCTCCATTAACGCCTCCTTGATCATTGAAGAGTTAGCAACTTTATCTATCAACGCTGGTAAAATCCCCACTGTTCAGCCTGAGAAACTCGAAAAAGATCCTAGAAAAATCGCTAGAAAGTAAGGATTTGTTATGTTTTTTTTCTTTGTTCTGAAGGAATTTATTGTGTACGAACTGTTTCCTCTCTGTGCTTCATTGTTTTTAAATTAATTTTCTTGTTATGCTCTTAAATGTCTTGTATTTTTTTATTTATAGTTTTTATTAATGTAATAAAAAGATAAGAGCTTTCATTCCTGTTGGTACGGCTAGTTTGGCGCAGCTGTTGTCAAACTCGATTTTATCAATTGTATAATTTTATTAGTCGTGATTGTAAAATATAGAATTAGCTTTGTGTTTGAAAATCAATTTTGAAAATTGGCTTTTATGACCAAATGTGATTATTCGTGTGTTTGAAAAACATTATGCGAACAAGATTTTGAGTGACAAAACAGCAGTATCAAACTGATTTTTGTGTTTTTCCACTTTGTTTGAGTTCAGTTTCTACATTATTTCATGTGCCAATGACAAGCTGAAGTTGCTCAATGACTTTTGCTTGGAAGTTGGAACTAAGAATAAAAGAAAAAAGAATTAAAGGAAGCAACGTAGTAGCACCTGTATTGGACACAGAATCAATTATCCGAATATTTGGAGGAGTATTCTTGGGAAATCTTAGGTTCACCCTTTCATCATGCATGATTACTCTGGAGAATCTTTTTTCACTTCTTTAAGCATTCCTCAAATCTTGTCTCGTGGTACTATTGCAGTTGGTCTCTTCATGTTAGTCAATTTTAGAGATCAGATGTCTCTATCTTTGTCAACATTTCTAAGATTTCAGCACATCGAAAGATCCTTTCTTTTACTGCAAAACACTATAGAGTTCGAAGTCCTTATTCTTCTTAGATAATCCAAGAGCCTGCCTATGAGACTTCCAAAATTTCTTGGCCGTGCCTCATCATCTAGATATTTACTCTTCAAGTAAGATTTGAAAATTTGCAACCATAAAAAAGATATTATACTGTGCCCGTATAGAACTCTCTTTTCCAGGCTTGTTTGAGAAATGAAGAAAATCTAATGGCAGTGAAGAACATGTAATGATATGGAAGACTAGAATGAGCACCTTTTTATCTTTACTCTATAGAGATGATCGAAGAGGACTTTACTGTGCGAGCATTATTCATCTAGATTTTGTGAACTTTTAAGAAGTCTCGCATAGTTAATTTCATTTCAGACACTGTAATGTCCTGCAATTCTCTATTCATTCAATGTCAAAGAACGAAAGGTTCACTGTTGTGTAGAATTTTAACTTTTTGTTTCTAAAGAAAATCCTTTATCCTTTGAAGGTATCAGATGGATCTTTGTAAGAAGGCCCTGGAGGAGAATGTTGTGGTATACCTTGAAACAGGTTGTGGTAAAACCCATATTGCTAATTTGCTGATATATGAGATGGGTCACTTGATAAAGAAGCCGCAGAAAAATATTTGCATCTTTCTTGCCCCGACTGTTGCTTTGGTTCAACAGGTTTTTCCTATTCTCTTTCTTGTTGATATAAATGTATGTATGTACATGCAAGTGTTTATTTTGAGTCTTTAGTTTTAATGATGATTATCCTCACTGGAAGATGGTTAAATTGATTAGCAATCTAAGACAAGACCAAGTGAAAATTGGGTTGATGCTTTAACATCCATGGACCAAAGTTAACAATGCTCTGAAATTTACTGATACCCCCACCCCCCCACCCCGAATCACACAACCATTTTTTATTACTAAATAGCTGAAATTGGGTTTTTATCAAAAGTTCGCTTTGCATTAGCTCAAAGTTGAATATCTATAGTTGCACAGAGAATTGCGAGGTTTTTTGGAGATCTTCAAATGTAACTGAGAGCATTTTGAAAGTTCCTCTATATTTACTTTGCCTTGAGTTTTATTTTATATTTCTTAAATTATTATTATCTTTTACATTCAGATTTGTGCTTTCAGTGGACAAAATGTTATCTTGATGGCATGGTTGATTGGGAAACACGCATGCCTGAAAAGATTGTAGCACCAATGAGTTAAAACCAATTAAAAGTTTTCATTACATATTTGGGCCAATGCATAACGCTGTGTGATGTTGTACATTCCTAGAATAACGATCTTTTCCATGTTATCCTTGATCTCCTAAAAAAAGTGTTCATATTTCTTTTGTTTCACCATTGGCTTCAAGTTGTCAAGATTTTGGGTTCTTTGAGCCTTGATTGCATGAATTTCTCATTTCTGATCATTTGATAGTTTTTGTGAAGCATGATCAGCTCTATTTATTTATTTTGATGGGTATGAAGGATGATCAGTTTGTCAAAACATTATTGTAGTACATTGATCTCTTAAAGCTTGCTTTCATTTCCAGAATATTACTCATACTTATCTCTGTTTTCATTTTTCATTTTCTTTTTGTATCGTGAAATTATTTCTGGAAATAAAAGCAAGCTAAGGTCATTGAAGAGACTGTAGATTTTAAAGTTGGAACCTACTGTGGGAGTTCAAAGCGTTTAAAGACCCACCATGACTGGGAAAAAGAAATGGAAGAATATGAGGTCAGTTGTCTTTATCAAACTATCTTTTGAATGTTGCTACTTATTCCTTTAGCTATTTGTTAATCTTATTTTGCCTGACATACTTTCCATGGTTATGGTGATAAGTGCCCTTGTATTAAAATGTTATTGATCTCATTATTTTTGTATTCCTTTCTTCTGGTAAATTTTCAAGTACTAAAGATGCCCTGGTGTTTTTTTGTTCTGTTGATGCAGGTCTTTGTTATGACCCCACAAATTCTGTTACATAACCTTTCCCACTGCCTCATGAAGATGGAGCTGATCGCACTTCTGATATTTGACGAGTGTCATTATGCCCAACTAGAAAGCAATCATCCTTATGCTGAAATTATGAAGGCAACGACTAGCTAAATATGCTTACATAGATATTCGTTTGATTCGTTAGTCCATAAAACAAAAGATTTTCATTTGGTCATCATTACGCAGGCGTTGGTTTCGTTGTTAGTCTTTGGCTAATTAGTGGCTTATGAATTATCACTATCTCAGGTCTTCTACAAATCTGATGTATTTAAGGTCCCTCGTATTTTTGGAATGACGGCTTCTCCAATACTGGGGAAAGGTAATATAGTTGCAAAAAGTTGTAGAGTACGTTGCAGTTCTTGTTTCTTCAGCCAATTGCAGATCTTTTTTTTTCTTCTCCACCCCAGCTCCTTGCTACTTTATGCACCTCTGAAATTTATATTTCCAACTGACTCTGCATCTTCTTTTTCAGGTGGTTCAATTGATGGTCTTGAGACTTTACTTCGTGCAAGGGTACACTTTTTTAATGTTATAGCAATGCTATATCCCTCTCTTGCCTGGAAATAAAGTTTGTTTGTGTTATATTTTGCTGGATTAGTCCTGCAGATTGGTGAATAATGGTCTTTTTCTCCTTGCTGGAGCTATTCTCGTTTGTTATTTTCTTAACTTTTGTCATTGACAGGTTTACTCTGTGGAAGATAGATATGAACTAGAAAAGTTCGTTGCTTCACCTAAAGTTAATGTGCATTACTATAATCCAACTGTAAATGGGTCCTCCTGCGCTCATTTAACTTACTTTGAGAAGCTAGAGGATTTAAAGAAACAGGTATTGTGTGATGGTTTTCGGTTGGTAATCCAATTTTATTTTGTCCAACTTTTGATGGAAATTGATTGGGCTTCGGTAGTGTATGTTGGCCCTGCCTAGGACTGAGGATCACAATACTCTTAGGAGCACTAAAAAGATGCTCCAGAAGCTGCATGGCAACCTGATATTTTGTGTGGAAAACCTTGGACTTTGGGGGGCATTACAGGTTAGTGGTAATGACATTCCATTCTTGTTCTTTCTATTGTCTTACATTATTTCCTTTCTTTTCTTTGATTCTCCTATCACATTGCTAAGATATATAAACTTCTTAATTCTTCTCCACGTGTGTTGCATGCTCGACTTAAGTAAATTTACCTTCAATGCAACTAAAATATCTTCATTTCCAAGAATTATAACATGAATTGGAAGCCTACCGGGATAATGTGCTTTAGTGAATGGAGGATACCATGTCACAAGCCAACATAATATGACATTTGTATCACAAACTTTTTGAAGTGATTGTTAGCAGAAGCCAAATAATATTTATTGAAGGTTCTTAAGTTATCATTATGGATAATTTCATAGGCATGCGGCATTCTTATCAAAGGTGATCGTTGTGAGCGCAATGAGTTGACCGAGGTGGATGTGAATGGTGCTGACAGCTCCTTATGTGACAGATATTTAACCCAAGCTGCATCAGTCCTCACTTCTATTTGCACAAAAGGTATGTGTTAGCTGCTCCTTGTAATTCACATGGCCAATTCATACTATATGGTTAATTTCTAATACCTAAAAACATGTTGATTTTCACAAAAAGGCGAGCAAAATTTGTGCTGTTATACTTTGATGTTTTCTGTCAGAGTGGCGATGAAATTAACTTACAAGTGTGGTTGGTACTTCTATATTTTCAGAGTGTCTTATTATTAATCTTGATGCAGATGGTATTGAACCTGACATGTCCAAGGTGGAGGTTCTGAAGGAGCCCTTTTTCTCAAGAAAGCTCTTATGTCTTATTAGGATACTACGCAACTTTAGGTCGGTGACAAGTGCTACTTTGTTGATTCTCATAAAATCAAATGGTATAAACTATAGGTTTTCTCATTAAATGAAAGATATCGTTGATTCAAGGCCTTTGGGTATGACCCCCCGGCGGAAAAAAAGAGAGTTCTTTTTCATTAAAACATGACATCCTTTGCCAACCTTATTTAGCTACTTAAGCTGCTTGTATTTATATAGCAATTTATTTGTGTAGGAAATTGCTATTAATTTGTTCTAGGATCCTAGGGAATGGCCTTCTCCAGCACCTTTTGTTGCTTCTGGTTGATCTACTGACCTACTTGAATAGCTTACAATTAGCAACTGTAATGTATTGAACCAGTCCCTGCCCCCTGGCAAACCTACATGTTGTTTCCCGGGGAACATGTGCTATGATGGCCCTACCTGGAGCTGTTCTTATCTCTCCTACCCTTTCCCCATCCGTGAAAAAGAATATATTAAAGAGCATTCACTTGCTTGGTTAAGCCACTATTCTTCATTTCCGTGAAAGATGTCTGGTTTCTGCGCCGAAGAAGGGAGAAAGAAATTGCAGTTTAAAAATATTATGACTTCTTTAGGCCTTGTTACTCAAGTGATTATTTGTCTAGAAAAGATGCTATTGCAAGTTTCTTTTCTCTTGCATATCGTCTCTATCAGCTATTTAATTCAAATTGGTAACCTAAGGACCTCTTTTTTTCGTTTCCTTTTTCAGGCTACAACCAAATATGAAATGTATAATCTTTGTCAACAGGATTGTGACTGCAAGATCTTTATCATATATTCTTCAAAATCTAAAATTCCTATTTGCTTGGAAATGTGATTTCCTTCTAGGAGTTCACTCTGGACTTAAAAGTATGTCCAGGAAAAACACAAATATCATTCTAGAGAAGTTCCGCTCTGGTGAGGTAAAACTTTCATTTCTGGTATTTAGGTTCTCGAAGGATCGTTTCTAAACATATTTCTTCTTCATTTGCTAAATGTGGGTTAACATTCCTTCATAATCTCAAAGCTCAACTTACTCTGCTGTTGAATAAAGCTCACTTAATTTTCAGATGCTGATATATGTAGATATGTTATATATTACTTTCTTTATTCGTCAGGTGAATTTGTTAGTTGCAACTAAGGTGGGTGAGGAAGGACTTGATATCCAGACATGTTGCCTCGTGATACGGTTTGATCTGCCAGAAACTGTTGCAAGTTTCATACAGTCCCGAGGTCGTGCAAGGATGCCAGAGTCTGAATATACATTCTTGGTGGATATGTACGTCTTACATATAGATACTTGTGCAACCCCATGTACCATTACTACTCTCTGCAAACTAATATTTTGTTTGGAATCATTGCAGTGGCAATGAAAAAGAGTTGAATTTAATAAAGCATTTTGTAAAAGAAGAAGGTCAGATGAATAAAGAAATTTTTTCGAGGAAAACTCAAGTCACAGTAACTGATTTTGATGAAGAAGCTTATAAAGTGGATTTGACTGGTGCCACCATCAGTGCTTCATCAAGTGTTTCGTTGCTTCATCACTATTGTTCGAAGCTCCCACATGATGAGTATGCTCTTACACACTCAGTATAGATGGAATTTTCATCTCTACAATCTAGAAACCGTCTTCTTTATGTTTTTAGTATTTGATATTTCCTTGATTCTGACACTAAAACCGTTTTCTTTTGTTAGATATTTCAACCCGAAACCACAGTTCTTTTTCTTCGAGGATGCAGATGGAATGGTTTGCCAGATAATTCTCCCATGCAATGCTCCAATCCATCAGATTGTCAGTGCGCCACGAGCTTCACCTGAAGCAGCTAAAAGAGACGCCTGTTTGAAAGCATGCAAGAGCTTGCATGAAATCGGTGGCTTAACCGACTATCTTTTACCAGAACAAGATGATGCCAATGATGAGGATGATGACCTCTCTGATTCAGGGAGCTGTGATGGTTAGAGAGCATAAACATGCTAAAGCAACTTTTGTTTACCTTCCTTCTTTAAGAGACAATATACAGGTCCTATAACTCAATGCTTTCTTGCAGATGAGGATTCACGAAGAGAACTCAATGAGATGCTTATTCCTACTGCCCTTAAAGAGCGATGGACTGAGTTGGATGATCCTGTTTCTTTTAACTCTTACTATTTCAAGTTTTGTCCTAATCCTGTAGATAGGCTTTATAGGAAGTTCGGCCTTTTTGTAAAAGCACCTCTACCGGAAGAAGCCAAGCAACTGAGGCTCGAGCTCCATTTGGATCGTGGTAGATCTGTATTAACAGAGCTTATTCCCTCGGGGGTTTCATATTTTAAGAAAGATGAGGTAAAGCGTTCCTCCCTCTTCTTCTTTTGTTGTATAGGAGTAAAATTAGAGATTCTACTTCCCTTAATTTGTAAATTTTGTTGTTTACATGTACCAGTTGGTACAAGCGGAAAAGTTCCAGAAAATGTTCCTCAAGGTCATCCTTGACCGATCGGAGTTCATTCCAGAGTTCGTATCATTGGAAAATAGTGTTAGTAGTGACCTTTGCCCACCAACATTTTACCTGCTGCTTCCTGTAATTGTTGATGAGGACAACACGGTTTCTGTGGACTGGAATCTTATTAATAGATGTTTGTCATCACCTATTTTTGGGGCTCCCAGAAATGCTGCAAATGATGGAATTTCTCAGAGGCAGTTGCATCTTGCTAATGGAGCCAGAAGCTTTGAGGATGTTATAAACAGTTTGGTGTATGTCCCATGTAAGGACACGTTTTTCTTTATTTCTGATGTTGTTACGGAGAAAAATGGATACGACACGATGAAGGAGTCGAAGGATTCAAAGACTCATGTTGATCACTATAATAAAAGGTAAATATTTTGCTAACCTATTTTCCCTTGTGATTAATTGAATTACTTCCTCCATCACATGAATGCTTGTGCAGAATGTTCATATTCCCTGACATCTATGCTATACATTTCTTCAGATTTCTGTAGTAGCCCCTACCCCTCTAACTTCTTCAAAAGCACTTCTTAATACTAAACAGGTTGCTTTTTCTTAAAGAATGATGTTACACCCTCAGAAATTTTAAAACATTTCAAACGTTGCTAGTTTTCTTTTTAAACTACCTCAAGCGCCTCTTCTACCCGATACAACCCGACCTACCCCCACCCCTCCTAAAAAAGAATTGTGATAACTTAAAAAGCACACATGCTGGCGGAGGTTTTACGACTGAGTATTTATTAAACTCAGGAGATGCCCCAAATAGCATTTGCAGAAATCTCCTGGGAAAGGTTACATCTTCAAAGGTCATTTAGCTGAGAACTGAGGGTATTTATGTATTCTGTGTTATGGGTGGTCCCATTGTGTTGCCATCAATGGACAGTTTTAGATAATATATATGCTTTTGAAAAAGTTCTCTTCTGATTCAAAGCTCTACTGGGAATCCTCCATGTGATTGATGGTGTACCGTGTATCTGAATCAGAACAGCTAGAATTCTATATACTTTTATGAACTTTGCCTCTTTCTTTTACAATTGGTTTACTGCCAGTATATATAAAAAATATTTCATTTGAAATCTCAAGTCTCTCCTGTCGCATTTTTTCCTTTCATCCTGTAAATATGTCTCCTCAAGTGTTTTGTTGTTCTGCAAACTTTCTTTTATTCTTAACGGCTTTGGCTTGAAGTATTTATTCTTCTGATGATTTATGATTTCTAATAGATTCAGTATCTGTCTTGCTTATCCCAATCAACCACTTTTGAAAGCAAAACAACTATTTTGTCTGGACAACTTGCTGCGAAAGACAGGGTATTCAGGTAGGATGTTGTTTACTTGTAGAATGAAGTTGTTCTTTATTTGGAATCATCTTGATTATTCACCTTGAGATATTAATCCCCCCCCCCCCTTCTTTTAAGAAAATGTAAAATTAAACCATGTTCCCTTGTAATGCATGTTGCTCTAGTTTGCCTCCCTAAATTCTAATTCCTGTTTCCAACCCTGTCTTGAACCACCCCAATAGAAGTTGCAAAAGGAAATTAGTAATTCTATAAGTTTATGTCTGAGATATTGGATTACCGCTAACCATATTGAAAAAGCAGAGTTACGTGAAAAAGTGGAGCATTTCATTGAATTACCACCAGAGATCTGCCAGTTGAAGATTATCGGGTTCTCAAAAGATATTGGAAGTTCACTATCTTTGTTACCTTCTATTATGCACCGGCTGGAAAGCATGCTGGTGGCAGTAGAACTGAGGGATAGACTATCTGCATCATTCCCTGAAGGAGCAGAAGTTACTGTTGAACATGTAAGGCCAAGTTCTCTCCTTTCCTGTTAATAATGTATCTTGTTATCATCATATCAACGTGATGACAAATCACGTGAATGTGGATCAGGTTCTTGAAGCTTTAACAACAGAGAAGTGCAACGAGCACTTCTCTCTTGAAAGACTGGAGGTTCTTGGTGATGCATTCCTCAAGTTTGCTGTTGGGAGGCATTTGTTTCTTTTACACGACAGCCTAGATGAAGGACAGCTGACCAGAAAGCGCTCTAACATCGTCAATAATTCTAACTTACTCAATCTGGCCACAAGAAAGAATTTACAGGTAACTGGTCTGAATTATGAAGCCTCTCCGTAAATATTTTGTTCAAAATTGACAACTTATGAGGAAGATGGATTCTTTGCGTATTTGGTGGTCGGTTTGTAAAGATATTTTAGGGAGAATGTTACGGAAGACACATTTCAAAAGAATACTGCTTTTGTGAAATTGTGTTATCTTTTGAATTTTCTTTTATAATGTCATAACTATTGCTTATACTTCTCAGGTATACATTCGTGATCAAACATTTGAACCTGGTCAATTCTTTGCACTAGGCCGTCCATGTCCTTTAATTTGCACCGAGGACACAGAAAAGGATATACATTTTTCTTCTAAAAATGATGGTGAAAATTCTGAAGTCAAATGCAACAGATGTCATCACTGGTTATATAAGAAAACAATTGCAGACGTGTTCGAGGCTCTTGTTGGTGCGTTTATTGTGGATTCTGGCTTTAAAGCTGCAGCGGCTTTTCTCAAATGGATGGGCATCCAAATTGATTTTGAGGACTCACAAGTTAGAACCATCTGCTCTGCCAGTACAAGCTTTCTTCCTTTAGCCGGTCAGCTTGATACCAACGCCCTCGAAAACTTGTTAGGCTATCACTTCGTACATAAAGGATTGCTCATTCAGGCATTTCTCCATCCTTCATGCAACAGTAACTTGGGAGGTTGCTATCAGGTAGGCACCAGCCTTTACGCTCCGCTTAAACTTGTTTTCTAGCCTTACATGGGATTTCTGTTTGAGGAACCTTGTGTTTAATGCTCATACTACTTAATTCAGAGACTGGAGTTTCTTGGAGATGCTGTCATGGATTATTTGATTACATCCTATCTATACTCGGTGTATCCAATGTTGAAGCCCGGTCAAATGACAGATCTGAGATCGGCACTTGTGAGCAATAATTCATTTGCTGATGTTGCCATTCGTTATTCCTTTCACAAATTCATTATCTCCGACTCTAGTGCCCTCTCCAGATCAATGGATAAATATGCCAGTTTCATTCAAACATCAGCCACTGACAATGAATGCGTTCAAGAGCCAAGTTGTCCAAAGGTAACAGTTTTGATCTTTTCCTCTTCCTTTTCCCTGAAATTTCGGAAATACCTCAAGTTATACTCTTCCAATCCACTCTCCCCCCTCCCACCAATAATAATAATAATCTTAAAAGACTCCCACAGACACATTCTATTACTTACGGGGAAGGTGCATTTTGGAAGTTAACCTATGCTAGATATAAGTGGTTATGTTTCTAGAGATGATGAACACTGAAGAAAGAGATAACAGTCTGGTCTCTGATATAATTGGTCCTTGGTTCCGGCTGAGTCTGATTAAGAGGGTTTCCATCTTCATTTACTTTTGTTCTGGGACCATTTTAGCATTGCCTTTGCATGTGATTGAAACAGACAAAATTTGACAAGATTTTTGTGAAATGAAGCATTTTATGGTGAATATTACGCAACCTAAAGTTTTTCCTTTCTTCATCATGGGCATAATATTGGGGGAGAGTGACACCTATATGTCATTTCCCCTAAAAAAACTCCTATCTAGTGCACAAGGCTTCCGCATCAACAGGGTGGGAAGGTCCCTATGTAAGCAGCCGTACCTTCATTTCCACTATTAAAAAAAAAAGACTCAAATTGTTCTTTACTTCCAGCTGACTCTCTTTATTATGAAGTTTTTGCATTTTTATTTACTTTTGCTCTAAAACCCTATTTTTCCATTGCCTATGTATGTGATATAAAGGAACAAGATGAGGGCATAAAATTTCTTCCCTGGTTCTGTACTTATTTCTCGTCTTTTGTCTTCAAGCCTGATCTTGCTCTGAATATTTTGTTTCAGGCTCTCGGAGACTTGGTCGAGTCTTGCATTGGGGCCATTCTTCTAGACTCGGGGTTTGACTTAAACTATGTGTGGAAGATAATGCTGTCCTTGTTATACCCTGTTATGAACTTTACCAAGTTACGGGTTAATCCTATTAGGGATATTACAGAACTTAATCAGTGTCATAATTTAGATCTTCAATTTTCGTCATTGAAGAAAGATGGAGTATTTACTGTCATTGCAAAAGTAAAATTAGAAAAGATGTCTGCAAATGCTACTGCTACAAACCACAGCAAAAAGGCTGCCAAAAGATTGACTGCATACCGTTTATTGTCTGCTTTAAAGGTACAAACAGTATTTAATTATGCTATCATTTGTTGCAACTGCTTTTCTACGAATGCAGGGTGACTCGGTGGTATACATCAATGCTTCTTTCTTCACTTCTAATCATTTAGTTTTCTTTCCATTCAATTACTTTTTGGGGGCCATAACTAGGAGAAAATTATTTCTCCCGTTAATAGTTTTGCTACAATCTTAACATGTGGTGATTGTAAATGGACAGGAACTAGGTTACAAATCTAAGTCTAAATCATTAGCGGATGTGCTCAAAGAAAGTAAGAAGATGAAAGCCCAATTGATTGGCTATGATGAAACACCTTCCATTGTCTCCCCTGATCTTCCTCAAATGGAGTTGCAAGAAGAACTTAAAACTGATTTTGACTTCAAAATACGCCCGCTCAACGAAATACCTCAGAGAAACTCCCATACTAACTACGGAGTCGTGCCACAGCCAGATTCTTCTTTTGGAGGATTACATCATCCTAGAGAATTGCAGCCTCTAAGTACCATTAAAAATGTTGTCCTGACTTCTAATTCACAGGAATCCAGTAAGATTCTGATTGACATTTATCTTCTGATTCACATTCCTCACTTCCTATCAGTTCGCTTACTTTGGATAATGTTTTAGGTGGTTTGAATAGTAAATCGGCTAAGGCACATTTGTACGAAATCTGCACTGCTAACTATTGGAAACCACCAACATTTGAATGTTACCAAGAGTCTGGGCCAAGCCACTTGAGAGAGTAAGTCATCAGCTTTTTCCTTTTCCTTTTCCTTTGATGATTGCGGGTAAACAAATCATTCTCCTCTTTTTTTTTCTCTCGTCTTTTTCGGGATGCAACTCAGAATTTGTTATTTTTTCCGCGCCAATAAATGAGTCATCGTCTTTATAAAAACATTTCTCTAGTTTTGATTTAGAAATGGTAACCGAAAGCATGCAACACGGAGATATTGATGACAAATTCTTGCAGATTCACATTCAGGGTGGTGGTACAAATTGAGGAGGCATTGCCCAAGATACTAGAATGCTATGGGGAACCCAGGGCAAAAAAGAAAGACGCTGCGGAGCACGCAGCCGAAGGGGCACTTTGGCACTTAAAGCATGAAGGGTATTTAGGGGAGAAAAGTTAAGATTGAGATGATGCATTGTGTAATGTGTATGTAGATATTATAGATGCAGATGTCTTGTCTGTGTACTGTGCATTCTGTCTTATGATATATTAGTTATATGTATGTAAACATTTATATTTATAGTAGTGTTAAAAGGCATATATGTCAGTGGTCTTGTTACAATTTTGGAGGTCAATATAATAAATTAGAGTGCTTGAGGCTAAAGAAGCCACAGTAAATATTGGAAAACTAGAGAAAGAAAGTTTATGTTTCTACATTCACTGCATTTCCTTTTCTCTCCTCATTCTGCAGGGATGTGGTCAAATCTGTACCACATGGTCTACATAGATTCGGTCCATATCAATATTTCCCTGAAAAAATGAGCAGTACAAGACTTTTATGTTCAAAATCAAGTAAAACTGATTGGGGGGATGATGGATAATGTTTAGTTTTGAAATGAAAAGAAAAGCTTTGAATTGTTTGTGATAGAGTATGTAGACTCTCTTAATCTGAAATTGTGTTCCATTTTGAGATGAAATGTTGTCGAACTAGATCCTGAATTACAGGAAAGTTAACAGATTATAATTGAGGGTGAGACCCGATAGTGTTTAGATTTTAAAAACCGTCTCCGGATATTAAACAGTTTAATTATTTGTGAAATATGAAATGCGAATTTTGTGTTGGGTTTTGAAACGAAACTAGGAGCTTGCATAACTAAAATCTAACCAATGTCCAAGCTTCAAGACAATTCAACTGTAATTTTCTTTTATATTAATAGTACTCAAGTTCCATAAAAGCTGGAATTTGATATTTTGTTTCTTTGTTTTATGAAAAGTCGCTGAATATTTGACTTTGAACATTTTCTGTTGCACTAAAAATTATCAGAATTGCTGCTAATATACTTACTTTGCCCACCTGACCTTTGTTTATTTTAGACTTTTACACTAAAGTCAAGTTCTAGTTGGTGGGGATTGCACAGATACTTCATCTAAAGAATGAATGAGTGGGTGGAGAAATTAGTTATAAATATTACTCCATCTGTGCGAATTTGAATTTCATATTTTAATGTGTTAAAATTGAAAAAAAAAACTTTTGACTTGGGATACAAATATCAAATTTGCATTGAAATTTTAGTTTTTTTAAAAAATAGGATATTCAATTATGGATAGGAAAATAAGATAAATGAAACATTCAGATCCAGTCAGAAAAAATAATATATTTTTTTTCTTTTCTGAAATAGTTTATGTTACTTTATTAATTTAAAATTAAATAGGCAAATTGGCATCCCGGGTCCAGAAACTATTTACCGTTTAGAAGTCGGGTCCACAAAGTATTTTTTTTCAATAGCTTATATCCTAAAACAATTTATGATTGGTGCACTCCGTCCTTCCATTAAAAAAATCCAAAGTCAACTGTTAGAATTTGGTCAACCTAACACTGTCAGGGGTATTTTTGGGAATTAAACATGTCCCCACCCCCTCCCATCTCATACCCCTTCCTACTTCATCTCCTTCACCCACCACACACCTCTCTCATCCCTCCTAACC
>JAOWBF010000027.1:12926633-12937183 GCA_028566175.1 Vinca major
CAACGCCCAGTACAGGTCCCTGGTCGCCTGGGCCTCGCAGACCCTCAAGGATGCCTTTGCTGCTGCCGGGAAGGCCGTTTCTTGCAGATCGAGGGCTCCAGACGTAGTCGCTCCCGCCATCCAGCAGCCTTCCGTCCGTCCCAGGGATCCTGTTCAGGGGAGGGCGCCGATTGGCCGGGAGGGCACCCGCAGGACCCGCCAGGCCATTCAGGAGCAGAACTTGGCTAGGCGTATGAGACAGCGCGGTACAGGAGAGAGGACTTTGCAGGAGGCTTCGCAGACCGAGATCAAGCAGCCATCACCTGCGTTCGGTGCTCCGGGCACGGGACCCTCATCGTCGGCGCAGTGGGAAGTGTATTTTGGTGCGCCCTCCTACAGCATTGTCCTTGACCCAACTCAGGAGCTGCAGGCCTATTCCCCAGAGGAGGCGCTCGTGGTCGACATCGAAGGGGCGGAACTCATAAAGGCCCAGGAGGGTAGTGCAGTGCGGACGAGGGACGGTAACATGTACTATCTCCGGGTTAACCCGAGACAGACACACAGATACACCCATTCGGGACCCCCTTAGATAGGATTTTTTTGGTAAACTTTGTAAACATTTTCATACCTTTTTGTGTAATACAATTTGTTTGTTAATTCCGTTCTCTTTATTTTATTTATAAAATGCGTATTTCGACCAAAAAGGTGTTAAGGCCAAAATATTTTAAGGCAAAAAAATTAACTAGCACCAAGATCAACCAAAAGGGTGTTAAGGCCAAAAAATTTTAAAAAACAATCTGCCGAGTGAAAACGGAATTTCACCCGAGAACGGAAGTCACACTTCCGTTTTCGAACTCTGCCACGTCAACCCACACGCCCTATGCCATGTGTCCAAAACGGAAGTGGGACTTCCGTTTTCGCCCACTTCCGTTTTGGACAGAAATGTTCCTCCCTTTTTTTTCCAATGCCAGGTTTTGTGCATTCTCCTAATCAATGCCAGTCTAATCCTTGGCCCTGAAACTTGCCTCAAGAAAAATTCTTCAATTGTCCAATCATTATCCTTACACTATGAAAATTTGTAACTCAATTGAAACTAACCTCAAGGAATTTTGTCTTGAGTCTAAAATTTGTTACTCATAAAATTTATATAGTCAAAATCTAAAGAAAACTTTGTTGATGATCATAACCCAAAATAGTAAAATAAATGGTCATTTATTGCATTTAACCCTTTACCACTCACATAATAGTTTGGTGTTGGATAACCAAATTTGTATTTCATATGACCAAGAATTAAACCTTAGTAATTACAAAAAAGAAGTTAAAATAATAAAAAATTATCACCATCACCATCAACAACGACAAAGACTTAATTTAAAGTAATTTGAGTCAATTACATGAATCAATATAAGATTTTGTGTGATCGTTCGCATTAATACATGAACTATTCTGATATGGACCAGGTTTAGATTTGACCACATCACTGCATTTTCTTCTCTCTCCTTATTCTGCAGGGATGTGGCCAAATCTGGACCACATGGACCCGGTCCATATCAGATATTTCCTTAGAAGAATAGAAATAGGAATTTCGTTAATTATAATAAAGAGCACCATAGTTGCAATACCTGGCTTTGAGGAGTAAAAGAATTGTGAAAACTTCGAGACTGTTATACCCACGGTCCACAAAATCTCCCTGAGAGCAAACAAGCAGCTTATAACATATACAGACATTTACCAAGATAAACTTAGGACAGACTATATGCACGATTTACCATAAATATGTAATTTGTCTCTGGCACATGACCTCCAGTCTGGAAGAGTTTCATTAAATCATGAAACTGTCCATGAATATCACCACAAACTGTAACTGGACTATTAACAGGCTGCACATTTGACTCCTCAATTAATATTTCCTTCACCTGAAAAGTTGAAGATAACCGAAAATTAAAATATGAAGATCCCAAATTGTCGCACTCAAAAACTGGTCAAAACAAATTTGGTGTCAAATTGAAAAGAAAAATAATAATACAAAATACATATATGAAACAGAAATAAAAGTTTGAAATGCTATATGTGAATATCAAATAACTGTCCAGAGAATCTTTTTACAAAAATAAAAATCAATGGCAGGGCCAAAAGTAACCCGCATAGATCAGCCTTAATCCAGAAACTTCATACCCCATATATTGACGTTAAAACAGTGTTAACATGGTGACAAGTAATTATAACTATAGTTCGACTAAAATTTGCATCTAATAATGAGTTTTAACAGCAGGGAAGCTTCACAGACACACTTAACAGGCAGCAAACTACCAATCAAATTGGTAGCTCAGGATCATTTAATTATGTCAGAATCTGGAGATCAAAGTAAGTGCTGGTTTCAGATTCGTTAAAGTTGGCGAGGACTAAATATTTGGGTAAGTTAACAAGCAAATAGTAAGAACTTGACCACAAAATAACTCAACTGGAAAATGAACATCTTGTTCTAAAAAAGTCAAGTAATTCTGCACTAACCGAGGTTTTAAAGCCAATTGATCAAGAACGTTATCCCTAAATTATATTCTGAATTGAGAAAGAAATATGGTTGATTAAAGTAATTCTGCACTCTTACAGAAGCCCATTATTGTCAATAATTCACAAAAGGCAACCCAATCCAAGAATTCACAAAAAGTAATTCCTCATTTTCTTAACTCTTTTTAGTCGTCCCAAAAAAAAAAACACCAACAAAAATTAGGGTTTCTCTAAATCTGCAGAAACATTATACATTCTCAAAACCCATATTCTAATAATTAAGGAAATTCCCAAAAAATTACAAAAAAACCCAGAAAAATTATGATAATAATAACAATAGTAAATTACTGCTACCAAATTTTCAAGAAAAAGAAAATGAAATTTTACATATTCGCAGAGAAGCTGAAGCTCGTCTTCGGATAAGTGGTGACCCTCTTTCACCTGCCCTATCCACTGATCCAAATCCATGACTGTCATCCCTTTTTTCTTTTTTCTTTTTTATTAAACAAGAAAAAATCTTTCTTCCAAATCCTAATAAATCCCAAATTGGAGGGTGAACGAGAGAAGGCGGAGTAAAAGAGAAGAGAAGAGGCAATGTAATGGGTGGGGTGGGGAAAATCGATTAAATATAATACTAAATCTGCCCGTTTTCTTCTCTCTGCTGTGCTCGTCGATGCAGACAAACAACAGCAAAACGGTATAAGCCTCTCTCCGGAGACGACTATATTTGTTCTTCTTTTCTTTCTTTTTCTTTTTATCTTTATAATTTTGAGTTTTGCAATTTCAACCTACCAAAAAAGAAAAGTTTGCAAATTTTAAGTGTTTTGACCTTATGTCGAACTCGCATCCTTCATGCAGGTAAGCCTCCTAGACGAAAATTATTATTTCACATTCCAAATTAGTTGTTTAAAAATGATTTTTTTTCTATTCTAGGTTAGTTGTCTTTTTTCAACTTTAACTGTATTTAGTTATTTTTTAAAAATTTCAAGAATATTTTCATTGATTTATTAGACCATATAGTATAGGGTGTCTAGACAAAATTTAAAGTTTCTATATCTATATATAAATAAATATGACTTTAATATTTTAACTAAAAACATATTAGTGCGATTGAGTATCTAACTCGTGATTTATAAAACTATCGTAATGTTTTAAAAAAAAACATATAATGTTGAAATGGAATTGCATAATGGGAGGGTCTCGAAATATAACAATAAGTTCAAATATTTTTCTTTATTAAGGGTTGAATTGATATTCTCATAAATGTAGGGGTAAATGTGACAATTTTGCAAAACCAAGGGTATGATATGATTGAGGAAACCAAACCCAAACCTAATAAAGAAACAGACAGATATTGGAATAGGCGCAGAGGGAGAAGAAGAAGAAGAAGAGAGGAAGGAGAAACAGTGAGAGATGGCGGGAAGAGAGGTACGAGAATACACAAACCTCACCGATCCCAAAGGTATTCAACTCTATATATATTCATCGATTTCTTCGTAGTTTTCTTTTAAATATAAATTGATGAAATACATATTGGATGGAATTGCAGACAAAAAATTGAGTGGAAAAGGGAAAGAACGAATTGATGATGAAGAAGTCACCTTCCAGCGTATGGTTTCCAAGGTTATTTTCGATTTTCCTATTCCCTTCTGTTTCTCTTTTGCGCCACTTAATTTTCTGATTTTTTTTCCTCTTTTAATGATTAAGCTTTTTAGGAAATATTTACCTAGAAAAATAGGAGTAATATCTTTCTTTTAGACATTTCGGCCTTGAATTTATGTGTCAAACTTCTATATCACTTTGTCTTGGCTACTTCCATAGAGGCTAGTGCTTTTATTTATTTATTGTTTTATCAAAATCTGCTTTTAATTACAATAATATTGATTTCTATGAGAGCTCTTCTCTATTATTCTCTTTTACTATTTTTTGTTATTAATTATTGTTTTTCGAGGGTGTTCTGCTATTCATGATGACCTTGTATAGTTTGTAGTGAAATAAAGGGGTCTCATTTGGTTATTTGATTGTCTTGTCGTGTTCTGCACCTGCTTTTTTATACGAAGAAGCCTTAAAATTGGAGAGTTCATATTTGGCTGCAGAATTTCTATTGTAAGAAGTCCCGTTTAATGATTTATAGGAAAGTTGATTTCTACCTTTTATAGTAAGTGTGATTGATTAGGGTCATTAAAGACCAAATTCAATGGTTTTGTTTCCCAGATTTTTTGTTTTCATAATTATACGAGACGGTGGCTTCAGGCTGTTTGAATTGAAGTTGAAACGGTGCTAAGCTGCTGGTCCTAGTCTTCACCTTGTTATCTAGGTCGCATCTATTGCAGTAATAAGATATTTTGATTAAAAGCTACTTCCCACCTTAGACATTTGATTATGAGCCTCTTCATCCTTTTGTTTTAACTTGAAAGCCAGCACTTCATTGGCTTTTTGGATTATATTGAGATCTGCAGCCTTTTATTTGTAACTGAATATTTAGCCTAAATCCCTTTTATTTAAACCTGATTTTTGTACTGGAGTTCATTTTATAATAGCTAGTGTTAAGGAATTGGAAGCATCTAGGGAGAGCGCGGAAAGCTCTCTTGTCATCTCTATATGGTGTGTCTTTCTTTGGTGCTTTGTTGCAGATCCAAATTTTCACCAAAAAGATTATATCGAGACCTTCAGTTTTCTATGTTGAAGGCTGAATTCCTTTTTTCCTTTTGTTTTCCTTTCCTGCTTTTGGACAATACTTTGCAACATCCAAAGTCTTATAAGTGTCTCCTTAATAGAGTTATGTGGGTGAGCCTAGGCCAAATAGTTTATTGATTTATTATCAGAAATGTTGAAGTTTTCTGATAACACGCCCCGGCAGGGATCTTGGCTTTTCCTACCGGGCTGTTAATTCACACAGATGCAAGAGGTTGCAGGAGAACGTGGTGGCTACCTTCATGGACGAGGGGGTATGAGTTCTCCATGCTTTGACTATTTCTTTTTTTTCAGGACGTAGAATGAAATACATATGACATTTGTGATTTACACAAGCTGTTCTTGAGCTTTCTTTGAGCTTGCATGTGCAGCCTTGGACAGTGATGACTTGCTTTATCTGAAGGAGCAAATGGAGGCCGAGGAGGATGCTGAACGTCTTCTAAGACGCACAGAGAAACGTGCATTTGCTGCCTTCAAGATATCCTTTCTCTTTTTCCTAGAACCTTGTGGTAAATTGTGCAACTAATGATCTTCAAGAACCAAGAGAAATTTATCGAAGTCTTCTGCTAAGGCGGAATACAAGCATATAAATGTTGCTCTTTTGGATATTTTATATCGTTTTATGGTCTTATTGTTCTCAAGTGTATTTTGTATTTTTTTTTTTAACCAGAGAACATGATATTTTGGAAGTGTTTATCTGAAAACCTGATCTCACTGGAAAACCAAAATCATAGTTGCCAGTAGAGGTTCTGGGCTGAGTCCTCAGGTTTATGACATATGGGATCTCTGTGATTTGTTGACTGGGACAAGCATTTTTCTGCTCTTATTGCTATCTGTTCATGATCACATTCAGTTGTTTTCTTTTGGTTTGCTCTTACTACCTAAAACTGAAATAATCATTTCTTGCTTCTCGAAAATGGTCGGCTACTGTTTCTCTCTCATTACATAACCAACTGCTATTATTTTTTCCTTAACATTTCACACAAAGCTGTTGCTGATACTTCCCCAGCATCTATTCCCTTGCCACTCCGTGTTGAGCCGAAGCCAAAGAGTGGGATAAGGTATAGTATTTCGGCCCTTTGGGACCCTTGTTGCTCCCAAAATTATTGTTTCTCCTCATTATGTACTTAATGTTTCCCTGTTGGTGCAGACAGCAAGATTTACTAAAAAGGGTGGTGCAAGTTAAACCCAAGCGGCAGAGAATTTCTACTACTGTAGAAGGACGTAACTCCTCTGTAAGCTCAAGTGTTCAGGTTTCTAACAATTCTAACTCCGATCATAATCAGGCACAGCAAAAAGAGCTTTCTCCAGCCGAATTAACTAAAGAGATAAATGAAGCACTTCCAGATCATCCTGTCAAGAGCTTGTTTGCAGCATATGAAAGTTCTGAAGATGAAGAGTGATCAAAAGATATTTTTACTACCTAGTTTACTTCAGCCAAAAAGCATTGTACTCGAGTGTTCTTTCGACCCTAACGGTGGCATTTTGGTTTTTCCTTTTTGGGATCATGAGAATGAAGTAGCCTAGATGACATGATATTTTAAGATGTAGTCTGTGGACGATGTCTTGTGATTCTATTGCAGCTCTTTGAGTTCCTGGTGCTCGTATTGGTCTCTAGTTTTCTCTTCATCTCTTTTTATCTTTGTATTCTCTCCAGTGCAGTTATATAAGTTACAAAGTCAAAATTTTGCCACTAGTGATAGATTCCTAATCAACTCTGAGTTGGCAAAAAATTCACTCCTTAATTGCACTGAAAACTTCCTCAATATTTGTCTATTTTGCCCGTAACATTTGTGGCTCTTTCACATAATTGAAGGTATAGAAACCCTATTACTGATCCGTTCTATAGAAAAGTTGCATTAGATAAGAGATTCTAAGGAACTTCTCATTTTGAAATATTTCACTAGTTTAAATGCCTTTAAAAAAGAAAAAAGAAAACATAATCTAGATTCTATAGACCTGGAATTTACAATCCTTCTATCAAAAAGGAAAAGGAAAAAAATTACAATCCACATTTGCGAAGTCAGGGCTATCCAAATGGGGAGTAAGTCTGGCATGGGCCGTACCCACACTCCACTCACATAAAATTAACATGACCCACCTAAATGACCTGCGGGTCCTACCCTGCAGGTGGATCCTGTCTAAATTTACGTGAGAGGGGTGTGGGGGCCGCCCATGCCGAATTTTTCCCCAAATGGGATTTCCTACCTGAAAAGAGAGTACTTTAGAAAAGGCAATTAAAAAACACTGATGTACATGTCATTCTAATATCAGGGTCAAGCCAAGTGCAGAGTTGTACAATTATCAACCACTGCCTCTCCATATCCTCATAAAGCCATTTGCAAGAGACTTCAAATTCCATCTAAATGGTTTCTTTTCGTGCTCTTCTGGGTCCCTAGAAGAGAGACGCGACAATAAAACCAGAAAGTTTAATTAGTTTCGTTATTGGATAATAAAAATAAAGAAAGAAAATAAAACCCTTGGAAGGAATCTAGCTACGCTACTTTCAGCCACAACTGCCTAGTTATCTATTTATTGGTACATCCTTCTTATTTAAGTTTGCCAACTAAAAATTGGATTCAATTCCATATCCCACTTGTTCAATAGAGATGGGTATTCTTGGAAATCATGTCCAGTAATCGAACTATAGTGATCAAAAGATAAGAAGTAAGCTAGCATTATCTGGGTGCAAATGATACAACTTTAATAATTTAACATATGGTTGCCTTGTGGCAGTAAGAAAGTTCAACCCTATAGAAAGGTGTGAGGAACAACTTATCCCATTCGCCCATTGAAAAACCTAAACGCAAACACAAGACTGGTCCACCAACCAAGAGAGAGAAGCATATCCCATTCAGAAGAACAGGCATTTGGGAAAAAAGCTTAAACATTTTAGGATGGGAAAAGAAGCAAGCGTGTTTCACATTCTAAATAAAAGCTTCCACCGGAACAAGATAGCCGTGAATATTAACTCAATAAAACATTCATTAGAAAAATAAACCAAGACAAAATAGACTTAAAAACTACACTGAAAACTTGTAACATTTTGTACATGACCAAATTTACCTTGTAACATTTTGTAAGTCGGACAATTGTCGATGCTGATCATTTCCGGAAGCTGTTTTCTCTCGTATGCTGTCCTCTGATATCCTAGCTGTTGAAGAGAAATCTTTAGCTTCTTCCTTCAGTATATATCTTTCATCTGTAGTCTCGGCAGAATTATCATCCTGCCACAATATCAACAATCAGTTCAGAATTTCTACCAAAAAAAAAAAAACAATCAGTACAGAATGCCCACAAGGTCTAAATCAGGATACCTGTATTTTTCTTTCAAATAATCAATAACACTTAACTTGGCCAAAAAAAAATCAATAACACTTTAGCAAAAATAAATGGATGAACTGGAATTGTTTGGAAAATGTCTCAGAGCTTAATAAACCCCATCTAAGCAATTACTTAACAAAACTTCATCAAGTAAATACGACCGGCAATGAATGGTTGATGCATCCACATAAATACAGCAGACGACGGAACAATAAACAAACGCCACGGGAAAGGGGACAAGAAACACAATGAACAAATAGAAAAGATATGCTGTCCTTTCAAGTCCCATCATTGGAACTCAATTTTATTAAAATAAACAGTGAAGAATATGCTCCATCTTTGGTAAGTACTTTCCCTTCGATCGCTTTTATTTCCCACACCCCCATTTCAAGTTCACCATAGCATGACTAAAAAACTTAACATGCAATACTCACTGTCACCGAAGATATTGCAATTTCTTCTGAAAAAGCCTTATAATCCAAGGCCGAAGTTCGTTTATCTGCTTGCTGAGCTGCCAAATAAACCTTCTTAACTTTAACTGCTGCACGTGAAGTCTTAGTAGTAATTTCATCTGACAAGGTCTTTGGATCAATTGCTGAAGTTGGCAATTTATGCTTCTTATCTGATAATCTTGTCTCTGAGGTCAAGGTAGCCATGTTAGCAATGTCATCCATAGTTTTCTCCTCCAGAGCTGAACTTGGTTGATCCTCTTCCTTAGTTGCCAATTCACTATTCTTGATTGCAACAATTCTCTCCAAATTCACGCTAGCATTCTTTTGCAATTTCGCATCCCAAGTTGTATCATTCCCCGTGCTTGTGGAAGGCATTCGAGATTTGTATTGCAACTCGGACATAATATCCCTTATAACGTAGTAGCTTCCACCAAGTTCTTTTTGAACAGTTTTAGCAGGAGGAAAGTTCCCCGAGTTCATTGCCCTATACCTGTAATAGCAATCAATTACCTCGTGTCACGTAAATTCACATGCTATGCAAAATAGTTTTAAATCATAAAGTTCAGGAAGGAACTTCATGTGCTGAATAGATAGACATAAGTGTAACGCGATAAAGTTGAATCTTTATTAGTCTGAATTAAATAAATTTAATTACTTGAAAATTCACTTGTCTACAATAAGGGCGCGATGTTCTTTACTTCTTTATTAACAATATTCCCTAGAACGTAAGTATCCAACTATTTTGCAGATAAAGCTTCCTAAAACATTTTCTTTTTTATTGACAAGATATACACATACATAGTGAACACACACAAAATATAAAAGAAAATCTGGAATAATAAAATTGTAATTTGACATTCCTAAAGATCAAATGACAAATCTATATAACCAAACCATATGTAGATAATTGAAATAGATAGGAATTATGACTTGTTATTACTTGTTGACAAATGGTTCCACCAAGTATCTCCTCTCGTCTTTTGAGAGCCTCCTCTGGCTCTTTTTACTTTCAGGTGCATCAGAAGAAACTAAAACTGCAACAGCAAAATTCCTCTGTTCCCAAGCACTTGCTCCTGGCACAACATTTTGTGTCTCCACTAAAGCTATTAAAGAAAACAGTATAGTACCATAAGGTATGTGTTACCGAAAAGATTTTAGGCTAAGACAAAGTCATGATTTTGACATGCATAATGAACAGAAAATCAAAGAATTAGGTCCTTTTTTAAAATCAAAATTTCTACATTTCCGCCACGAATTTAACATTTCAAGATACCTGAAATTTACAAATCCTTAAAAATAATAATAAATAAACATTTAGACAGAGAAAATCAACCTTAAGCAATTCTGATATGCGATTTAACTGAATATAGTCAGGGACGGATGTAGCATGCTGGCACCGGGGTCACATGACCCAGTGAAAAAAAAAAATTAGTACATATGGAATATTTTACTCCATTTAAATGATAAATGTATAAGTATACACAAATATTTTAGTGACCCCACCAATATAATAAAAACTCTCCACAAACAAACTTTACCATTGCCGTATGCCCGGGTATTTTGTATTCTTGTATCCGTCATCTAGTATACTAC
>JAOWBF010000027.1:12951814-12962168 GCA_028566175.1 Vinca major
GCATAGAAGCCGTGATCCTATAGGGGGTGTGGACTAAATGTCCCTATAGTCCCATGTTTATGTAGAGGGTGAACCGTCAAATTGAGACAAATTAAAAAGAGTCGTGGAAGATAATTTGGGACGGAAAAAGTAAATGAAAATAAATTTCGTCGTTCATCCCACAAGAAACCTCTGGAATCTTCTCTCATAATCTCTCCCCACGAATCGGCGCCACCATAAATAACCGCATCCGGCCGGCCACTGGTTGTCTATTCTATTAATAGCAGTTAGGGATTTGAGGTTTGAAATTTGATGGACGGAGGAAGAAGTCGAAAGGGCGGGGGAATGCTGGCTTTGCTGGCACTGCACGCCGTCACCGAGTATTCCAGGCTCGAAAGGAAACCACCCGTTACGGCGGCGCTGGTGGCTGCTAATACTCTAGTTTATTTGAGGAAGCCTGCTGCACTCCACGCTCTTCTCCCTACCATTGATCAGGTCTGGTTCAATCCCTACCTCATCGTCAAGGTATGTGTTATCCCCAATTCCCTCCTCTCTCTCTCTCGATGATTTTTTATTCATCAATTATTATCTTCTAATTCTCTTGCAAATCATCTGATGAGTTGATTTCCTGCAATTTGTTGGAATCTCAGTGCCTATTATTTTTGGTTGATGACTGGATGTATGTGTTTTGGCAGATTGAAATGCTTTTCTGTAGGATTATGTTATGTGAAATTCCCAATTTAGATTCTTTATAAGCTAATTATGCATCATTTGCAACTACTCACTTTGTCCCAAATCGAATAGAAAAGTGGACATTCTATTTAGGACGACTGAGTACACTGTTTGCTTTGCCTACCTGAGAAGTAGGGAAATGCCATTTGATTCCCTCTCTCCTATTGCTTAAACCTCTTTCTATTAGTATTTTATAATCTTTCCATCATTATGTTGCCAAGTTTTCAAGGTTCATAATGGCTTCTTTTTATTAGAGAGAGGTCACTCTCTTTCGGGTGTTAAATTTAGGTGCAATTTCTGATTTATTGTCATCCTTAAATGATTTATTTGATGTTAAAGGGGTTCTTTTCCAGTCCTATCTCTGATGTTTATATGAATTCATACAGTTTTCATTTCACTTGTAAAGCCTAATTTGCCCCAACTTTTCTCCTTGCTGGTGGATATTGCTGTTTTCCTCTTAGTTGTCCTGCTTGACCATGCACCTCTAACTCTATTACTCTCCTGTCTTCAACATGGAGTTTGAAGGCCATTCGCTGAAGCATTTTCACTACAGTTTCACAGTAGTGAAAAAACATACAGCACGATAATCTGTCTTCATGAAGTCTGGCCACCCTATTTGAGTGACTATAGCTGAATGATTGCCGATTTTTGTGGTTGCTGCATCTTCTTTGTTTTTTGGACTTAAATGTTTGCAATCTTGAGCTGAGATGGTTAATAGCTACTGCTTCTGAGCTCAAGCTCTGTGATTTGGTCTCGAGCTTAGGTAGATTTTAAGGGAGATTGTGTTGGAAAATCCAACGTTAGCTTGGTTTGGTATTTTTGCATGTTTACACAACTTTTGCAATATGATTTCGAATATGCGAATTATAATGTTCATAAACTGCATTACTAAAACATAATCCCTCCTTTTCAGAATAGTTTTCCATATTTCCTACTTTTGTTGTTTCAAAATAATTGACAATCTCGTAAATGATTAGTGTATTTATTGCTCTCATTCTAACGTTTTCCTTAATCATCTTAAACAGTGTATTTATTACTTTTAGGTATCACATTTATCAAATAGGGTTATATTAAGTCATTTTACCATGACCTTTTATGAAATTTACCAAATCCTTCATCCTTGTGCATGGTCTTTGATTGACAATTATTTTGAATTTGAGGGAGTATATAAATTACTCGATTTACATAGAAAACGTGAATTCTTGATAACCCTTTTCTAACACTCACAGAAAATACATTAAATTGCACATATACACAAGGGGAAATCTCTGATAGAAAGATTAACCGCATTAGTGATTAGCCATGATGGGTTGATTTAGAAATTCCTTTATTTAACATTATCGAGGTTGACTTAGCCAAAAAAAAAAAACATTATCGAGGTTGGCTGTGAGGCCTTTTACTATTCAATATCTTGTTGATAATTTAACATTTATTCGAGATTTGAGAGCTTCTTTTGCTTCCTGTTTTTGGTTTCTTCACCGAAGGAGATGGGTGGGCTTGAAGGTGAGGGCGTTCAGGGTCTGACTAAAATGTAATGTATGTTGAACTCTTAACATGTTTCTTGGGTCAATCAAAGCTGATTCCCGGATGCAATGCAACATCATATGATGTAGTTATTCACTAGGTTATCCCTTTGCTTTTAGACAAATGCTGCTTTTACCTAATATCTGAAAAATCTTTTGCCAATTAGCATTTGCTTATTTGGTTCGAATCACTGAAGTTTCTGGTTTGTAAGCGTGTCCACATAATGGCGTCTTATTTTCTTTTTGGTTGGCAGAACAAGGATCTCAAGCGTTTTTTCTTGTCGGCATTTTACCACATTGGTGAACCTCATCTTGTATACAATATGATTTCACTTTTATGGAAGGGAATTCAGTTGGAAACTTCAATGGGAAGTGTTGAATTTGCATTGATGGTTGCTGCTTTAGTTGCAATGTCCCAAGGCATCACTCTAATACTAGCCAAATCTCTTCTAGTGTTCTTTGACTATGAGAATCCATATTATAATGAATATGCTGTGGGATTCTCTGGCGTGCTCTTTGCTATGAAAGTTATCCTCAACTCGCAGTCAGATGATTACACATATGTCCATGGGCTTATGGTTCCCAGTCGTTTTGCTGCATGGGCTGAACTTATTCTAGTTCAGATGTTTGTTCCTGGGGTATCTTTTCTCGGGCATCTTGGTGGAATACTTGCTGGCCTTCTCTACGTACGACTAAAATCCACCTACTCAGGCCCAGATCCCGTGGCAAAGATTGTCAGAGGTCTTGCTAGTATGATCAGCTGGCCTATAAGGTTTGCTTTGCGCATCTTCAGGTTTCGGAGGCATCGGTTTTCAGGGAGGGGAACCCCGAGAAGGAGAAATGCTGATATATGGAGATGTAGTGCGTGTACATTTGATAATTCAGGTTGGTTAAGTGTTTGCGAAATGTGCGGGGCAAGTAGGTATATGAGGGATCAAGTTCCTGATCCTAGTTTGTCAGGGGATCAAGTTCCTGATCCTGGTTTGTCAGATGAGATTCATGATCTTTCTTTAGAGGAATTACGACGTCGACGAGTTCAGAGATTTGATCGCTAATCAAAGTCAGTTAGACCATACTCTGATAGTAGTAATTAGTGAGAAGATGTTGTATGGTCTTGAATTGGAAATGCAAATATGTTATTATTACTCCCATGTAAGAATTGAAAGAACTTGGAGACAAAGGAAAGTTGTAAAAGCTGATAAAAAGTGTTGCATAATCTGGATTAAGGTTGTAAGATTTTATTGATATGATGTGGTGGTAACAGGTGAGAGTGGAATATGGTGGATTCTGCAATGAAGGAAGCCGCCATCTCTCTCATTGTGGTGTGAGAACGTACATCTTACAGCCATGGGCCTCCACTTCTGCTGACATATTTCCTTTCACTGACTTGAGGGTTGAGTGCTGCATGAATTACAATCCATGGGTATCAAACCTTGTTCTTGATATATATATATATTAGATAAAGAAAAAAGGAGAAAGAAATGGAAGATAGAATTTGACCTGCCATAGATCTCGAGCATGAAAGACTTTGGAGGATTGCAAGCCTAAATTCGACCAATGGGCGGTAATAGTAGCTTTTGAGGATCCTCTATTCCACAGCACCACTGCGACTCTGTTACCACTGAGGGGTCCTGACCACACCTGCATACCATTCCACAATGTGAGCAATGTCATTTGCTAAGGACTCTATATCTCGAGTGATAATTGCTGTATGTTTGCTATTTTTTCTATTAGATTAATTAAAATGCACCTCAAGTCCTCTAAATTTCAATTAGATTAGTCGGACAAATTTTATTTGGAATAAGAAATAAAAATTCTTTGCCTCTTATTTTATCCGACTGGTCAGTGAGATGTTTACCTCTGAACCTCCATCGCTCTTAATCTTCTTTCCTTGCACTCCAAGTTTATCTGTTTGTAAATATCCAAATATAAGCCATTAAATCCGCAATATATGAGATAAAAAAACAACTCACATATAGAAATTATTAATTACTATAAAAATTATTGGAGTGATTGGTTGGAAATTAACCTTGGTTAACAGCAATGACCTCTTTATTGCTTAGGATATTGTAGGTTTCACTCCCCATGGATCGGATATCACACCCAATCAACAGAGGTGCCTGCATTCAATTTGTGTTATATACAGTTTAATTCTAAGATGTTGTACCATTTTCCTCTGGCTGGATATCAAGAGTGGCGGATCTAAGTAGGGGCGGGAGAGGCCGACCATCTCCCTCTTCTCTTCCAACATTTTTAAAAAAACGCCACATTTTTTTATATAAAAAAAACCTTGTCCCCCATTTTTTTTAAAAAAAATGTACGACATTTGTCCCTCAACGTGGGATTTCTGGATCCGCTCCTGAATATCAAAAGAAGAATGATAGATGGTGTCGAAGAATGAGCTTACTTTAGCTAATGCCCAAATGCTGAAATGAGAACGATACTCTGTTGTGGACATTCCTCCATTTCCCACTTCCAACATATCAGGATCTGCATATTACCAAAATCTTCTATTAATTATATCTTTATCAGTAGTAATATAAAGAATGAAAAGAAGAGAGTAAAGTTTAAAAAAAAAAACATGAATGATTCGGATATGGATGGATCTCATTGGACATTGCCATACATAATTGAGCATGTCATTATAAAATAAAAAGAGATAAAATATTGTAATGATTTAACTAATTTTATTAGATCACAATTTCACATGAACCTGATCAATATTAAAATTTTCCAAAAAACATTACCATTCCAACCGCCCGGAGCAGCATAACCAGCCCATTTGTCATTTTCATCAGCCCGAGAAGTCATGCTATATATGTTTACATGTAACAGTTAGTAGTATTTTTTTCCTCCATCCAAGCAGCAAAATATTGATTTACTAGTACTAGAATTACTAGCAGGCCAAACTCAACAGTTTTATGTTAATAAGCTGTACAGAAACAAGTATAAAAAACACTACAAATTTTTTTTCCCAGGAAGTGTAAAAGTTAATAATTTAAAGAAGTTTTTCGAACAAAATTATTTGTATGAAGGTGAAGATTGCAATTTTCAAAATCTTGGAACTAAGTTGGGAACATAGTAACCTATTATACTTAACTTATTGGTCCCAATTCCTAGCGGCTTTACTTAAAAAAACTTATGTAGTTTTACAAGGAGCGTGAGTTTAAAATTAATTGGTCTGGTCTACTATACAATTTTTATGTATGAGTAATAGTAATAGTAATAGTTAATTTTATATGTATAGTTCGGCATACTGCTGCAGTTTTTCGTCTACCAAAATAAAAGTCATGCCTTCGTCCTAAGTACCTGTCCCAATTGTCCTTAATGTCTCCTGTTGTTCTCCAACTATTTCCAATTGATTGAGCCCAAGTTGCTGGATCTTCACTTCCCCTGTCATCCCAAATCAATCACCAGGGTTAAAGAGTATATGACGGAAATTCCCCTAATGGCCGGTCCTAATGAGACACCTCTCACATAAATTGAGACGGGACTTACCATACAAGTGGATCCTACCTCAATTTATATAAGAGAGGTGTGGGGTTTGTCCCATTGGAACCGGTCCATGCCAGACCTTCCCGTATATGACTTATATCAATCATCAAACAAAAATTAAAAAGAGATAGACACTACATATTCACTTACCATTCGCATAGAGAGTAGAAGATGGACCTTCCTGAGCTGGCTAGTGCTTTTCCCATTATAGGAAACCTATAGAATTAGTAGTATAAAAATCTTGTTTAATAGAGTAATATTAATATTTTGACTAACAGTATATTATTTTTTATTTTTTTTATTTTTGTTACATTTTTTTAAAAACTTATATTATTTTATGTATTGCTTTTAAAAAAAAAATACCTTTCCTTTGGGCTGATGTTGTTGTTGTTGCAATTATCGTACTTCAAGTAATCCACCCCCTAATTATTATTATTTCATCAGAACAAGAAAAAGAAAGATAATTTGTTGCACTAAAAAAGTGTTTTAGGACAAAAAGAATTTTTGAAATAAAAAACTAACCCAGGAAGCAAAAGTTTTTGCATCTTGATATTCATGTCCCAGTGACCCTGGCATGGTTTTACTACATGTCTGAGTTCTACAAAACAAAAAATTCATTTAGTTCTGTCACGAATTAAATATTTATTTTCTTATTTTTTTTAATATATGGCTAAAAGAGAAAATATATGGAAGGTAAGTTTGTTACCCAGCATCGGAGTAGATTCCGAGCTTCAAGCCTTTGCCATGAACATAGTCTGCAAGGGCTTTGATTCCAGAAGGAAATGTTGAACCTCTAGGGGCTAAATTCCCCTTGGAATCTCTGTTTTGTTCTGCCCAGCAATCGTCTGAAGGGAATACAGAATATTCCATAAATAATAGTTAAATTTAGTGTGAATAATATATTTATTTAATGAAGAAAAATCACTGAAAAATACTCTCTCTATTTCATAATATAGGTCGTTTAGGACATGTATAAGAAAATTAAGGAAGCAAAATGCAAGATACTTTATTAGTCAAAATATTAATATTTTAAATAAGATTTGTACACCACTAATTATATTTAAAAGAATAATATTAATATTTTGACTAACTAGATATCTTATTTTTTATTTTCTTAATTTTCGCTACATGTCAACTTATATTTTGAAATTAAATTAAGTTAGTAAGCAATTACAGTCCGGCTCCTATGCGGAACAGCAATTTTTCCGCACGTGCGGGACACAATTCGAGTTGTCGGATGAGATTTTGAACGGTCCAGATCTGGAGAGAAAAAAGTTGCGGCTAGACTTAAAATATTAAAAAAAAAATTTCTCTCCAAATTTGAACCGTTCAAAAATCTCATCCGACAACTCGAATTGTGTCCCGCACATGCAGAACAAACAGCTGTTCCGCATAGGAGCCGGGAGAAATTAAGTAGGGCAGGAGACCTATATTGATGTACTTATAGCCAGCAGTAGCGAGTCCACTCGATACAATTGCGTCCGCTGTTTGCCTAATCAAGCTTTCATCAATGTTGCATCCGAAATGATTCCAACTGTTCCATCTGCATAAATCCAAACCACACTCCCTCGAATCAGTTGATATATATTTTTCTCAGCATACTAATATAATATAAATCATCAATTTTTAATTTTATAACTATATATATTCTTATTTTGAAAATAGCTGTTATTTTTATTAAAACACCTAATCTGACTGACAGATAATAAAATTAACAAGTTGAAAAAAACATACAATAACACCTTAATTCCAGAAAATATTGATACTGAACCCAACAAACAATACAGTCTATAAAAGTTTGGTGATGGGTGGGCTACAAAGAGGGTCCAAAAATATTTTCTCTATTTTGGTGAGGGTCCATGAATCTTGAAGGAAAATGATTTTGAATAATAAGATAATAATGATCTTGTGATTAATAATTATGTAAAATATGAAGATTATATAGTGCCACTTGGTAGGTATTAGAAATTTAGAAATAGATAAGGTGTGTCGTGATTGGGGATGGAAGGAACAATATTATCAGAGAGCGTTTCCGATTCATTCCAAATTACACCGTCCAATCAAAGAGCTGCTGGAGGAAGAATCCAAATTAAGAGAGAATAGGACTTGGGAAAGGTAAACTTTCTCCTTACAGTACTATCTTCAGTTTTAATTACAAGTTGCGAAAATTAAAATATCAATATTATTCTCTTAAATAAAATTAGTGGTAGAAAAATTATATTTTAAAAAATAACATTACAAAATATTTTGTTTTTACTTCATTAATTTTCGCCATGGGAGGGAGTATTAATGGATGGAGTACTTGTTAGTGGAAACTGGAAAGAAAATTTTAGTAAAAAAGTAATAGAAAATGAAGGAAGGCTTACCCCATGGGAGGTGTCCGACCAAGGCCATTGCCTAAAAGGTTCCGACGGATGTCCGTGGCGGCGGAGGAGGTTCCATGTATCTTCTTAGTCTGGCGAAGGGAGGTGGTGAGGTTGATGCTTCCCAGCAGTATGAAGCAGCACCATAGCAGCACCGAAGCCCCGCCGCGGTGGCTCTCTGAAGAGTAGTAAAAAAATGCCATTTTTTTACTATTATTAGGCTGCAGAGAGAACTGCAGAACTAAGAAATTAAAAAGTAGTTGAATATTATGTTCAGAAGGAAATAGATGAATGATGTATTTATATTGGTATATGGATGATCAGAATCTCAGACAGAGACACAATTCAATAAAACTGCATGGGATGTGGATAAAAGAATATACATTATCTTTTGAGTTACTAAATATGGAGGGGTAGGTGGTCAGAGACAACGTGATTGTATCTGTCAAGACTTTTTGTACCTTTATGTTTATCAAACTATTATGGCCTAACCAAAAAGTATACTCCATTTGCTTCCACAAAAGTATTCCTGAAAACTACTCATCCCTGTTAAGCTCTTGTGCCCACAGGGCGCTGTGACGAATCATCTACAGCGCTTACTTTTCAATTCGATAAAAAATTTAAATGATTTAAATTAAGATTATTCAGTTGGTCGATCAGAAGAGAGAACTGGTCTTATCCCATTACAAGAAATCATCCCACATTTGAGGATTGAATTTTTCATACTGCGTTCTTATGCACAATCTATTACCCTAAAATTAACTGGACTGTTTTTGCGGACATTTCTGTTAAGCTCTTGATGTGACCCGGGACGATAATGCGAACCTATACTTTTTTTTGTTTGAAATTGAATATTTATATTAGATTTGCTTTTTTTCTTATAAAAAAGATAAATAAGTTACCAAACTCGCTCAAAATAATAAGTTATCAAAATATTCTTACTAACTAAAGTGATTAGTTGTAGAATCATGTGTTATCAGGATTTTTTTTCATTGCTTATTTGTATTGGATGATTGGGAGAGAAAATATGTCCATTTTCTAATAATTTGGAATAGGAAATATATGATAAATAATAAATAAAGTAGATGGATTTACGCGGTTGTTTTTATCATGGGGCTAAGATAGGGACGTCCTCTCCACGAGGGTTTGACGCATAAGACCTCAATTTTATAATATAAGTCTTTTATGACATATAATAAAAATTAATGAAGAAAAACGTATTTTGTCCGTAAAAATATCGATATTACTCTTTTAAATAAGATTTGTATAACAATAATTTTATTTAAGAAAGTAATACTGACATTTTGACTAACAAAGTATCTTATTCTTTTGTTTTTTTAATTTTTGTTAAATGTCTTAAACAATTTATATATAGAATTGAGGGAGTAATACTTGGGGCGGGGGGAGCGGTCCATATTATATTAGCAGCTGGAGGTGATGATACTATATTGATTTGGTCGTCATCGATCGGTTCCTCATTTTCTTTCTTTTTTGATTCGGAAAATCCTAAGCCCCGGTTTCTGGCTGAGGAATGCATTTCATAAGCCTCTTCTCTTGACTCTTCCCCTTGATTGGTTTAATTAATGCTAATAGTGTTCTTCAATTTTGATTCCTTTATGTAGAGCTAAAGCTGTCAATTGGGTTCATTTGTGTTTAAAATGTTGGGTCGGAAAGATGTGTCCTTATTGCAATGAATATAATTTTTTTAATTATAGACCGAATTTAACTATGTTGAATTTCAAATCTTATATATGAAAATTATACATTTTAATTGGGTCTTTGAGTTTTTAAGTTTCTTGGGTTAACCCAATTATAATTTAGACTTGTTACTCTTAAAATTTATATTGATCTGAATTCAGACTTATTTGAGTTTTTACCCAATTATGATCTAAATATTGAAAAGTAATTCCAATAAATTTGAATATGGATATGGGGAGTCTCATTCACAGGCATACCTATATGCATGTTGTTCTTATCTATATGGATGAACTTTTTCGTTACCACTAGAATCTACGATTGTGGCATCTAAAGTTATAAAAATGATAGAGACATGTTTTTTTAGCATGCTGATTGATTATCATATACTCAATCATTTGACATTTAAATTTAAAAAATACATCTACTTTGCTTTTAAAATAGTAAAAAATTTCAAATCATGACTTGATTCTCAGTCAAAAACGTCAAAAGATAATATTTACACCGCTTTATAATATTTTTAAATATATTGGCTTTTCAACCACTGTGATTTATCAGTTAAAATTT
>JAOWBF010000027.1:13051041-13064063 GCA_028566175.1 Vinca major
AAAATGACATGATTAATTTTTTAATTAAAAAATTATAACCTAAAAGAATAGTAGAACCCACATAGAAAAAATATACATGTAGCAAATATTTATTTATGTGGAGACAGAGGATAAAAAACGGAGACAGACTATTTTTTACCCAAAAAAGAGATGCGGATTGAATTTTCTTGAACACCTTATGCCTCCATAAAATTCATCTTACTTGTCAAAAAATTCACCCCGACTGGAGCCGTAAAGTTTATGATCAGTAAAATAATGTTAGTACACTTGGCGTAACATTTAATTATAAATTACTGATTTAACAGTATCTATATTGATATTAATGGAAAAAAATAAAAAAACGAAAAAATAGAGTTTATGCTCATTGAAAAATTACAAAATACAAAAGGGGTAGTTTTTCATTTTTTTTTTTATTACAACTATTTTTATTGGACCTCGCCAGAGGAGGAGCTCATGCAGGGCGGATAGAAGTCCGGTTGAGCGAGTGCCCCGTGAGGGGAGTAGTCGTTGAGAAGCCGTCGTAGAAGCCCGGCTGAGCCGACGAGCGGGTGCCCCAAGAAGGAGAGTATAAGACCCACACAAAGGAACTCAATAATATTCAAATTAAATCATTCCTCTTTATGTGAGGGGTATCGAACCCACGACCTCAAAGATCGTGGGACAGACCTTTGCCCCACTGGGTTAGAGGACCTTTGATACGGGGGTAGTTTTGTAAACTTAAGAGAAATGATCAGTTACTACTATCCATTGATGCATCACTTCCAAGCTCCACATGTTTAGAATCATAGGTATCTTCTTATAGACAAGTTTCATCTTTCGCTCCAACCTCCACAACTTATCAAAACCCTCCTCTCCCCTAATTCCCACCCCCCAAATCCCTCTAATTTCACTCCCAAAAAAAAAAAAAAATGAGTATTCGCGAGCGAGAAATTCAAAATAATCACATTCATGACACAGATAGTGATGATGAGGATGACTTTGAAGACCAAGACACAGACACCGAGGAAGAAAAGGAGGAAAAAGGAACCGGCAACAGCTACCCTAAAGTGCAGAACTGTTATGGTAATGGATTTGGAGGATGGTTTATGGGGAAAGTATTGGACCCAAGAGCAACATGGATTCAAGAATGGAATAGAGTGTTCTTATTAGTATGTGCAACAGGTCTTTTTGTGGACCCTCTTTTCTTCTACACACTTTCAATTACTGAAAATTGTATGTGCCTTTTTATCGACGGTTGGTTTGCCGTCACTGTTACTGTTCTCCGGTGCATGACCGACGCTTTACATGTGTGTAATATGTGGCTTCAGTTCAAGATGAACAGACGTCCTCATCCAATGACCGTTAGTGGCCAAGATGAAATTAGAAGTCGTGAACACGATTTAAATCCTCGTAAAGTTGCTCTAAGATATCTTAAAGCTAAGAAGGGTTTCTTCTTCGATCTCTTTGTAATTCTTCCTCTTCCCCAGGTCAGTTTTTTTAAACGTTAACTAAGGTTAGTAAACTTGATGCAGCAGTTATATTTTTCCCGTCACTGATTATATTATTTTATTTTATTTTTAATAAAGAAAAGGTGAGTTTTTTTTTTTTTTTTTAAAACTGATTTTCCTATGCAATAACTTCTGTATTATCATATAGAAGAAGGTGACAATGGTGAGGAACGGTATTGAATTTAGTGACGCTAAAAGGCCAAGAATTGATTTTTGTAGTTTTTAAAGATGACAAATGCATGCATGACATATTCTGTTTTTTTGCATGTGGAGATAGGCTACACATTTTGCCGTAAGAAAACAAAATGGTAATTAACAGAATGGTCCGTAAAGGGTTGAGCTCCTCTCCGTTACATGAAATACTGGCATAAATCTTTCGTGAAAGGAGTAGATTTTGCCAATTTAAAGTCTAACGAGACTTTATCACCAAATAATAAGATCTCTATCATCTAACTTGTACAGAAGAAATAATTGTACTGGGAAGCATCCATTTCCCGGTTGATCTTCAAGTTTACATCAAATTCACTAGATTTTA
Organism: Vinca major; assembly: GCA_028566175.1. Classification (NCBI taxonomy): domain Eukaryota; kingdom Viridiplantae; phylum Streptophyta; class Magnoliopsida; order Gentianales; family Apocynaceae; genus Vinca; species Vinca major. The sequence goes on from JAOWBF010000027.1 coordinate 13,053,064, forward strand.
CCGTTGGGGATTTTCTGCCCTATCATTTATCCCATTCCCTAAATCTCATTAATAAGAAGATTTAATTTATCATTTTTTATTAAAAAAATTATAATTTAAATGTGAAACACACAAAAAATATGAGCACGTAACAACTATCTATTAATAAAATAGTGTATAAAACATGAATTCGAGACATAAGACTATTTTTCCAAATTTTACAATGAAAGGGTAAAATAAAAGAAGACTGCTCCTTGTAGTATTTATGTAGTCTTATTTAAAAAAGAAATAATTAAAAGACTAGGTCAAGATATCCATATATGCGGCTATCCCAATTTAAGGAATTTAGTAGCTGCTACATGTTTCCTTCTCTCATAAGGATAAGAGGCTCTCTGGTCTAATTCTAATTACGTTACTTTAATCGACTTTGGATATTCTAAAATATAGAATTACGTGATCAGTTCAATTACATAAATTTATACTGAATCAATAATATTATTACATGTAGAGCAATATTATTAATGTTTTATAATAATATCGTGTAAAAATGTTACTATAGAAACCTGTCAACACCCAAACCAAGCTGGGAAATTGGCAGGTATACGAAATAGTTCTTGAACTTATAATATCCATATCTATTTCTCTACTTTCCCACACATAAGGGTGTTAGAAGGAAATTAATGTCGTTTATTCTCCTATGTGGCTATGGTTCATTTAATGAAATCATCTCAAGCATATTATAATTTTTTTGTATTGCAGATAGTGTTATGGGTAGTAGTTCCAGTGCTATTGAAGAAGGGTTCTGCAACCCTTGTTATGACTGTCTTCCTAATCATTTTTCTATTCCAATACCTTCCAAAGATCTATCACTCAGTTTGCCTTTTGCGACGGATGCAAAACCTATCTGGCTACATTTTTGGGACAGTCTGGTGGGGAATTGCCCTCAATTTGATTGCTTATTTTGTCGCATCCCATGTAAGACGTCTCTCTCAAACGGAAAATTCAATCGTAGAACCGTTCTTGTGGGACTGAACTTATACCCCTCTCACACGAATTGAGCAGGGCCTACTTGGAGATGTGGGCTTCTGATGTGAAACCAGTCCCATAATGACAGTTTTATGATTGAGTGACCCGTCTCATACAATATGCTTGTCTATTTTTCTTTTTTTTGGGACCAATTTTACTCGAGGAATTGTGTTAGTGGATTGTCAAGAATGTAATAAGAAAATTTGACGTATACAACTTTAGAAAAGATTGGGAGAGAAACAATAACAGACTCATAAATGAAACATAGGGTAATGATTATAAACAAGAGTTCTTACCATACAAAGGAAGCACTTTGTTCCTTTTGACCAAGAATTCAACTTATATTATTGAATGGAATGAGGAGTAGTTTAACTTGAGAAGATGGGAGTTTCTTAGAATTACATGGTTTGCAGGCAGTTGGGGCATGTTGGTATTTGCTAGGTATCCAAAGGGCAGCAAAGTGCCTAAAGGAGCAATGCATTCTTGAAAAAGGCTGTAACTTCAAAATGTTGGCATGTGAAGAACCTGTCTACTATGGAACAAGAAGCCTTGTGAAAGACAGATTAAGAATGATATGGGGTGAGGATAAAGATGCAAGAGCTGCTTGTTTAGAAAATTATGATAATTTCAATTATGGAGTTTATAAATGGACCGTTCAGCTTGTCACAAATGAAAACCGTCTAGAAAAAATACTCTTTCCTGTCTTTTGGGGCCTAATGACTTTAAGGTAACTCAACTTTTTGAAATTAATACTCATTTTTCTATGTTATCCTATCCCTCCACTTTTAGTTGTATCAAATAACATTTTTTTTCTTGTTCAACTTTACTTGTTGTTTTGTAATTTCAATAATGCTTTAACAACTACTTAATTCTTACCTTTGCCCTTATTTAATGCATGGAAGAAAGAGAAAAATACTTTGTTTAATTCAATTAATATAAGGGCATTACTGTCTTTTAACACCTTTTTAGTCTTTGAGTATTCAATTGTTAGGACATCTAAAAGTGGAGTGAGGGAATAGTTCTCTTATATTTTCGCGTCTAACTTTAATCATAATCTGATGTTGACGTATGAATCAATAGTACCTTTGGAAATTTGGAGAGCACGACCGATTGGTTAGAAGTAGTTTTTATCATCATCGTGCTGACAACTGGACTTCTTCTGGTCACCATGTTAATTGGGAACATTAAGGTTAGTAAGAAGTTGTCAAATTAAGATTGTTGCCATAAAATTCATGAAAATCAATCTATATTTAAGCTGATGTTTGATGAAATTCAGGTTTTCTTGCACGCGACAACGTCTAAGAAACAAGCAATGCAATTAAGGATGAGAAATATAGAATGGTGGATGAGGAGGAGACATTTGCCTACAAACTTTAAGCAGAGAGTAAGGAATTATGAAAGGCAACGGTGGGCAGCAATGCGTGGAGTGGATGAATGTGAGATGATTAGAAACCTTCCTGAGGGCCTTAGGAGGGACATCAAGTATCACCTCTGCTTGGACTTGGTCAGACAGGTAAAATCGGAATTGAATATCCACTTACTTTTTCTACTTTTAAGATGTTTGGAATTAAATATCTATATAAATTTTAAGAAGTAGTAAAATTACTTTCTTGAAATAGTAATAGCACATCCAATTACCTACAAAAGAGAAGGGCTTCTTTGTCATGTTTTTCCAAATGAAACGTTCGGAATAGTTCTGTAATTCTGTCATAGTTGTCAAGAATTCACTATCTCATCACATGCTACAAACAGAGTTGATTTTTCAATTATTTATCTTCAATAGTGAATTTTAAACTACAAAGTCACGTGTGTGAGAATATATAGCAGGTGCATCACAGAATAAAATGCAATTTAATTATTTCATGATTTTTCAGGTGCCCTTGTTTCAACATATGGATAACTTGGTCCTGGAAAACATTTGTGACCGTGTGAAGTCACTCATATTCACAAAGGGAGAAACAGTAAAGTTCCTAGTACCTAATTTAATTAAATATCTAATTTAAATAACAAAAACAAAAAGTTCATTAATTTATATCTGATTTATTATTACTAGATTGCTAGAGAAGGTGATCCAGTTCAAAGAATGTTATTCATAGTAAGAGGCCATCTTCAAAGCAGCCAAGTCCTAAGAGATGGTGTCAAAAGTTGTTGCATGTTAGGCCCCGGAAACTTCAGTGGCGACGAGCTCCTTTCGTGGTGTCTTCGGCGACCCTTTATCGAGAGATTGCCACCTTCTTCCTCCACATTAGTGACACTCGAAATGACAGAAGCTTTCGGGTTAGAGGCAGAGGATGTTAAGTACGTTACACAACATTTTCGATATACTTTTGTGAACGAAAAAGTGAAGCGAAGTGCCAGATATTATTCGCCAGGATGGAGAACTTGGGCTGCTGTTGCAATTCAATTGGCTTGGAGAAGGCACCAACATCGATTGACACTTACTTCTCTATCGTTTATTAGGCCAAGAAGACCTTTGTCTAGGTGTTCTTCCCTTGGGGAGGATAGGCTAAGGCTTTACACAGCATTGTTGACTTCACCAAAACCTAATCGTGATGATTTTGACTTTTGAAGTCAAGACTGTTTTCGGAGAATCAAATGTATTATTCAACTATATGTCCAGACTTGTGAATCTCTCGTGTGTTTTTTTTTTCTTTCGAAATTTTATGTAAAAGTGAATTTTTTCCTAGTACTTGACAAGCATGAATCTAAGCTTTGTGATCACCTTGAAATATTTATTTTAGAATAATAAGCACAATCACGGAGTACAGTAATTCATTTGGTGGAGGACAAAGAATGAATGTACATGTCCACCTATTTGTCGAAGAGGCTTAAACTTCTAGGTCTCAAATTCTGTGAGATAATTTATTCTATTCAATATTATTCTCGAAATAATTATTTGTGTCACATTATTTCATTAAGGTTATTTTTTATTTTATAGGTCCTATATATAGATGAAACTTTGGGAGAAAGCGGATGGCAAAAATCTACAAAATGATGTTTTAAGAAGAAAAAAAATGTCAAACAACAATAAACTAATAAGCGATTAAAAACATAGAAACCCAAATAACTATAGAAAAATATTTAAAAAGGAGGCGGCTGCTGGTCCTCCTAACTCCGTCTATAGTTTTCTGTTCTTCCAAAAAATAAAAATAAATAAATCACGCAATAACTTGAACTTAATAATAGTGACACTCCTAATAAGACAAAAAAGTCTGAACTGAAAATATATCTCATTTTTTAACTACTTATATTTTGCTAAAGAACACCACTATACTCAAAATTATTTTATACGGATCTTAAGTGAATCTCAAAGCCACGGTCAGCATAGAGTTAATTATTTCTAAAGCCATAAGAGTTAATTATTTCTAAAGCCATATCTTCCTTATGATTAAATATCTACTTTTCTTTCTAAAATAAATAGGAACGTAGATATTTCAATTTAACGAAATTTAAAATTTACTTTAACATGCATCTTTTTATAATTCGCACTGACAACTAATTAAGGTATGGGGATGTTTTATTGAACGGGCGACATTTCAGAGGCCATCCCCAGAGTCATTGCAGGCATCCATAACAGGAGCTCAAGGACAAAGGTGGATCATCAATGTGCCAATGTGATGGTTGCTTTATACGAAAGTGGTTTAGTGACCGAATGCCAAAAGGGAGAGAATGCAGGGAAGATTGTCGCTACTGACTTCATCGTTAGAAACACATCTTTCAGGCAATAATGTACAGCCTGGCTATCTAAATATAAGCCTAAACGAAACCACAAGAAATATATTTACCTCTAACGCGTACCAGATGGAAGTGTCAGTAAAGAATATTATGACATTGAAATTTCAATAGTTCAGCTACTGGAATCATGTACACAAACAGCTCGTAAAATGGAAGTCCAAGTTTTAAAGAAACTGCTACAATATCTACAGATTTCAAGAGAATCATCCTAATAAGTTACAGTTTCACGTCACACAAATTGATCCTCCGATCTTATTATTTCTCTCTACCTGAAGCATCCCTCCCTCCATTTCTCAAGAGGAACGCAAAATACAGAAGAGCTGGAGGTTGTGGTTTGTAAATTTTTCCATTCAAAGACAAAATAAGCACGTAAAAGAAGAAGAAAACCTTCTAGAACTTTACACTGAATCTACAGCTTCAACCTGCTGTCGAGCAAGATACTTCTCCCTCCGCTCTTTCTGGAAATAAAAAACAGAGATGCAAGGAAACTATTAGCATAGAGAAATCACTATCAAAAGGCTACACATGCCTAACGAAGTACTTCCCCAGATACGTACCCACTCATCTACAACAAGACCTTCCCCAACAACTCGGGGACCTGTATCAGCTGGAGGTTTCTTGCGTGCTTCTACTGCAGCCTCGGCTTCAGCCAACTGACGTTTTAGTTTTTCTAATGCCTTAAAGAAAACAATGTATTAATCTATGACCAGCATGCCTAGCAAGGACAACTAAACAGAAGTTAAATGTGTGTTGCTTTTATTCTTACAGGCGTAGAGCGTTCCGGATCCAAAAATATGACGCGTAAAATTCGCTCTAAAGTTACATTATCCTTTTGCTCATCAAACTGCATGGAAAGAAATAATAATAATGTGAGACAAAAGTACATGTATTTTGCATCTCCATCCATAGTCAAACAAATAGAGAAAAATTATCATAGGGTAAGATGCAATTCAACAACAGAAGAAGTGGATCACAATTTATTACAAATCTTAAACACAAATTTCATGTAAAAGAACGCATCTGATCACTTTAAATTGTCGGACCCCAGTTTTCTTTTAATCAGTGCAATTATGTTATCATGATAGCAACGGTTTTCTAACCAGTTGCACAATTGTCCTGTAGACTGAACCATATAACCTCATAACAGTAGGATCAGGTTTGATGAACATATATATAGCTGTACTATTCACACATGACATGTTCAGCAAGGCAAATGACCAAAAGCCCAGGAAAAATGGTTATTCAACAGGTTATATTTTACAAGCCACTCGTAAAAGCTACAGTGAAAATAAGGAGTGGTCCTGACATTCTTTCGCCTAGAATATAGCAGGCTGCATAGGCAGGACAACCACAAAGCAAGACTATCGCAGCTTAATATGAAAATACTAATAACTGAAATAGAGAATCTCCTTCATGTCCAAAAAGCAACTGTAAAAGAAAAGAATAGTTGCAGGGGAGCAAAATGGAAATATCATATGAAAAACCAATGAGTTCAATTACCAGAAAAAGAACAAAGAGAAATAAACGACTGCAGAAATCAACTAGTGATTATTCAAATTGTTTATTAGAAGGCGAAAAGGAAAAGCAGTATGATTGTAAAAAGTCTCTCTGAAAAACTGTTGTCAATGTCCAGCAAGAACAAGTAAGGTATTATAATATCAGCTTCGCTATTAAGAAACAAAGCTACATATCATAACATCACTGCAGAATTCAACCATTACAAGAATTGTAAAATTCGCATCTGAGCTGTAATCTACCGCAATCTCAAAAGAATCAATATCATAGGACTCATCAGTATAAATACATCTGAAAGCACTAAGTTCCAATTAGCATATCATCCACCCAAAAAAGTGACTATTTATCCTAAAGCCTACAGCAAAGACACTAATTCTTTACACTTTCTCTGCAAGCCCATTAAAGGTGTAGTAGAACCGGTGACAACAAAAAACTGCAGATGCATAACAGGAAACTAAATCTTGTAACGGCAACAGATACCTCAGTGTTGCAAGGGTCATGCAGCAGAGAGAAATATCCAGAGCATAAATGTTCTTTTCCATGCAAACATATATATGGATCCTAAGACATAAGCATCCGTCTGGACCCAAAATCAACAATATTAACGGAATGCATTATTATCAGTAAAAAATAATAACCAGCAAAAACTATTCAAAAAGAACAAACTTGTGACAACAGTTTGATTCACCATAACTCGACGGACAACTATCCACTACATTTTATTGCACTAATTGTAAAATTCTTTCTCCTGTTATCATGAATGCTTTCCAAACAAGGCATAACTTCAAGTTTTCTGAATATGCAGCACGTGCACAAGTAAAACCAAAAGTGAATAGATGATTGTGAATGTTCAATAACACCTTCACCACTTTGTGTGATTAAGCCCCCCCAAAAAAGGCACGAAGGGATTACAATCTATCATCACTGCCCGAATCCCAATTATATCTTACCAACTCAGGTACAAAATCTGTTCCTTCTTTCACTTTCAGACTCATTATCTTGAATTTGACCTTACTCTTTTGGTCAGTTGGTTTTTCATTATTCTCTGGATGCTCCACAAACTTGAAGACTGTAGTGCAAATAAATGACCAGATTAAATGTGGATTATATAAGTACACTTAAAAAAATTAAAAAAGAATAGCCCAACCCTTATGCGCAAAGGTCCTGCTTATATAGAAACCCTCAAATTTAAGGAGAATCAGCCAAGACCAGCCAATTACCAGTAGCAATAATGCTTTCTCCAGGAGCAAGGACACCACCAGGAGGACGCATATAACAGCTCTTTGGTGCAGTGGTTTGAAACTACAAATGTTAAAGAAGAAGAATTTCAGCTACAGCAGACAATTCACTGGAGCAACAATTCATAAATTAATAATTTACTACCCCGATCCATAATAACACCTACGTTGTTAACCTTCAAGAAGAAGAAGACAGAATATTTTGGGAATTTGGAGTTTTTTCTCATTAACTGAAAAGGAGGTTAAAACTCCTATTTATATTTACAAAGTAAAGGAAAACAAGATAACCGCCTAACTGAAAGTTGTTAACCTTCTAATTTAGGAAGACTAAAAATATCTAATTCCTAATATGTACATTGCTAGTATTAAAAAGCTGATGGGCCTTGCTGAGTCTATTTACATAAAACAGGCCCAATGCCATTATTCGTCTTCCCAGCCTTTTTATGTCTAACACCTTTGAGCCCATTTCCTTCACTTGTTGTCTTGATCTGTCTAAGTACACATCAATTGCACAAGGTTGTATCTTCCTCTCCTTCCTTCCTACTTGAGCTTCCAGCTTTAACAACACTTTTGTCTTCATATTTTAACATACGTTGTTAAAATTTTCATATTTCAAAATATTTGCTACTACTTCCTCCATCCCACTTTAGTTGTCTCAAATGTCACTTTTCTTTGTCTCGTTTTAGTTATCCCTCTACAATCCCAATAATACTTTCACTTATCATTTCCACATACGCCCTTATCTGTTTTTAATAGCCTCAAGTTAAACTTAGGAAACATAGGTAATTTCCCATGCAACACTCCCAATAAATGTAAGGGTATTTGAGCCTTTTACATTTATAATTGCTTGAAATTTAGCAATATCTTAATCCTTGTGTTTTTTTGGAATCGGAACATCTAAAATAGGACGAAAGGAGTACATCAGTAGTACGTATTTATTTTAAGTTTTCCGGTCATACCCTAACTAATTATTTAATTAACCCCTAATAATAACTCTTCAGTCATTAATGAAGGATAGTGTGATTTTTTTCTTCACACTAATAACTCTCCAATCATTTTCTTAATCAATGTGAAAACCCAAAATGTATCAAATAAACAAACTATCACGGAATAGAAAATGTTCACAATTGACACTACTACAGCTTGCACAACATTTAACTCTGATTTTAACTACTAAATGAATTGACCCCAAAAAGAACAAAAGACTATAATGCTCAAATCTAATTACAGTGTTTACATAGCACAAGGAAAGAAAAGATACCTTAAATGCCACAAAAGATTTGCTGCTGTTTTTAATCCTAACGGCACTCCTCACCTGCTTACCTGGTTCATCTTCATATTTTTGTCCAAAAAGTAAAGAAAATGGCATCAGAAATTCAGCATTGCCAATAAATACAAATAAAATCAAACTTAGGCTTTCTTCTTATCTCAAACGTAAATATCTATCCCAATTTTTTTACACAAAATACACTATTAGTTACCAAGTAAAATTCTGAACCTAACCATTCCAGATTAAATTGTCCGTTCTCTTCAAAAAAAACCTCAGAAATAAGAAAATCAACGAAATTTCACTAAATCAAAACATAAGCAAAACATCAATGGTTCGGATCCTATGTACTCTCCACAACACTTTCTAATTATAGAAACTTTCGTTATATATCCTAAATTAGAGAATATTAATATTCTAATTGTAGAAAATTTAATTTATATATCCTAAATTAGACAAGATAAATACTCTCATTTATAGGATCCGGAGTGAAACACGAGCGAGTGATATTAAAAGCCAAGCCAAGGCAAAAGCAATCGAGCTAGGAGGAGAGGTTGCGTACAAGGAAAATAGAGATTACGAGACGGATCAAGCCGAAGCCGACGCCGAGCCGGAAGCAAAGATTTAGCCACAGAAGAAACAGTATTTGAAGAGGAAGAAGAAGAAGAAGAACGGGAATTGGAATTGGATCCAAGAACACCGTTTTGGTGGTTATTGAGTTGACTCTGAGTTAAATTCTGAGTTGAATTAGTTGAAGATGAAGACCCCGTTCCTGATTGCCAAAACTGACATAGCCTCCATAACTTCCCTTCTGATGACGACCTGTGACGGCCACTATGGTCAGCGATCGCCATGCAAATTTTTTCCCGGTCAGGCTCTCCCCCCTTGGCACATAAAAGTCAACGCGTCGTTGACTCGAAAATTCAGGGAAATTTTAGTAAAAATAGAACAGTTTTCAGAGGATGAAAGAGGAGGGGGAGTGGAATGCTTGGAAAGAAACGGACTTGAAATGGGATTTAATGAAATGCTTTAAATGGGATTTAATTTGGTTTTATACGTCCGCGCACACCTTTCCTCACTCTCTGTTTTCTCTCTCTCACACACGTTGTACTCTCCCCTGTTTCGGTTATACAATTTTTTTTCTGCACAATAAATCTTTACTGGCGTTCACAGGTTATCACTCTCCGTTCGAAATAAAATTTAAATGATATAAATTAAAATGATTCAGCGGTCTATTTCATACGCTTTTTTGCATTATGGGAAAGTGGATAAACCTGCTCTATTGGTCTTTAATTCTTGTTTTTTGTGATTTATTTATTTATTAGGAGAGAAACCTATCTATTAAAAGAAATGGGGATTCAGGAAGTGAGGAGAGAATTCGAATTCATAACCTCTACGTCATGAGGTACGTGTCATAATACCTCAATCTTAACCACTAAACCAATGCCTCATTAGCTAATTCTTGTTTATTTAATCAATACTACTAACTTTAATTCTTGTCCAAAATTAACCAAGTTCATTAGAAATAAGACTACTAATTAGTTGTACTACATTTTTTAGGAAAAGAAAGTTGTATATCAATTGTACTCTTTCTGTATTATAATAAAGGTATTTGTAAATAATTTAACATAAATTAAAAGGCAAATTAGTGAATTTTATCCCCAAATTTATATACATTTGCATGAATGGTCCCTATTCTAAATTTATTTGTATTATAATTTTTCCATCCATTTCTGTCAAGGTGGGCAACAAAATAAATCAAAATTTAATAATGGGAAGGGTATTTTGGGAAGAACAAGAACAACTCAAGGAAGAATTCTTGAACACTTTTGGAATTAATTTAGAAATCCCTTTGCAAGAAATCAACCAAAATAAGATTGATGATGCCAAAATATTAACTTTGAATTTTGTATCGTTTTCTTGTGGGTTTCATAAATTTTATACATGTTTTGTTTAGAATTTTTAGTTTACTGGTTTCTGGAAGAAAAAAAATGGCTGAGAATTCACCGAAGAAGACGATTTACTGTCGAGAAGTTCTTCAGATTCACGAAGACGACGACGGCGGGATAGAACCTGACAGTGATCGAGAATCTCACCACATATTTCTCTCTCTCTCTCTCTCTCTCTCTGTAATTGCTTCACAGACCCAAACTCAGAGGTTGTGTGCTGATTTTTCGGATAAGAGAGAACAAATTATAGATTGGGAGAATTAGTTGAGAAAAGTTAATATTGACCAAAAG
>JAOWBF010000027.1:13219925-13232811 GCA_028566175.1 Vinca major
TATATACACATGGTGAATTGTGATTGGTTGGGCATAGGGATGAGAACATAGAGTGAGTATAGAGGATTATTTGCCCCCCACACTATCCAACAAGTGTAGCTCTTCCGGCCTCGGTCGTTCAAGCTCTTTCTGCCATGCGATGAAGAAGAAGATTATGTATTTATTTATCTTATTAATTTTTATATTAGTATCTCCTAATCATTTAAGTTTTTTTTTGAGTGTGACTTTTGTTTGTTATTATGATTTTTTAAATCATTGTATATAACTTTTATTTTCTTGTAATTTTTAATTTTCTTTTGATTGTAATATCATTAACTATTTTGAGATTAATGAAAAATTTATTTATTTAGCTAAAAAAAAAAAAAACTATTGTAGCTCTGATTCGTGTGTCTTAAATTTCGTATGTGTAGAATAATTTTCCACCGTTCAATATAAGATTTGACGGTCGTAATTTATTGAAAATAACATACTATTCTTTTCTTAAGAATACATGTTAACTTAAATAGATCTTCGTTAAAAGAAGAACATGAATTTTAATTAGATAAATACCTATTTAATATACTAAGTATTTTCAAAATAATGATGTTCTTTTGAATTAAATATCAACAGGTGAAAATTTATTTTGTACCGAATAAGAGGCGTTTTGCACGTAAACGTATCAAATTATCAGATTACTCAATTCTATAATTGTACTTATGAGACTAATTTTATAATCTCTTATATAAATTGGGCGAAACCCTCATCTATAGGTAGATCCCTATTTCATGTGAGAGGTTGTTGGAATTGACTACGTATGAGGGCTCTGACAAATCAGGATATTTCACTATGTCGGGATACAATAATTTACATATGTTGACTATTTATAATAAGAGACACAATCCTAATTTAGTATTTCACAATCAATTAGGTAATTTTTAAATAATAGTGCACATGTTAAAATGTGTTGGACCACTGTCAGCGTGGACCCATATTCAGTACTTTAGGCTACATAAACTAACAAGTCACATGGTTTCATTCCGTCCAAATTTAACTGAGAAATTGGATAGAAGAGGTAACAGTAGTATTCCAGAACAGTTTAGAGTCAATGACTTATTGTTTTTTTAATTAAGGCTAAAAACTAAATTCAGAATAATTTAGAAGGGACACGTACACCCTTTTTACTCAAAAAGAAAACAATAAAATTTTGATCATAGAATTTGTGTGAGAATATTCCAGTGAATACAAGAACAAAGAAGTGTTAATCCGAACTAATTATAATCAATCAATACAAAAATTAATATGAATGAATGTAAGAACATGCACGAATTAATGTAAGAACAAGCACCGAATATCTAATAAAAATTTAGGACATATAAATGGGGTCATCGATATAAATAAATAAATCGATGAAATCTTGATGGTATTTTGGCCCATTCACATCCAATATATTATTGTTTTTTTACTTGACAAAATTTGAAATTAAATTGTACCTAATTTGTTCAGGGTGAAATGAATAATTACCATTTGGGAGGACACAGAGTGACGGAAGAAACAACAATTGCTGACGAGACCTGGAATTTAACACTAATAATTTTGGAGAAGTAGAAGCGAGGAGGAGAGAAGAAACCAAAAATCCAATTTCCAAAGAAACAGACAAAAATGGAATCTCCATTCAAGTCGGATGTACTGAAAGGCAAGGTCGCCTTGTTGACTGGTGGTGGCTCCGGTATTGGCTTCGAGATTTCCACCCAGTTCGGCCTCCACGGTGCTTCTATCGCCATCATGGGCCGTCGCAAGTCCGTCATTCATTCCTCCGTCGCCACTCTTCGCTCCCTCGGTATTCCGGTACCCTTTTATTTATTTTCGCCTGATTTTTGCTTCTGTTAATTCCGCCCGCCACTCTTGTATTCCCCTTTTTTAGCATTCGTCCCTGTTTCTTTGATTAATAAGCATTTGGACACAAAAACAATAAATATAATTCATTAAATCTCCAATAATTATTGGCGTACGAGTGGCGATGGATATGATCATATGAGACAAACCTAACATCACAATAAATGTCCAAAGTGTCTCTTCTCAGAATTCCATTGAATTAGAAACTGACATAACCTATAGAAATGAATGCATAAAGTGGCTTACAAGTTACAATAACCTATACCGTCGCATAAGTGAAGGCACACCCACCGTTTTGATTTATGTGACACATTTTCGCGTTTCTTTCATTTAGTATTCAAAGCATTTATGGACATACACCAAATTAATAAGAATTTGAAAGAGAGAAAAACCCCACTTCCAATTTCAGGGATTTCTTCATTTGGGTTCTCAACTTTATATTAGCAAATGTGGTGTCAAAAGTGATTTGATTTATCATTATTTTCTCAATCACGTTTTCGCAGGCAGTTGGCTTTGAAGGGGATGTCCGCAAACAGGAAGATGCAAAAAGGGTCATCGAATCAACCGTAAAGCATTTTGGGAAACTTGATATTCTTGTCAATGCAGCAGCTGGAAATTTTCTTGTATCTCCTGAGGATTTGTCTCCAAATGGGTTTCGGACAGGTTTTGTTTCAATTCCCCTATTAACCCTACGTTGTAGTGGATAATTCTGATATGAACCAGGTTCATTGGACCTTGCGATTCAGAACTGGTCACATCATCACAGAATGAAGAGAGAGACAGCCTTGTGATGATGTGTTCAGTTTTGAACCACAAGGTCCACATTGACCAGGGCCATATCTGAATTTTCCCGTCTCTCCTTTCTTATTTTTCTGCAATTTAATGTTTACAATATGAGTTAATAGCTATTTAAGTCACTAAATTATTTACGAATTTTAGTTTACATCACTCAACTATTTTTTATGTAAATATATCACCCGAGTATTTACATTTTAGCTAAATGTATTTGCCACCACTTTACTGGTGGTTTCAGCCAAATTACATGTATGTTGTGCATGTGACATAATTCAGGGGGTAAAGAAGGAAAATCACAATAAGTATAAGAAGGAAGAGAAAGGAAGATGATGAGTTAGATTCAGGTTATAGGTCAATTTTTAATCTGTAATTAAGTTTAGGGTTTGAGGTTAGAGAAATTTTCCTTTTTTAGCCCTAGATTATATGTTACGTGCACGACACAGGTGTTATTTGGCCGGAAAACACAGCAAAAAGTAGAGGAGAATTATATTTTGTGAAACACAAATAGTTGGGTGATATATTTAGTTAAAAAAATAGTTCAGTGATATAAACCGAAATTTATAAATAGTATAGTGACCTATTGGAGAATGAGGTCATATGACCTTAACTAAAGGTTGCTAATGATTTTTTTTCCTCTCATGTTTCCGTCTATTTTGATAGTACTGTTGCACGATTGCTCATCTTTTAGACTGAAATAAATATAAGTTAATATGTTTACTTTGGGCAGTTTTGGATATTGATTCAGTTGGTACATTCACTATGTGCCATGAGGCTCTCCAGTATCTTAAAAAGGATGGACCTGGAAGGAGTTCGTCTAGTGGCGGGATGATCTTGAACATTAGTGCAACTCTACACTACACTGCATCTTGGTATCAAATCCATGTTTCTGCTGCTAAGGTTTTGTGACCATCGTTTTCTTTTGCTTTGAAGAGAGTTTTGTTTGAAATTTTTGTTCGACCTGATGAGTTCGCCTTTTCTTCACCTCCAGGCAGCGGTTGATTCTCTGACTAGAAGTTTAGCTCTGGAGTGGGGAACCGACTATGATATTAGAGTTAATGGGATCGCACCAGGTCCTATAAGTGACACTACCGGCATAAGTAAACTTGCACCTCAAGAGATAAGTGGCAATGAAAAGGAGTATATGCCATTGTACAAACTCGGGGAAAAATGGGATATTGCAATGGCTGCTCTTTACCTTGCATCAGAGGCTGGTTAGTAGTTTTGTTGCTTTATCATAATGTGCTTAAACTTCGCGATATCTGTGGATGAAATAGGGAATTCTGCAAAAGTGTTCCTAATGAAATGGATTCCAATTTAACTCTAATATCATACTTGTGATGCATGATAATCTTATGCTTTAAATTCTTGCGTTATGCCTTCAATGTTTAATAATTATATGTAAGACAACTGGTTAAGAGGATGCATAATAGTCTCAGTGCGCATTTGGACAACACTTCTGACTCAGAACTATAGTTCCTTTTTGACACCTCCTATCCCGATAATAACAAATATTATTGTCCTAACAATGTTGCCTATGTGCTATTTGGGTTTTTTTTTTTTGGGGGGGTGGGGGGGGGTGGGGGAGATGTTGCATATGTGCTTATTGCCTTCGATGCCCTTTGGATGTTGTGATTTATTGGTGTGCTTGCTGTGCAGGTAAGTACGTAAACGGAACGACTGTGGTGGTCGATGGAGGACTGTGGTTGAGCCAGCCACGCCATCTACCGAAGGATGCTGTTAAACAGCTTTCAAGGGCAGTTGAAAAGAGATCAAGATCCACCCCAGTTGGACTCCCTAAGAGCAAAATGTAACTTGTTTCTCCACATTGAGATGAATCTTATAGACCACATTATTCAACAACTTCCTTCATATAGATGAATAATTTTCTTTTTTGCAGACTCAAGTTGTCTGTATAACTTAACAATTTCTGCCAACACCCGCTAGACTAGCTAGCAATGTGGTGTGGTATCCAACCCGCATTTTGCAGGATCAAAACCTCCCATCCCATTGCATTAAAAACTTATTGATCTCTGTTATATAGTATTTTCTTTCCCCCAATAAAATTGAGAGACTCCCGGATGACGATATAAATAGAACAGGAAATAGAGTATTGGAGACGAAGCTGAGGGAGAATTCAACTTCCTGAGATTGCCGGAGCTGTCTTGGATTTGCTTGGTGGGCATCAATAACCATATGTAGTGTTGCCACTGATCTGCCAGTCTTCAATCGCCATTAGAGATTGCAAGAAGGTTTTATCATCTATGAAGTGGTGCAGGAAACACATCCAGAACAGCTAAAACATGGCAATCTAAACATTGAGTGCAAAGGGAACAAGTAAAAGAAAACTATTCATGCAGTCAGCATCCTATGCCGAACAGTCAAAATTCAGTATGTGGCAACGCCTTAGGACTAGAGATGGCAATGTGGCAGACCGAGGCATGTCTGATCTGCTCCGTTCTTAATTCGAGGCAGGTCTGATATGCCCCAAATGTCATGGATAAGGTCGGGACTTCACAGATCGGTTAAAATTGCCATTCCTACTCAAAACAGGTGTCCTTATACAAAAAAATATGACAAATGTCGTAAAATTATGACATGTGTCCGTTTTAAATTAATCTTAACTTTCAAAATTTTAATCCGACGGGCAATGTCAAGTTCCACACGGAACTTAACCTCGTTTCACACTGAAGCCGTATCGCTATTCATGAAGTCCCATCTACACGAGACGGCCTGAACTACAAATAAGTTACTACTAAATTACTCGTACTCCAAGGCGATCCAGCATTGGCAAGTTCATGAAGATATTCAAATTGGTATTGCAAACTATATCACAACATTCATAGGAAAATTAAAGAATAATTTTTTAAACAAAGAAAAAAAAGGGCCAAAGATTTTTAACTAGTACATATAAAGTACACATTTGAATCAAAATAAGAAAGGATACCTAAAAGTACACAACAATGAAGACAATAATACCACAAAGTAGCTTATAAGACATATCAAACAAACGTAATTGTAACTAAAACAAGTTGACTCAATTGATAAGAATTTGATACGTCTTACGAAGGTTAAGTGTTCAATTTCCACTGTCGACGTAAATGTTATGTTGGTGGGATATATGTAAAGACCCGCTCCCGCCCTGTAGAGAGAACGAGGCAGATAAGACCGCCCGCAAACGAGGTAAACCAGGCTTGGTATTTGTGTCCGCCCTGCCCCGCCCATCCCATCCCAGCCCATCCCATGTAATATTATTATTACTAACCCTAATTCCCTCATATTACCTCGCCCCGCCCCACTTTCTATCTCTCTCCACTCTCTCTCAAGTCTCTGGACCGCTATAAATTCAGTATATATGGAACATTTTTATGGACATATGTTGTATATGTTTAAGATATCAAAAAGGGTCAATTTTTTTTATCTAATTAACTAAAACAGTCAAAATTATTTGGTATGTTATGAATATTTAAACATTCTGTATTATAGCCGAACAAATAAAGAAAAGGGAAAGTTTAGTATGGGACGGACCCAATTCCAGACGGGATCCACACATAACCCACATGCAGATAGATCTCACAAACTACCATATCTCACAGGTACCATAAGTTCCGTCCCATAGAATTTTTTCCCAAAGAAGAGGGGAACCCATGCTGAATAGTGAGTGAGCTTGAAAATAATCGAACATCTTCCACCTCTCTTCAACGATAAGAGAAATCCCATTGAAACCCACAAATCTGACCTCAATTTTAACGTCCACAAATACCTCCTTTTCCCACTCTTTCCATCTATTCTCAGTCTCACTCAATTGGACTAATATTAACAATGGCGTCAGCAGCAGCACCACACACTTTCTGCGGCGGCATTCGCGCAGCTTCAACGTCCACCACTTCTAGAGCCTTCCTCACTACTCCCCGATTCCTCCTCAAGAACGCCCCAATTCGCCGTCTGGGTTTCTCCGGAGCCGCCGCTGACCCAATCTTCACCCAGCATGTTGCCACCAAGCTCCGATCACTCTCCGGCAAGCCCGTTAGGGGTGTTGCATCTATGGCCAAGAAGAGCGTTGGTGACCTCTCTGCTGCTGATTTGAAGGGCAAGAAGGTCTTTGTCAGAGCTGATTTGAATGTCCCTCTTGATGATAACCAGAATATTACTGATGATACTAGGATTAGAGCTGCTATCCCTACTATTAAGTACTTGATTTCTAATGGCGCTAGGGTCATCCTTTCCAGTCACTTGGTATGTTAGATAATTTGGCCATCTTCTTTTGAAATTCCAGTCTAGCCCTTTTATTTCATTTCTTCCAATTTTCTGCTTTTATAATCTGTTGCTTCTCTGTGCACATAAATGTTCTCGACCCTGAATGAAAAAAGTCTGGTACATTGCACATAAATCAAAATGATATTTGGTCTACCTTCTCTGATGCCTTTTAACTTTTAAGTTGAGGGCATGTAGCAAATATGACAATATGGGAGTGTTGTTTCAGTTGTATTCTTTGAGGATTTTTTTTTTGCATTCATTGCAAAATGTTAGGTCGGTCTTCAATCCATTTGAATGTTATACCGAGAGTAGTCACTTTTTGCATTCATTGTTAAAGGTTAGTTATGTCTCTTATCTGTAATCCAATTATTGGGGACTTTAATGGGTTAAATAAGTATAGTAAGTACTCCCTTCATTCCCATTTAATTGTCGTTTAGGAGATATATATGTATCCAAATTAATTGTCAATTATATGTCTTTTATTAGGTGTCAACAATTTATTCCAATTATACACTCAACATATCTTTTATTGGAAAGTGAAAGAGAAGGAGGAAGGGGTATTAATGGAATTGTGGTGGAAAGATTACTATTTGTTTGAATTCCTTAATTTTTTCAAAGTGTCCTAAACGTCCTACATTGAGAAATGGAGGGAGTATATTATAATCTGTTGCTTCAACATTGTTCTTTACTGTATTTGGAATGCTGCTATTTGTTGGATTAGTCCTTCAATTTTCTTTGAGATTTAATTTTCATTTGACTAATCAATTATATGGCCTGGTTCCTGATTTATATTTTAGTTTCAATTTATACAAATTGCAGTTGTAAAATAAAAACTCCCAACTCTTCAGAAATTTAAGCTCCCAAATTTATGCCAAGTTGTGGAACGGAGTTCAGTTTTGACCGATGCTATCTTGCTGTTTGAGGGCAACTTTGTCTTTAGAATGCCACATTTCTGCCATGGTATCCATTTTCTTCATTAAAGAGAAAGAAGGGAGGGGGGGGGGATTAGGCTTCATCATGGGATTCTTCTTTGAATGTCAATATGGATTTACCGTAGGTTGTAACCTACTCTATGCTTTCCATGATAAGTGCCTTGCTTTTTATGCATTTGTTACGGAGTGTTCTTTGTTGCTACATTTGTTTCTGGTTGGTTGATCATATTTTGATACACGATATTCAGTAATCCTTGAATATTAATATTTCAGGGGCGACCAAAAGGTGTGACCCCAAAGTACAGCCTGGCACCTCTTGTTCCCAGGTTGTCTGAATTACTTGGTATTCAGGTACATCCCTTCAGAATTTGTCTGAAACTTATCCCCGGAGAAAACTAGAAGAATATAACTGAATACCTCTGTCTTTCTGCCTTTTATAAATGCTGAACAGGTTGTCAAGGCTGATGACTGTATTGGTCCGGAGGTTGAAAAGTTGGTAGCTTCACTTCCTGAGGGTGGTGTTCTTCTTCTTGAGAATGTGCGGTTTTACAAGGAGGAAGAGAAGAATGAACCTGAGTTTGCAAAGAAACTTGCCTCTTTGGCAGATCTTTTTGTAAATGATGCCTTTGGTACTGCACATAGAGCACATGCCTCTACTGAAGGAGTTACCAAATTCTTGAAGCCTTCGGTTGCTGGTTTCCTCTTACAAAAGGTTTGCTTGCTTCCCGGTTTTTGCAAATCATTCTTGCGGAGATTTTGTTTTACCAGATTCAGAACCCTTTTTTACAAATCGGCATTTCATTGTTTCCTTGCTATATTCCAGATTCTTAAAAAATTGATCTTGCATTCTGATGTTATTTTAGGAGTTGGACTATCTAGATGGGGCAGTTTCATCCCCAAAAAGGCCATTTGCTGCCATAGTAGGAGGTTCAAAAGTTTCATCAAAGATTGGAGTGATTGAGTCGCTCTTGGAAACGTGTGACATCTTACTTTTGGGTGGAGGAATGATCTTCACTTTCTACAAAGCGCAAGGTCTTTCAGTGGGATCTTCATTGGTAGAGGAAGACAAGTTAGAACTTGCAACTACTCTACTTGCAAAAGCTAAGGCTAAAGGAGTTCGTCTTCTGTTACCTACTGATGTTGTGGTGGCAGACAAGTTTGCTCCTGATGCTGAAAGCAAGGTCTATTTCTGAAATTGCTTCTCTTGAATGGACGTGGATTAGTATAATTATTCTTTACTGGAAAATTACATTTTTCGTCAACTAATAAGTCACTAACTAAATATTATGTTTATTATTGCAGATTGTACCGGCATCTGGTATCCCAGATGGTTGGATGGGCTTGGATATTGGACCAGATTCTGTTAAAACATTCAACGACGCTTTGGACACAACAAAAACTGTCATCTGGAACGGGCCTATGGGAGTTTTTGAATTCGACAAATTTGCTGTCGGAACAGAGGTTGGAAACTTCTTTCTGAACTTTGATACCTTTCCCAGAAAAAAGGACTTCATATTGGGATTCTAGTCTCTGGTTCATTAAGTGGTAGCGTAAAATTGCATTGAAATTTCTACTTTGGGTGCTAAATAAAAAACATGAATTGAAGTCGTTTCTTTTCCAAGTAACAAGTCCAATGTGCATTAAAACATTTATTAGACAAGTATAGTAGATTAATTTTCTTGACGGATTTCCTCATGGAAGCATCTTAACTCCCGGCTTCAATCCATGTCTAGCATATGGAAGCTTCTTAACTCCCAATGACTGCCAACCTTTTTGGAGGAATACCTAATTTCTTTCGCGTCCATTTCAATTGCTTATAAGAAACGTTGATGATTGGAATATGTAAATATCTTGCAGGCCATTGCTAAGAAACTAGCTGAACTAAGTGGGAAGGGAGTGACAACAATTATCGGAGGCGGAGATTCTGTTGCAGCCGTGGAGAAGGTTGGAGTAGCTAATGTGATGAGTCACATATCCACCGGAGGTGGTGCAAGTTTGGAGCTGTTGGAAGGCAAAGAACTACCGGGAGTCGTTGCTCTTGATGAAGCCGTCCCAGTTGCAGTGTAAAACAAACTGATTCTTTTTCAACCTAATCATTTTTCCATGTTATTTGGTTGGTGGTTTGTAATAGAGAGAGAGACAGATATATAGGATCACAATATGAGTTCGACCCTGTAGATTTATCATCTTTGGCCTTCAATACAGTGTCTGATTTTTAGCAACCTCTTGTTTGAATCAGCTAAATAAACTTGTAATGTTTGAGAAAATGAATGTATTTTGAAGTCCAAATATATCTGTTGTTTCATTTCTGTTTCCATGGCTCGGTATGCAAAAAGATGATGAGACTCTTAGCATAGTCACATTACGGGAATGAGTTTAGGAATGAAACATCAAGCATTAAATCATGTAGAATCTATTTAGAATTTAATTTTTGAGTTTGAGACTGAAATCAAGAATCTCAGACCGGAACTCAATCAAGCAACATTACATGTTGACTTACTCACTGACATGTGTAGTACCACCGCCATTTCACAATATAAACTATATATTTAGGAAATGAAGTAAAAATTTAAAAAGAAAAAATTAAGATACCTTTTAAGTTATAATATCAATATTATAACCTCAAAATAAAATTAGTGGTATACAAATATTATTATTTTTTTTTAATTTTGTTATATATTTTAAATGACTCATATTATAAAATTGAGGAAATACCAAAAACTAATCCTACGCGTGCTGGCCAGTTCAAGGGATATGTCATGATCCCGTCTTGGAGAACTTTCCATATTCATATATATTAGTAATTAGTTTCCTAAAGTTCTCAAGTATTTCTTGAGTATAGAAGTAGCACATTCACCTAAAGGTTTGTTTGTGTCAAAGAAAGTATGCAATTGACATTCTGACAGAATGTGGTTTATCTGGTTCACGACCATGTTCTACACCAATAGAGACACAACTTAAATTGACTACTGAGGATGATAGTGGAAAGTTGATCAGAGATTCAGGACAATATAGACGATTAGTGGGGCGATTACTTTATCTCACCATAACGAGGCCTGACATCACTTATGTATTCCATAATCTTAGCCAGTTCCTGCAAAATCCAAGGGAAAGACATTGGGATGCTGCAATTTGAGTTGTTCGCTATATCAAGGGCAATCCTGGAAGAGGAATTTTTCTACCTAGAAACAATCCCAATGCAGGACTAGTGGCTTATTGTGATTCTGATTGGGCTGTTTGTCCAACAACTAGGAGGTCTGTTACGGGATATTTTATTCAATTAGGAAATGCTCCCATTTCTTGGCGATCCAAGAAACAACAAGTTGTCTCTCGATCTTCAGCTGAAGCAGAATATAGGGCTATGGCAAATGCCATAAGTGAACTAGTTTGGTTGAGGGAATTATTCAAAGCTCTTGGGGTCACTTTGGGACCCGCTAAATTTTATTGTGATAGTCAGTCAGCATTACACATCGTAGCCAATCCTGTTTTCCATGAAAGAACTAAGCATATCGAGATCGATTGTCATTTTGTTCGAGAAAAAGTTCAAGATGGAACACTTGTTACTTGTCATGTGGGAACAAAGGAACAACTCGCCGATGTTTTAACCAAAGCTTTGAGTCAAGGGCAATTTAATTATCTGGTTAGCAAGTTGGGTGTTCTCGATATCCACACTCCAACTTCAGGGGGAGTATTAGGATATGGAAGTTAATATTTAGAGTTACCTAATTAATTAGGTAAATGCCTAATCCAAGTTTAATTAATTAGGATATATTCTATATTGGTTTCTTTCTAATGTATAATAGTTGACTAAACATTGTGTAGTGTTGAGTAATTAGTAGTTGATTAATATAGTATAGAATCACATGTATAAATACTCATGTACTAATTTTTTATTTTGTAAGTGAGAAATAAATATTTTCCCTTCAATTCTTTTACTAACACGACTTTGAAAATATACATATGGCTTTTGTAAGGGAAATATGAACATTGCGCGTGATTTACGTATATAGTTTTTAACGAACGTTGCACATGTAAAAATTATAAGATTCCATTTTTCATTAGCATTTAAGAATAATAATTTGATTTCTTCCATTGTGAGTTTAGATTGTTAAGGCATGTTCACTCAAAAGTGGATACAAGTAGGTTTTTTCATCTTATTTCTAAAAAAATACAAGTAGTTTGTTGTTGGAAAAATATCCAGAACTTGCTTCAGTGTTAAAAGTTAGACCTGGTCCACAACAGAATTAATCAAAGTTGGAATGCACAATTTAGGTGCAAGTGCTAGATATATTTTGTATTTTTGTACCTACTTTTCATATCCCTCCTACCGTAGTGCAGTAGGGATGATATTGATCTTTTGTTTGGATTTGATACTGATTTGAAATTGAAATTAAAATTACAAACTCAATCAATTCGTTTAAAAAATGTGCTCTATTTGAATTTTTGTAAGTGATTAAAAAATCACTAAAATTAATGAAATTCAGAAAAATTCATCCTTAGAAATTGAAATTATAGTTAGAAGATTGAAAAAGAATACAAAGGGTAAATTTGTACATAAATATTACAATATCGGTCAATGAACCTGATTCAATTTTTTTTTATAAAAAATTTAGTCAGTATTAAAGTAGCACTATAACAATTCAAATTTTCTGAAAGAAATAAGCGATCGGACTTATTTCCATCACAAATTACATTGCAAATGAACTTTTAGCTATTCTGGAAGGCATTTAGTTCGCCTGTGGTAAAGGATTTCAAAGCTGCACCGCCGGAAGTGATTGCAAAACTTTAGTGGATCATATACATTACCCTGATGAAGACTTATCCAGGACATATTGTAAATGTTATTCGTCTAAATTTATGATTTTTGATTGATCGGTGTTTTAGATATAGACTCGATTAATTCGGACGAATCTAAGCAGTATAAATTTAACAATATAATATTAATAGGGATGTATTTAATTAAAATTTTATCGAATTTTTAGGGATTGTTAAAATCTAGAGGTATTCAATTATAATTTTAGTAAGTTTATTAA
>JAOWBF010000027.1:13473051-13483072 GCA_028566175.1 Vinca major
GAGTTGAGTTGCTCGTGAACTGAGAAAATTAGATCACGTTAAATATGACTGAGTAAAATTAATGTGAGTTAAATCTGAATTAACCTTAACTCAACACAACTCAACTCATTTCCAACTCTACTATCTTCTTACCTTAATCATACTATATATCTTGCCAGATACTATTACAATTCACATTTTTAGCATTTGTGACAAAAAAATCTTAAGTAAAAACCGATACAAATAATAATTTGATAAGGAGTAGACTCACAAAAACATCTTAGCATTTCTCATAATCAATTACTATTTACTTTACTTAGCAAAAAAAAAATTACTATTTACTTTAATTGCACAAAACTATACCCGGATAGTAGTATTAGACGATAGTATTGAGTAATTGTTTAGTCTAGGAGAGCTAATTCACTGAAATAGCCATCCGCTTTCTAAGTAATAAGTCGAAGGTTTGATATTGACAAAAAAACCCCCAAAAAAAATCACACCCATCCAGAGACGGAATTTGGTGTTGGTGCGGCGAAACTGTAACAGTATATTAAACTACAGAGCTCAAGTGATAAAAACGGTAAAAAAAAATTTGGAGACAAAACTGATAAAATTTCGATAAATAGTAATATTTTGGCTCCCCTATCTTCGTCTTTACACCCATCAAAAAAGGATAAAATTAGATAGCTAAAATTAATTGAATAAATTATTTAAATTGTGATAAAATTGTTAATAATTTGTGGCATTATTGTAACTAATTCATTGAAATTTTTAAAAAATTTAAAGGGATTTGGAGTTTTAACTAATTAATTTTAGCTAAAAAATATTTTATATTATTTAATACTAATTCACTCTATTAGTGTCAATGAAAGATATTACTACAATTGGGACATGTGTTTCTGTCTCGTAATAATATGTCATGTGTTAGACAATAGACACTTTCATATTAATAACAAAAAAATAGAGGAAAAAGTCACTATGTGAGGGGAGTGCAAAACAATTAAGGTATAAGTTTTTTTAACTCGCACCGAAGACGAGAAAATTAACGAAGTAATTAGACGGAATGAAGTCACGATGTTGTCAATATAGCATTGTTCTAGTGAGAAATGATGAGGCCTCATAACGTAGAAGTTATAAATTCGAATCTCCTCCTCACTTCTTAAATTTTTGACCTCTTGTACTAATAGATATGTCCCCTCCCCAATAAAAACAAATTTTAAAAAAAAAGTCACCATGTTTTATATAGCCATTTTTATTAGCTATTTATAACATTCAATTATTTAGAGTGCTATTTTTATCCCCAAAAAAAAAAGTGTACACAGTAACTATTTTGCACGGCAATTTGTATGTACAATAATTGGTGGTATCACGGTGTAGTTAGTATATTTTTTACCGGAAACTTTCATAATTAGCACACCCAAAACAGCTGAAGAATATAAAAAATTCAAACAAATATAAGTGATAAAAATAACACAATCAAAATAGTTGAATGTTATAAAATAAAATTGGAAGAGTTAGTATTTTTTTCATTTCAAAAGAAAAAAAGAGTCTATTCTTGGTAACCTAGGGGACACAGTTTCCCTTAACAGAAAAAGAAGTTCTATAGCAGCAGCAGTGAGAAGATTTGCACAGCACAAGCACTGAAATAACATGCAAGATGAACCAGTTCTTTACACAATGAAGGCCACAGGGCGTAAAAGCAGCAGACTAGTTTATCCGGGACCAAGACGAGAGGAAATTTTGTTGAAGAAAACTCAAATAGGTTCATCGGCACTTGGTGGAGGCTCAGACCGTCTTCTCTTAGGTTCATTATCACCCAACTGCAAAGAAAACCTGATGTCCTCATCAGAACCATTTCTCAATGCCGAAAGATTTTCAGACAAGGGCCTTTCCTGTCGTTTATCACGATGAAGTGGTGACTGCCAGCTGGAGCTGGCAATGAATTGATGTTCTACGCTTGGGCCAAAGTGGACACCATCTTCTAATTGGAATGCACCTTCTTCTTTCGGGGATGAGTTCATATCCGGGAAGGATACACCATCGTCCAATGGGATTTGCTGAATGTGAAGCCCCAGAGGCTCCGATTTGTCCTTTGGAAGGACTACCTCAGGGGGCGAAAAATCTCCCACGGTTGATCCAACTACTGTTGCTGAAGCTGTTCTTTGTTCTTCTACAGCAACTATAACATGAAGCATGCAGAAAATAAAAAGTTATCCACATATCACAAAATTTCCAATATAAACATTACTGAACAAGAAGGCAGTAGTCACCATTTCTAGGTTTGTACGACGTACATATCTAAATCAGTATATTTATATTGACTTTATTAATCTCTTTTGCGGAAATCTAAAGAACAATGATAGAAGAGCAAACCTTTCAGCGATTCATTTGTTGAAAGGATATCAAGTTCAAGAAAATTGAGCAGCCGCCCCAGATCAACTCCACTAGTCCAGTTTTCTGGAGATTGACCAACTTTTAGCTTAAGCCGGCCCCTATTAGCAGTTCCACCCCATATAATACCAATTGGTCGTGGCTTCTCTCCATTCTCACCCTTCAAGATGATGAGGCTTCCGCTGTCTCCTTCAAGGTCAAAAGTCTGTTGATTCTCGCCAAAAACTAGAAAATCAGTCAAGAAGCATATCCCTTTTTCATCATTATACTCGAGTGCATATGCTAATACAGTTCCAGTAGTTAATCCAGAACTTCTTCCAACCTTCGTTACTTGTTTTCCAATAAGACTGCTGATTGGTGATTGCAGGTCTATAATCTTTACTTCTCCAATTTCTCCTATACCTTTTACAGATGTAGTTACGGCACTCAAGTCAAAATCATCAGTGAAAGGGATGAATGCTCCATCTGCTCTCACAAATGTCTCTGCCAAAGAATTGAATATTTTCTTAAGTACCAACAACAACAAGAAGCAGAATAGCAAAGTTGGTGATTATAATGTGGCCAAGTTAACTACATGACTTAGCTAAGAATATCAAAGTTGGCGATTATAATGTGGCCAAGTTAACTACATGACCTAGCTAAGTTAAGGCTCAAATTGATTGACATCTAGCAGGCCAACAGGAATGTAAGATCACTCTACACGTTATGTACTCGAGTTCTAGATATGCTAAGCAATCATATAAACATGAAAATAGCAGTGAGATGTGGAAATGCCAAAATGCTATGTCATTATCATCGTCTGCACTCTGGTAGTTACAAACAACAAACCTGGATTTATCCCAGCAAAGATGCCATACCAGAGGTCATCCCTGATGAATGAAGTGGCTCTTTCTACTGCCCCAAGATATACCCCGGGACCAAGCGTTGGTGGTAAAGGATGAAACATCTTCTGATTTGGATAGTCTAAAGCAACCGCAACATGCCTGTTGGTGAGGAAACCAACTTGTCGAGCGCCCGTTTGGCTCCTAACAATAGCACCCAACGTTCCATAGGTTTCTTGATTTGCAACCTGACATTTTCACTAAACACGGTGAAACTGTTTCCCAAAGTGCATATTTGTACTTTGTTCTCTTACGTTAGTATTCATAAACAAATTAAGGACTATGATTATACATGTACGTCCAATTTCACCACAAGAGAATATGTATTGGCAAAATGTCCACCAAGTGAAATAGCAAACGAACATCACATAATGGGCACTTCCAAGGTGATGCTTAGTGTCCTTTATCCTTTAATTATTTAAGAACTTGATTTGCTTATAATGACCACATTAAAATGGTATTAGGGTGAGACGCACTAGCAGCACATAAAGTCTGGATCAGAGTTGTCTGGAATTGAGAAGCCATAAAAGTCACACAAGGAACTTCAAGCTACACATCTCACAAGCTTAACTTATAAGACATTCAAAGACTGCTACTTTTCAAGGGCTCAAAACTCATGTTAAGGCAGGAACTATATCACAACTCAGTAGATGATTTATAGTTACGATTCCACTCAAAATCAACGTCTGTATACAACACCCAAAAAAAAGGAATAAAGAAGTTCAAAACACCTGAGAACCTGAACCAATACATGGATCACTTCCACGTAGGTCATCCACAATTTCCGTGTATAACTGTTCCTTAGGTGTTGGCTCTGGTGCACCAAAATATGAAAATTCCACCACATCCACATCGCACCATACCCCTCCTGGTCCCTGAAGATATATAAGTCATTCAACTTCAAAACAGGATAGATTGAAACATATAGGTAGGAAGCATTAGGCATTATGCTCGAAGTCACATAAAAGATAAAAGGAAAAAAGGCAGTTAAACACCGAAAAAGATCAGCTCTCATCTAATTTTGATGGGTCTGCTGCCAAGAAACAAATGCAATTACTTCAAAAAGTAAATAATAAAAGAAAAATATATCTAAAGGTTCTCTTCACGGCGAAGCGAGGCAAGCATCTTCCACAACAACAAATAAATGAAATTCAAAGAGTATTAATTTGTCACCTCCAAAGCAGTTGGGAGACACTGAATTGGGCTAAGCCATTGCTTATTAACCTTCCGGGAAACAAACACCAATATTGCGGGGATGTCTGTCAAAAGACCGTGTCTAATACGAAACCCAATGGCAGTGCCAAGACTGTAACAGCGAAGGATTTTGCTGTGAAATGCCCTGATGGTCATAAGCTCAAGTAAGGTAGTTGCCCGCTGCCCATCTGGTAAGCGGCCTAGAGTTTCAGGTAAAACCCCTTTTTGTAGGTTTGCAAAATAATGTGCCCTCTCTTCAGCTGCATCATTCAATCGACTAGGCCACGAGAAGTAAGCAGCACTATTCTCACAATGCTGTCCAGCTGATGCATAAGGTTGAAGTGCTGGGGGACTGAATGAAGGGAGATCGGAGTGACTACAACAGTTCTTATCAAGATCTAAATCCGATTCTTCAGATGGTGTTGATCCTGAGCAACCAGATTTCGTGTTCAACCTAGCTCGATCCATCTATAAAGTTTTACCACAGATAACCAACTTGATAACCAGAAGAAGGTTGCTGCACCGAAATAAAGTTAAAAATTTAGCATCAGAAACACTCTTTGCTGAATCATAGTAATTTTGTTATTTATTTACTATCATTGAAGAATTACTACGAGCTTGACCTAGTACACTTGCTAGATTAGAAATCGTGTATCATTAGCATAAGAAACACTATTTGCTGCTGAATCTTTAATCATTTTCCAGAATTACATCAAAAGGCAAATGGATGACCATCAAGCAATTACTTTAAAAATGTTGAAAACAATGCCAAAGCTGAATCCTTGTGAGTATAATCTTAATATATATATATATATATAGAAAAAAAAGGTAATTTTACCCAGTAGACACACTAAATTGTCTCATCATGATTCACTAGAAGGCATGCTTTTCAAAAATAGCAAACTTGTTGTTTGGAATTGTCCTAAAAAACTCTCATAATTCACCAAGATATATAGAAGCTGAGCAAGACACGTGATAATTCATTTAAGGAACGAGTTGCTCAACTTTCAGAAATCACACAAAATGCAACATACTCCTTCCATTCCATAATATAAGTCGTTTAAAACATTTAGCAAAAAGTAACAAAGCAAACAACAATGTAGTTTGTTACTCAAAATATCAATATGACTCTTAAATAGGATTTGTACCACTAATTCTATTTAAGAAAATAATATTGATATTTTGATTATATTTATGGAACGGAGTTAGTACTAAACAAACAATCCATAACAAAATACAGAAAGAAGCCCCTTGCAGAATTCAAACCCAGCTCATAAATTAACTTGGGCCGTTTTAAATCCCTCAAATTATTTACCAAAATCCTCTCGACTGTAAGTTGATCGAAATCATAAGCCCCGAATTTCAACACCCCTCTCACTATAATAAACTTTAAAAAAAAAAAAAAAAACACAAACCCACATACAGAAGCCAAGAACAGGGAAATTCAAACCCGATTTCACATAAAAATCATAACACAAAAAAATAACAAGAAAACAAGAAGATTCTATCAAAAGAGAAAGAAAACATCACTTGCTGATCAAATATTTTAACAGCATGTAGCAGACATGAGTAACAACGAGTTGAATTTCAGAGTTGAAAAATCTCTGAAGCTGCAAAAAGGAAATTGGCAAAGCACTAAGGAGTCAGTAGTCGGCACTCAGCAGATTAATTAATTTATGGGATAATATTTCTCTATGTTATATTGCATCCATGAGTCATCATGACTATGAGGAAAGCAAATGGAGATGGCTTTTGCTTTTTTCAGCCTAGCCAGTCCACTTGGTTCTCGGTTACAATGCGCAACAACAAATATATGTTAATTATCAAATCAAAGATCTAGCGGTTAGAATCGCTAATTTTACAAAATATATTACAATTCCTATTTCACAATACTTACTAAAAAAAATTTAACAAGGTTGTGAGACAGATTATCTCAACTATCAAATCTTTGATCCGATGCCTGAAAGGTGCTTCGTATGTTATTTTTTTAGCGTTCTGCACTGTAACTAGTCCACTTAGGAAATTTGTAGGCCAATTGAATAATTATTGGATCATTTACAAGTGCATTCTTATATGAGAAAGATTTTTTCTTTCTTTTTTGATGAACCAAATTAAAAGCGAATTCACAAAAACTATTTAAGAAAAACAAGGCTCGTTATTTATGAAAATTTGTGTAGGTCTGCATTTAATTTAAGATATCGAATCAAATAATTCAACGGGTATAAATAAAAAAGTACAGTAATTAAAAATGCCTATAAACAATGTTTCTCTCAAAAGAAGAAAAAAAATATCAACACATCACTATTGTCAATCTTTTAGTGCAAATTAAATGGTGAAGTTAGAGTCGCAAACTATCATTAACTTGGAAACTCTAAATTGACAAAACTTTCCTCTAATTGCATTATAGATCTCTTTAATATTTTAAGTGTCGGAAATGAGCTAAACTTTCTGATTGGACCTAGATTCAAAAGATCAGAAGTAATGTTGAGCCAGGTAGAAAATCTCATTAATATTTGTTACTTTCTGATTTAAAATAAAAAAAAATTAGTTGTTTTTACAAAAATTAAGATACTAACAATGTATATCATTTTTATAATAATAAAAAAATTAATATTGCACTTACACTTTTTAGATTCGGTTGCTTTGAGACCTTATCTTTCTATTCCAATTTGAATTATCTACTCCACTCTTTATAATATTTCCTATAATATTTTAATTTATATATTCTATTTTTTTAAAAAAATAAATCATAGTAATAACTACACCGCATATACAATAATATTAAATCATTTATATGCATATTCAGATTAAACAACGTTAAAATCACAAAAAAAAAATTATTAAAAAATCAATTTTGGTCCCTTAATGTAAAGTTTATAGAGTCTCTTTCGTAGTTTCATACGAATCACGTGGAATTGTCCAAAAAGTTTCATAAGCAAAGAATGGAATTGTCTAACCACGTCATGTATTGCAACATACTCCTAATTTCTCTATCTTCCTACCTATTATTCTCTAAATAGGACATGTAACACATTTCTAATGGTAGGACAGAATTTTGAGACAGACGAATTTTTTCAAAAATATGAGAGTGGTGCTTTTGGGAAAAAGGGTGTGTTAAATTTAAAGGATCCACTGTTATATCTAGTGAAAATGAAAAAACAAATAAAAAGAGTCATTTTTCAATTTTTCTTTTTTGTCCTATCTTTTTATGGAGTAGCTTTTTCTTCACTTTCATGTACCATAGACCAATTAAACCTTTGTTATTTCATTTTCTTTAATAATTAACTAGAGGTCTATGTCTAGCTTCACACGTTTGATGGATTTATTTTTTTTCGAAAAAATAAATTACGATGGTATTTGTAAATCTGTTAAGTGATTTTAAAAGAACAGTGGCAAGCATTAGAAATAAACTGTCTATTTTTTTTCCTTTTGTGGTGATTTTTTTTTAAAAAAACTTACTCTTTATTACTATCTCCGTCTGAAATTGAATAATCACTTTTCTATACAAAATTAATAAAAAAAATAAATATTTATTTTTGGATGAAAAAATACTTTTTAAATTCATTAGGATTGCTTAAGAAAATTAATAACTTATATAATTTTACGCAAACATATCTTATAAACTTTTTTTTTTATAGAGTCACGTGACCCCGCTGACTTGGCTGTGGCTCCGCCACTGAAGAGACACATACATGGTTTCTCAAGTAAATTGAGATAATACAATTTGTACTATGTAAAAAATATAAACAAAAGTGAATTTAATTTGAAATAGAAAAAGGGAAAAAAAAATTAGGACCAATTAAAATGTGTGGACATATATTTATATGCATTGTGATAGATGTTCAATGCAACACATTGTATTAGAACTATTTAAGACAATTAAAGGTTTTATTAATGTAGTTTTGAATCTTGTTTATTTATCGCGTAGATTGCTAATGTTTTCTTGTCAAAAGAAAATGTTGTATTTTGATTTAAATATTTTCATTGTACCATTCAAAGAACTATAAATTGGATATATTTCTTCAACATTACAATATATCATTCGCTCCAATCTAAGATTTGCTAAAACCTTAGAAATCCTA
The DNA here is from genome assembly GCA_028566175.1 of Vinca major. NCBI lineage: Eukaryota > Viridiplantae > Streptophyta > Magnoliopsida > Gentianales > Apocynaceae > Vinca > Vinca major. The sequence continues at coordinate 13,481,579 of JAOWBF010000027.1, forward strand.
CCCAATCTAATAGAAAATATTTACCATGTGGTACACTTGGGGTAATGTTCTTGTTTCAGATTCAATCTAAAACCTTAGAAGTCCTATCCAATCTAATACAACTGAATATGGTAGAATTTGATGTAAATATTGGGAATGAATTGATTATCATGCAACCATATTTGTTTGATTGTCGGAACAAAAGATTAAGTTTGTGATTCGTGATTGTCAGGAGTTCATTTTTTCGGAGCGGACCTTCTTCTATACTAGTAGCAACAATAGTGAGTGAATCGGTTTATTAAATTAGGGAAGGTAGGAGAAAGCGGGGAAAATCGATAAAACGGCAAATTTTTTACGTCTCTCAACAAAAAATAACTAATTTTTTTAAAAAATTATTAGAGTTTGATCCTTTAATTTTTGAAATACGAATCAATTACTCAATAATCAACATCTCTCTACTCTATATTATTACTATTCATGAAAAAATGTCGATTCTTGATTTTCTCAGTTTGTGTTTTTTTTACACATTCAATTTAAAGAACCTAAGTTGATTAAGTGTAACTAATAATCAATGTAGAAAGAAAGAAAAGATAGGGGAAATGGATGATTAAATGCCCTCTCTTTGTTAAAGAAGAGATGAATGATGGATAATATTTTTTCTTTAAACAATACGTTTACAGGAGAGAGGTAAGATGTTTGACTACATCATTAAAACTAATTGAATTTACCAAAGTTTGTACGAAATGATAAAAATAGATGTCCGTCAATACGTTAGAGATTAAAAAAATTAAAATGATAAAAATAGCTAAACACAAATAAACTGATAACCAAATTGACTATTGATTCAACCTTTCCCCTACAGAGAAATTTCTTTTGAAGGAAAAAAAATTCTTTGTTGCCCAAAAAATATAAAAGCCTTTCGGAAAGAAGAAGAGTGAAGAGGGAATAGAGTAGGAAAGTATAAGTCCACATACTTAAGAAAAAATTAATCATAGTACGGTATTTATTGACTGTTTCTACAAGTCATTATATAAATTGGACGAAATATCTAAATATAAGTTGTACTTGAATAAGGTTTGGTTTGGTTTGGATTTGGTCTCATTTTTTGTGGAAAAATACAAAATTTGACATTTAAAATTGGGAGGGAGAAATTCAAAATTCAAATTTTTTTGTTCAAATATTCGTTGAAATTGAAATTTTTGAAAGAAAATTATTGTATTTGAATTTCTTTCGTAAAACCCAAACAAAACATTTTCCAAGTAAAGCATAAATACGAAGTTCGTTCATTCATACATAAGGGAATTGTGAAATAAATTCAAAAGAACAATATTATTATTGACCTAGGAAAACAAAGTATAATGCAGGTAAAAGCTCATATAGTACATAACATGTCACATTACACAATAATGGAAAAAACAATTATATAATTACGTATCTTATTCTATAACACAAAATTTATGTGTGTCCCGATCTATATCAAAATTTTCCATCAACTATTCACCAGAACCCCCACCA
>JAOWBF010000027.1:13505336-13518003 GCA_028566175.1 Vinca major
AGATTTTGGTTGTTCTTCATAAGAAACCCTAGAGATTTTATCGTTTTAAAGGGTATCACCCCCCCTCCTCCGACATAGATTTAAGCTTTGACTCATTTTTTTTTGTGTGTGGAGATTTTTTAGGTTTTCTTGGTTCTTATTGTTTAATTGGGTTCTTGGATTTGGTTTTTAGTTAGAGGTGGGGTGAGGTTTTCTTCTTGGGTTTATAGGGTTCTCAAGTGGATATTTTCTTTTTGTCTGTTTGAATTCATTTCGAAGAAAAAGATTTCTGGGTTTATTATTATTATTATTATTATTATTATTTAATCATATAATTCGGCATGGACGAATTTGGAGGTGGGTTTGGTATTAAGGAATCCTCAAATCCCCAGGATCTTAAGCAATTTGATCCGAAACCAACAGGTTGGTTGGCGATTTATGGTGGCTTAATTTGAGATTGGTTTGACATTTCTTTCTGTTTTGTATTGAATGTTTCATTTCACAGATTTAGAGCACACAAACAACTTAAATGAATTCAATATCTGTAAGGAAAAAAGTCCCTGTTTATAAGAATTCAAGTTCTTACTGAGGCTATCTTTTTTTCATTTCTTTTTGTATCCTCTGGGACAAAACTTAAGGTCAACCATTCAGATTTTCAATAGATTCTTTTGCTTGCAATTATATTGTAATCTTGTCTGCTTCTCTTGATTTTTTTTTTTTTATTATTATTATCGGGCAGGGGTGTAATCTTGAGTTTGTCTTTTATGATGTCTTTTGACTTTGATTTGAGTGGATGATTCCGTTGCAAACGTGGAATAAGGGACTATTTTTTTAGTTGTATTATGTGAGCAGATACTTTGTACATTCATTGCCAAATGTTAGGTAAGTCTCCAATCCAATCCAAATGTTTTAGTGTTATGCATTTATTGTCAAAGGTTAGGTATGTCTCCTATTCATCCCGTCCATACCCCCAATTATTGGGGACTTTATGTGTTATGTTATTGTTGTATTGTTGTTGGCCAGGGGTGTGTTATGGGACCTATGGTTCTGAGTAGGAACTGCTAAGCTAAATATGCTAGTCTTGACTCTTATACACTGATACTATGTCACCCGGACTCGAGTAAGGATGTCGGGTACGAGTATGTATTTAGGTGTCAAGTACTTAAATATCTAAAACAAGGTGTCTATCAGTGTTGACCAGATCCGGTAAGTATCTCATACCCATGTCATGTCGACACGGGTACAACAAGCATAAATGAAGGGTCCGACTAACATAGCACTGATATCATAACAAGACAATTCTAATTTTTGCACTGGCATTTTCGCATGTCTTCGCAGGAATTGCTTTGTAGAATGTGGATGTATTCTAGGAAGGCATTGAAAGCTTAATTTGTTTTCTGCACTTGCTTGTTCTTGAATTTTAATTTTGTTGTATGTGGTTTTGCGGCGCAGGAGGTACTCTATTTGATGCTTCTCAGTATGCATTCTTTGGTAACGATGTAGTTGAAGAAGTTGAGCTTGGGGGTTTAGAAGATGAAGAAGATTGTGCGTACCAACTGGATACAAATGAGGTTGTTTGTGAATGTCATTTAGTTTGTTGATCGATTACGTGCATACTTGCGGTTTTCCTTCCCACGTGTTTGGTATTGGGTTTCTATACATCTTTGTGATGCCCAGCGAATTTCTTCCATGTATTGCATGTTGGTTGCCATTCTATGCCTGTTGCTTTCTTTATCCTTTAGTGTATCTTTACATTTATTCCCTCCTGAATGATTGGAATACTTTAGATTCGTATAATCTTCCGGCAACACTTTGACACCTGGAGATATTCATACCTATTGCAGGTTAATTGCCATTTGCTTGAGTTGTATTACACCAAATCTATATAAATCGATAAATATTTATGACTTCTTATTGCTGTGTTATTGGATTTAGTCAAGTCTGCTTCATAATGTGATCATTTTTTTATTGGAAGGACCCCTTTCTGTCTCGGCTTTGCCATTTCACCTGATTGCATTGTTTTCTTCATCGCGTTTCAGTGCTTTCTACAGATCATCCATTGTACTGTTTCACTATAGGTTCAAACGATTGTCTTGACCGCTTTTAATTGCTGAATTATATCAGCATATTCAATTCATGCCTTTCCCCTTCCTTTGTCAGGGTGAAGTATTGGGATCTTTATCAGAAATTGATGATCTTTCCAGCACATTTTCAAAGGTTGGTAGCACATTTATTCTTCTCTCTTGTGATTAAGTGCTTAGGATCTGTTAGGGGGAGCGAGTCATAAAATTTCTGTTAGAAGAAGATTTATATCTACATGTAGATGTTTCCTTCTTTTCCAGGATAATGTTAGATAAATGTGAATTTTTTGTGTTCTTTAAATGGAATGAATGAGCAAGTAGGTGTGCTTTTCTTGTTTTGTTCCTTGAGTACCTGTGTGATATCTGCTTGCTTCCGCTCTGCAGTTGAACAAGACTGTCAGTGGCCCACGAAGTGCTGGAGTTATTGGCTCTAGAGAAAGTGAGTTGCAGTACATTTTGTATGTCGGGGAGGTCCCAGAATTGGCTTCTTAATTACTGCTTTCCTGTCTAGTTTCCATTTTCCCAATTTACCTGTCTTTTTGTTTTAAGTGCTCAGTTGCGTTACCTCTATGTCCACAATAGTATGTCAGCGGTTATGGCTTCTCGAAACCACTAATGTCATGTTTTTTTCATTATACAATGAGATCGTTTTTGGTTGATTAGTCGAAAGATTTCTGATATCCGATTCGTGCCTAGGTTCATGTGCTGCTGAATGGATTCAAGAGGGAGATTTTCCTAATTGGCGAGATCATCAAACTTTTGATGATGACGGATTGCATGATAGCAAAAGATGGTCTTCCCATCCATATGCCTCATCTGCTTCTTACATGGACTCGAAGAATTTGTATAGAACGTCTTCATATCCTGAGCAACAGCAGCCCCAACATTTCCATCATCAGCACTCTAGTGAGCCAATTCTTAGACAAAAATCTTCTTTCACTTCATATCCTCCGCCTGGTCATCAAGGTTCACCAAACAATGCTCCACGCCAGTCAAATATTCCGTATCATCCTGGTGGGCACCAATTGCCACCATCTTCACCGAATCTTTATCCTTTCTCTAACGCTCAGCTTCAATTGAACCCGTCACCTCATGGGTCACAACTGGGTGGAAATATGCCTCAGTTTAGTCCTGCGGGTCTCCCAGCTAATAGTAGGTTGCAAAACCAGTTGTTGAATCAAGCAGGTATATTTCCTGGGGACCATCCTAACCTCCCTAATAACATGCTGCCGCAACATTTACCTCGACAAAATGGAGTACTGCCACCCCAGCTAATGCAACAACAGCAACTTCAACAGCAGCGGCTGCATCATCCTTTCCAGCCATCAGTAGGGCACTTACCAGGATCCCAGTCTCTGTTATATAATCACCACCTCTCTACATCCCCTCAAAGGATGAACAGCTTTGATATGCTTGGTGGTTTAGCAGATTTGAGAGACCCGAGTATTCAGTCCATGTTAAGAAGTAGACAGGGAATCCGCTATCCACAGGGATCTGATATAAGTAGCCAGAGGAGTGACAGTGGATGGCCAAAATTCAAGTCAAAGTACATGACGTCGGAGGAAATAGAAAATATCCTCAGGATGCAGCTTGCTGCTACACATAGCAATGAACCTTATGTAGATGATTATTACCATCAAGCTTGCCTAGCGCAAAAAACTGCTGGTGCAAAGCTTAAACACCATTTTTGCCCAACTAACCTGAGGGATGGTTCTCAACCTCGTGCTACTAATGAGCCACATCCATTTCTTCAGGTTGATGCCCTTGGGAGGGTTTCCTTCTCATCGATTCGCAGGCCCCGCCCACTTTTGGAAGTGGACCCACTCAACTCATCTGGAACTGGTAACACCGAACAGAAACTGTTAGAGAAGCCCTTGGAACAGGAGCCAATGCTTGCAGCCAGGGTGACCATTGAGGATGGACTTTGCCTTCTCCTTGATGTTGATGATATTGACAGGTTTTTGCAATTTAATCAACTCCAGGATGTTGGAGCACAGCTGAGACAGAGACGGCAGGTATTGATGGAAGGGTTGGCAGCATCACTGCAGCTGGTTGATCCGCTTGGAAAAAATGAGAACACAATAGATCAGACCCCTAAGGATGATCTTGTATTTCTGAGGTTGGTCTCACTTCTGAAGGGCCGAAAGCTGCTATATAGGTATCTTCAGCTTCTTCCACCTGGTGAAGAACTTGTTCGAATTGTCTGCATGGCAATAATCCGCCATCTGAGGTTTTTATTTGGGGTCGTTCCTGCTGATTCTGGAGCAGTTGAAACAACTAACAAGCTTGCACAAATGGTTTCCTTTTGTGTTCATGGAATGGAGCTTAAAGCTCTCGCTGCTTGTCTTGCATCAGTGGTTTGTTCTTCAGAGCATCCTCCACTACGTCCAATTGGAAGCCCAGCTGGAGATGGGGCTTCGGCTATTCTGAAATCTGTCCTCGAGAGGGCAACCGAGCTATTAAGAGATCCTCGGGCTTCTGGGAACTGCAGCATGGCTAATAAGGCATTTTGGCAAGCCACTTTTGATGCGTTTTTTGGTCTCATCACAAAATATTGCTTCAACAAATATGATACCATTATGCAGACATTTCTGTCACAGGCTCGAACGGACATTTCTAACGTTGAGGCTGAGGCAGGCAGAGCCATCAGTAAGGAAATGCCTGTTGAACTCCTACGAGCAAGCCTTCCTCATACTAGTGAACAACAAAGAAAGCTGCTAATGGATATCGCACAGCGGTCTATGCCTGTGCAAGGCTTCAACAGCCACGGTGGGGCAACTGGTGGTTCTGCAGTGTGATAAGTCCTATTTTGTTGCACGCTATTACATATTCCATAAACAAGGTACAACGGTTCAGTATGTCTTGAGATGATTATAGCATTTAACATGGTGGGTATCAAGTCTGGTGACGCTGGTTTGTACAAAAATCAAGTTTGGTTTTAAAGGTTATCCTCGAAACTGTGCGCGTGAATCAACGGTGGATTTCATTGTTGGCTATGATTGTTCTTAGGATTCTGCAGCTCATTTTCCCGCTCGACTGTGTTATCCCTGATAGAGATAGTTAATGGGGTTCAAGAAGTTAGAGATGTAAATCTGGTACTAGTTCTACCCATATTCCTACTTTTTATCTCAGAGGAGTTGGTGAAGTTTTATTTATTTATTTTTGGAGTTATAATTTCTTAGTTGCTGTTACATTCAGAGAGAAATTCTTGAACAGGTTTAATGCTGGGAGTAGCCTAAGAAGATAAGACGTAAGACGTCCGCCATCACAAAGCTTCTGAAAGTAGAACGTTTGTTGCTGTGTTCCTATGTTGTATGAAAAATGCTGTTTTATTTAATAGATTAGAAAGTTGTATTTTCTGTTCCAGCAGATGTTAGATTGGTTATGTCTGAGAAATGTGCTTTTTTATGCATTCTTTCTATTGATAGTATGTATTGCATGACAATATCAGCAGGATTTTTGGGGATACTGCGGAGCTGTTTTCTTCTTCTTTGGCGTATTGTTTTCTAGGCAATTGACGAACCTTTTCTATTGTTAAGATTGTCAAATTTTTTACTCGAAATGTGCAAGTATAAAAATTCTTAAACACAAGGATAATACATGGATCGAAAGATCTTACAAAATTATTTTAATAATTGCTAATAATATTTTTTTACTGATAAAATCAATAAGGAATTTCAGCTAATTATTACTGTCAAAATTGATTAGGACTTATTTTCAAATTAAATTAATGTCGAAATAGTCGCTAGCCGTGAGAATAGAGAATGACTAAGGATTTAGGAGTTGGAAATGAGTAATGACTCAACATTAGCTTTTTTTCACTTAACCAGATATTTTTTAAGGAAAAAGCTCAAGTGTTAAGCACTTTTGGCTATAATTGGCTAAAAATCCAAATTAAACACTATTCACCTCATGTTGGTAGAAGGGATTCACCCCCATATTTACCACTTTGCCACCAATTTAGCCAATTAATTGGCTAAATTTTAGCTCTCTAGCAACTCTCATTTTTTTAATTTGGTTCCTCAAAATGAACTGGCCCGACCGAATAGAGACAAAATCAGCACAACGATTATATGAGTCAAATCATCGATCTTGCTCTATCTTATCCTCCAACAATTTATTATTATTATAAAATCTAACTCAATTTATATCCTTTGGATTGTTGATACGTCCGATTATACAATACGACTCACAATTTTAACAACCTTCCATATGACAGGCACAAAAATGCCCCATTTGTGATTCTCACCTTGTATAAAATTTCCTGGCACCAAGTAAAAGGAGTTTTGGTATTTGATAGATGTAAAATTGTGGTTTCATGACTGTTCACATAAAACTGAAATCAAGAGACTGGCTAACACCATGACAACATCTGAAGGTTACATGGGAAAATATGACAGATTCACATAGGAATAATTGTCTTTCTCCATTAAAATCTCAATCTGGAGGAAGTCATTGTCATTACAAAGTTCAGATAGCACAAGATGCTCTTTCCCAACAACTTGTAAAAGAAGACGATCTTCTGAAGGATCTGTGGGCAAACGAATGTGGCAGTGTCATGGATATGGGGATCGGATCAAGTAGAAAACTTGATACTTTAACTGGTGTATACTCTACGATGATACTTGCTCCTGAACCCTGTGAAACCGAACTTTCAACTATAAATCAAAACTCTCCGTCAGATAATCATCAAGCCACCATTCTTTCAAGATCATCGATAGAAAGACCACCTTTCAGGTAACAGAATGCCGACCACGTCAGTAGACTTCCCGGCATCCAGAATCAGGCAAAAACTTAGTCGTTCAAGAATGATCAGACTTCTTTTGAGAAAGTTGGACAGAAGCAGCTCGTACCATCTCAGCAAGGCCTTCGTCTAATTGATCAAGGTCACCAGAGTTCCGAAGCTGGTTATATAAAGGGGCCATGCATGTTGCTGCAATTTCAACCAACTTCCACTCAGTGAAATTAGCAGCTAACTGAATTGCTTCGATGGACAAGTATGCATCAGTCTCCAAGATAGATACAACAATTTCGAAGCATTGTTGATGAAGGTCCTCTAAGAGCCAGAATTCAGCAAGCCAGCAAAGCTCTATGTATGAATGTAATTCGTTTATTCTCTCTCTAATATCCATATTAACCCACAAACACCCAAAAACGGGCTCAGGCAACACATTGGAATATAACCAACTGACTATCTTTACTAGCGAGTCCCAACTAACAGGTACTTTCATGTTGTATGAAATGCTGCAAAAATTATAAAACATGAATTTAGTTAATGTCACCATCTGGCCACTCAGCATTCAGTAAAATATCCCAAGGAAAAAAAAACTATATATCCGGCAGTGGCTAATTCATACGGAACTAATTACCTTTCTTGCATTCCCGAATGAAACATTCCACGGAAATAATCGCAACTTAACCATAGTATAACTTTATGAACATGAAAATGTGGAGAAGATGCCGAGCACACACTACATCTCCAATTATGCAGTTCGGTAGTGTTAGATTCCAAGAGAATATCCCTAAAATGCATAACAGCAACCATCAGAGGTCTAAAACAAATTTCAGTTTGAAGCTCTACACTAATTAATACAACATGCAGGTGAATATGCATTTTGTGAATAAAACCACATACGATGAGTAATGTCCAGCAGGTCCTACAGCAGAAGTAAGATCAAAAGTAGGGATAGGAGCGCCCCATCCTGGACTCCGTCTATGAAGCATGTGGAGCAGAAGTTGAATGTCACAACGCTTGGCTAAAACTTTTAACGTTTTCAAAAGGTCTTCACCAGCTTGTAAATACCCAAAGTAAACATATTCTAAAACCTTTAGTAGTGAATGGTGAGCCACATGAGCAGATAGGCGAACTTCTGTTCTAGACCTCATAATTCTCCCGGTTTCTTGCTTTAGAAGAATAACATCAGTTGATTTCTCTCTTGAAAGCTGTTCTCCCGGGGGAAGTAATGATGGACATCTAACCATTAGGATAACTTTATGAACAGGTACGCTTTCCTGGTTCGCAAGAATGAGGTCCAAATCAGCTAGTTCGTTCTCCATGAATGCCTTCCCAATCCTTTGTCCAAATTTACTAGGAAAGCCATACAGCCCAAAATGTGAAAGAATGCAAGCAGCATACCATCTTGATCCAGAAGAATAATTGCTCATACAGATCTCCTTTAGTTCCCTAACTAACTGAGACTCGTCAAAGTCCATTCCGCAAAAAACCAATTCAGCACCAGAGCCCGAATGGTTGATCAACTCAGCTAGGGCCCAAAGACAGAAAAGCAGTACCATGTCGTCACCATCCCAATCTCCCATAGGAGGACTGCAACAAGCCCTCTCATTGAAAGGATTTTGAAGATGAGATGCCAAGTTCGACTTTTTTATGTAAACAGGATTGCTTAACCACCATCTCAGGAAGGTCAATAGGGTTCTTATTCCTTGAAGGTCGATAATGCGCTGTCCATATTTTGGCAGACATGCACAACATGCCAAACTCAACAAGCTATTGACTATTTGAAGGTTACCAGGTATCCCAAATCTCTTATTGCAGGATGCAGCATTCAGAGTATTTTTCAAGTATTCTATGTAATCCTTGTCATTCAATTCCAAAACTTCAGATAATAGAAACCTGGTTTGGGAGGCAATGTACTTGGAAGGAGAATAAATCATCATAAGGACTGCTCTAGATGCTGATTCACTTCCAAATGTTTTCTTAGATTCTACAAACGCCAAGCTGCAAGAAATGGGAAAAAAAGAAAGAAAAACATAAATACATCGACTGTCGAAAGAAGATTTGAAGCATGATAAAAGATAGTGTTATTACCATGCACATAAAATGAGGGTGTCAAGGTGGAGTTCAGCTCCATGCATCTTCGGATTGAAACCTTCAGCACAATTTACTGTAAGCCCACCAAGAATATCCCAAATGTAAGGCCTGAGTGAAGCAAAAGAATTTGCATTCAGATCCTTGTGTAATATATCCATCTGTTCTTGCAGCGACAGACGGTTCAAAGATTGATCAATTCTGCCAAAATTGTTCAGGAGAAGACCAAGAAGAGCTCTACAGACTTCTGCTTTCCAAAAGAAATCCTGATGGTCCCCTGCCCAACGAGTAATCAGAGACGAACGGCATACTTCCAATATAAGTGCTGTTTGATCTTTAGAAACCTTTCCAGAATGTAAATGCCTATTGTCCATTTGCTTCATAATGGAATTGACAAGTGGCTCGCAATAAAACTTCATCACTTCTTTACATCCTTGTTCATTTGCCTGATTAATTAAATTTTGGAATTAGAATATGAATATAAAAAGAATAGAACAGCCAAGTGACTAAAAAATATTTAGGAACTCCTACCATCAAAAGTTGAGCAAGTTTAAATCCCTCCATCTGAACTGAGCAAGGATAGGAACTGCTCATGCAATCCACCATGAGTTGTACCACTCTTTTTCCATTTTCAAGAACCCGCTCAGCCCCATAACCACATAAAGCTGGTATTGGAATTAACATTAGTGTATCAATATCCAAGAAGAGAAGCTAATTCACTACTTCGGAAAGGATGAAACGTTTGGATGGAGTATTCAAGTACCTAAGCTAGAATACAACTGCAAAACAGCAACTTTCAAGGAACTTCCGGGCTTGAGACTGAGATTATCTAAAACATCCAACAACTTGGAATCAGTCCACACACAAAATCTAGCTGGTGGCCACCGCCACAAAATTTTACTTAAAAGAAAAGCCATTTCTTGGAAATATTCAACTGGCTCATCTTCTATAGAAAAATTATTTACATTATTGACAAGAAAACCGACTGTGTTCCCTTCTTTCAAGATCTCCCAAACTTCTTTCTCTTGTTTAGTACTCAAATTAGATAAAATGATATTCAAGGCAGTAGCACATGAGATGGAAACTTGGGGCTTCTGGGAACATAACAAAGGTGATAACTCATGAACAAGACAAGAAACATGTGGTCGCAACATTGAACTCGGTAATACATTAACCATCTTTCTACCAACGCTCGAGGCGATGTTCAGCATAGATTCACTTTTAAATCTCAGGATACTTTCCAAAGCTCCAATCATGTCATCAACAGAGTCCTACAAAAGGAGGATGCAATAAAGGTTAAACAGAGTGGCATCTAGGAAGAATATAATCAATTCAATTCAACTTTGAAGTGCAAAGAATTCATCCAGAATCAGTTTCGATCTGCATCAAGGGTAGGCAGGAATGACACGCTAAATCACCATCTGAATAGTGACTATCCATTAATGGACTGAGCCTATTTCTAGAAGATGAAACATAAATAAAAGTGGACAAGTAAATCAATGAAGAGATTTACTAAATCAGACTCTAAAGCTCGGAAAACAAACCAAAAGATCAATCTTCCTTGTATCTACACCATCCAGATTTAAGTCTTTGAGCAGAGTAATCTTCAAGTAATGAATTAAAAACTTCCAACAGCCAGAATATCCTTTTAAGAAAAACTCTACCTCAAACATTTTCACTCCCTATGAAATGAAATTGTCTGCCCTTTTTGACCTAAACATAATATTGAAGTTGAGAAAATGACCTAATCCGCTTATTCTTGCTTTTGTAATTTACATATAACTACAAACTTTGATTAAGACTTCTTGAAAAAATTCCAACCACAGGTCTGTATGGTAAATTGAAATGTTTCACAAATTCAAACAAGAATTCTATTTGAAGAAATCATTACTCTCACCAATTTTACTTACCTTCACAAGCAAGTTTTGAGCCCTTTCACTGGATATACAATCAAGAAATGCATCGATTGAACGAATCACAAGTTTCTGAATTTCAAGATCAGCACAATGCCAGTCTTTGCCTTTCTCGTCACTGCAAGTGCAATAAATATTTTTTTAAGAAGGAAGCCTTTCGTTATTTTGCAATTCACTGCATCAAATAATCAACGAGACAGTCTGGTGAAGAACTTTTTATCTATCACATAAACAATGATCAACAAAGGCTTCTAGTAGGAGAAAGGTGGTACGCTGGTAAGAGGCACTGTGGTAGTAATTTCTAAAAGTATGAAAATCATTAACAAAACGAATCCTCAGGATAGGCTGGCAAAACAAGAAGATTGTTTAGCAAATGTTGTGTTCCCCCTGAGGGGCAGGCGGTTCTATTGCCTATCGTCAACGGAAGATCAGATGCAGGAAAGCTAGGTACATGAAAGATCTTTATTATTTGGGTATCGAGAATATTCCAATTTGGCATATGACTATTTAAAGTATGCATTGCCTAGAGCTGCCTGAAAAGGGAAGTTGTACTTTGAAAGAAGCAACTTTCACCTTGAAAAGGCACTAGAGTTCTTCTCCAACTCCTAAAGGAGTTAGAGACCTTGCCTTTCACCTTAAAGGCCCTTCTCCTAAACAAGCTATTGTAGCTTTTACTAGATGAATTGCAATTGGCATGAATATAGATTCTCCTGTGTTGCCATGTTATTCAACAGACAAAATCTTACTGTAACAGAAATATTAAATGACTTGATCTGTTGAAGTATGAAGAATAAGCCTTTCCCTAATCCCTATAAAAAACTTCAAAAGCAGTAAACTTATGTACTATTTGGTACCAAAACAAAGGCCGTACCAGTGCACAAGACTCTCGAATGGCAGGGACTTAGAAGGTCCCCAGGTATGCAACCTTATCATTTTTTTTATAAAGGCGTAATTTCCGGAATTCGAATCCATAACCTAGATAACAAGTAAACACTTACCATCACGCCAAGGCCAATCACGACCTTCGTACTATTTGGTACTCCAACACACACAAAAAAAAAACTAATTAAGTTTCACATTTTCTTTCGCAAATAATTTACTTTTACGAACTCCAAAGTAAACATTCTCAAACAAAGAAACAATTTTGTTTTTAGACTTAAAATTCAGCTCAAGCCTTAAAACTCAATATTCCAGTTCCACCCCTATTACACTATCTCGGGAAAAAGGGAAAAAAAACAGAAATTCTTTACTGCTAAGCATATATTTCAGAATTCAAACACAGCTAAAGTAATTATTTTGTAACATGAAGCAAAGGAATCGAGTGAAATTAGATAATAAATACTCTGAATAGAAAAAAAATGAAAATTCAATTTGGAATAACGGATACGAACCAGGAACGGCCAAGATTGAGGGCATTATGAAGGCGTTGATGGAGAGTTAGCATGCGACTGCTCGGACCCCCTTGCTTCGTTGATGACTTCATCACCTTCATAATCAATTTCTCTAACAGATTGTTCAATCTCTTCCCCCTGCAAATTTATTCAAAGTGTTCGATAAATCTCTCTCTCTCTCTCTCTCTCTCTCTCTCTCTCTATATCTCTATATATATATATATATAGGTGGGTGGGTGAGGCAAGTCGGTTACCAAGGCCCCGACCAGGGTTAATTCTTAATTCTGATATAGATCATCCTTGAATTTACAATTTTATCCAAATTCATTGCTGATGAAGAGGAATTTGAACAAAATGGTTAGGCAAATTGGTGGATTTCTTCCTAAACAATTTCGAGATTATATAAGGTCCCTAAACATTATTTTTTAATTTTTTCATCCTCAAACAATTTATGTTTTGTGCATAAGGTCCTTCCGT